>VWZG01000359.1:537919-678626 GCA_013396735.1 Grallaria varia | reverse complement strand
CTGAAAAATGAGGGAGGTGAAATTATTGTTTAGCCAGATGGATTATGGGGTAGCATCTGAGTGCTGTCAGTCAGTTTAATGACTGTATGAGCAGAAAACTAGCACTGTTTTCCTCCTTTTAAGCTGTTTGGGGCAAAATTAAACAAAGCTTATGAACAAGGCAATGGTTATCAACAAAATGGTATTCCCTGACATTGATGTTTTATCCATTAGATGGCAGGGTTGAACGTGCTGCTTTAAACTGACCCAATATGTAGAGAATTCTTTTGGACCTTAATGTGCGAGACTGAATCTTTATTCTGTCTCTGGCCAAATAGTTGGAATAAAATGTAAAAGTGGCTGCTTCAGTCAAAAGGTATTTTTCCCCCTCAAAGCAAATACTGAATTATATTTCTGCAGGTGTATGTAATGTGTGCTATTAGTAAGGTAATTTGCCAGTTGCATCCATTTCTGTCAGGTACCTATTTTTTTTGCATTAGTCCTTAAGGATGTTTGTGGAATTATTAATTATCCAATTTGAAATAAAATTAAAAAAAACCCTGTGTTTTTTTTCTTTGCTATTGATGTTGTAAGTAACTTGTTTTTCACTTTTAGTAGCTCTATAAATCAATCTGCAGACAGTGGTGGGACTGACAACTTTGTCCTCATAAGTCAGCTGAAAGAAGAAGTAATGTCACTTAAACGTCTTCTGCAGCAAAGAGATCAGACTATTTTAGAGAAAGATAAAAAGGTAAAAGTTTCACCTGCTTAATAAGAACTATGTAATTTTGTTTTCTATTTTGTAGACTCCTAACAATGTCAAAACAAAAATCAGATGCAATTGCTTTGTGTAGCAGCTAATTAGATCTTACTATTTAAAGAACAAGTCTGGGACTTTTGTATCAAGAACATATTTTGGCTCCAAGTCAAAGAGAAATTCATCTTCCCTCACTTCAGTCATCTAGAAGTTAGCCTGTTACTAGGGCTGCATGCTGTAGGTGATGGATAAAATGCCAGACAGTGGTTTGAATGCTTTACATGTTCTAAACTTAGTCATGTCAAAGAGTAGTAACCATTCTGAGTTTGGCATATTTTTAATTTTAAACTAAAGCAACTATAGCCATAATAAGTCAATAATAAGTAAATGTATAGTGTATGAAAATTAAGGGTTTGTTTTTATAAGATTGGTAGCATGTGTAGTGTATAGGATGCCAAGTCTTTGTGGTGGTCAAAGACTGAAAGAAAAGCTTGGATTAAATGGATGTCTGTTAACAAATTTAAGTGAAACAGTCAGGCCCAAGTGGCTGCAGTGAAACTCTTACAAAAGATTCACCCTTCAAACAAACTAATGACTAACAAGAAAAGAGAAATAGCTACAAAATGCATAGTTTGCTTTGTATGTATTGGAGCTTATTTCTTTGCCATCTGAATAACTAGATGCTTTTAAGACACTGTAGCATTGCCTCTAGGACGTCTATTCGGGATTGAGTAGGTTATGGGATTGTATTAAAAATAAATTTACTGTGTTTTCCAGTAAAATTTAGATTATCAGTGCATGGTAGACTATCAAAACATTGATGGTTAGGAAAGATTCATTCATCCTGAAAGGGAAAATGCTTTGACTTTTAAACCATAGTTCAGTATCTTCATTTCTACACTTAAATGTGTTTTGTAAAGGATATTGAACCTATTTTCATTTATGTCACTTACAATATACCTAGTGTTAGAAGTACTTGCTATTTCAAGCCTTTAAGTGTTTAATGTGAAAGAGCTGAACAGTCTGTCATGGATTCTCTTTAGGTGTTTTCTTCAAAGGATGGACATTAGGCCCTGATCTCTCTCTTATAAAGCCAGGAGAAGATCATGAGTCAGTAGGAAATTCACTTGTCTCTTTTTATCTTTAATCTACTGGGCAAAGCTAACAAAAGGGGTAGGTAAGGAAATGTCACCTGCTTCTGCATAACCCTTGCAGTGACTTGTTTTGTGCTGTTTCCATAGGGAGAGCATCTAATAATTTTAATATCTCCACTGCTAAAACTATTTGACCTCATAGTTCTTTGAACTTAAAAATTCCTTTGGGTGTGAATTCCTCACTTTCAGAACATCACTTACTTTCTGCAGCTGCTGCAGAGAGAAGAAAAGCAGAACACATTGTACAGTGTTTGCATAGCTGAAAAATCTGCAACAAATGAATGCACTGCAGATTTTATTTTGTGAAAGGGTAAATTTGAAGACACGTACCGGGATAAAAGCCTGAGCTGGATGTGCAGGAGATCCCTGTTAAGGTTGTGTCTCAAGATCTGTGTAGGGACAGCATTTGAACAATTGGGAACACTCCTAAAGAAAAACCTCTGAATCGTGTAACATGGCAACAAACAACTCAGTACAGCCGCTTTACAGAAAATCCTCATTCATCATTTTTTGTTATGAGTCAGGATGTCAGCAGTGTATCAGTGCTTATTGTTCACAGTACTAGCCTTGTTTATCTTTCTGCTCAAAATGTTAGTGAGACACCAAAACATTACTGTGGAGTCCTGAGACTTAATTGTTAGGAGGGGACCACATTTTGCTGAATGTTCACAGGTAGTGTGTTTGCTCATCTAGTTGCATACATCACTGTGGTGCAACACTACCACTGAGGTTTTTTTGATATGTAGTGTGTGGTATGTGTCTTTGCACTGGATTCCCTGTAATTTACACCAGCCATAAGTGCATACCTTGAACAGCAGTCTGTGTGCAATGAGGTATAATATACCATTGTATCAACATACCTGCTCTTGATAATTTGACAGTTCTTTTGAATATCTTCTTTCACTACATGTGATTTGACACATACTAAGGTTGGTAAAAGCAGTCTTAGTAGTCATTTTAGGGATGCATGCTCTGGTTTATTATGGGAGGTATCTTTGCTAGCAAAGAGACTTCATTTCCTGATAAATCCAAATTGACTGAAGAGGTTCAGAAGAGTCCTGTGAGTCTGGGATGCTTTGAAGAACTGAACTTTTTAACAAAGTTATTCCTAAAACTTCTGGGTCCGTATAGAGCAAACTGTTAGTAGTTCACCCAGCTGCACATTCTTCCAGAAGAAGCATTCTGTACTTGGATGGAAGCATATATCACACTGTAGAAACACCTGCCTAAATGTATGTCACCTGGATCTCTGTCTCTCTCTCAGCAGAGACCCAGTGGCAGCAATACTGCACCGTACACCCAGAAGTAAATCATTAGTTAAGTCATTGAACTTACATGTTTCCAACAATACAGTTTAATTCATTGTTACAGATCGAGAAACAGTGAAACTCTGGAGTGTAAACTTCTGTTTAGGACAAATTGTAACATAAAAGGACGCAAAAGAATCCTTTCTACTGTCTTTGTATGGAAGATTTGTCATGTGTTACCATACCACGTAACAGAGATGTAACTAAAGATTATGATAAGCATCTCACAGCTGAAAGAACGGCAAAGATTATAAATCATCCGTCTTGTATTTGAATATTTTTTTGTTGTTGTTGATATTTAGCCTTCTTTATTAAAAAATCCTGAGCAAACAGTATGGTTATATAAGAACAGTTGTTTTATTCCTGTAAAATAGCCATACATACTTTTCAAACTGCTTCTCAAGTGTTGAGCTGTTAATACTGCAATAGTAAATAAATGCAAGTATTTCCTGCAATTCCTGAGGCTTCCATAAATATTTCTCAGATTGATTAGAAGATGTATACTGTAGCAGTTCAAGGAATCTTCATAGCATTTGTGTTTTCAGTTGACAGAACTGAAGGCAGACTTCCAGTACCAGGAGTCTAACTTGAGGACAAAGATGAACAGTATGGAGAAAGCTCATAAGGAAACTGTGGAACAGTTGCAGGTGAGTGATTGCTTATCAATACTTGAGAAATACTTCAGAGAGAGTTATATATTCAAGCTGTTCAGTCAGCTTGTTCACTTGGTGTTGGTCACTATAATACAGTAGCACCAAGTTCTTGAGCGGTCATTGCCATGTTTAACTGTGAATGCATTGTAGAGCAGTTCTGCAGCCAACAGACAATCTCCATAGGAATGAAACTCAGTCTAGGAATCAATTTTTAACTTTCAAGATGTAGAAGCTTACCTCACATACTTTCTCAAAGGTTATGTTATTTTTTTTGTCTGTTCTCTGACAATTTATCAGTTGTCATTGAGCTATGGATCCAGTTAAAGGGCTCAGCATTTAGACATTGACAGTTAGACATCCCTCGTTAGAGCATATTTTATCAGGAAGAAAGCCTGAATTAGTTGCCTTATAAATCACAGACTGAACAAACACTTGATGCAATACTGGATATACTAAATTTTGCGGCACAAGGAATGTGGTTACTTTTTCTGTTAAAGCTGGAATATGCATATCTAAAGGCATATACAGATCTTTGGAAAGTGATCATTACCTTCTTTGGATATTCTCAGCATGTAGATTTAGATAACTTGTTCATAAATGCAATGGGAAATCGGGACATGACACTGCTATCAAAAACATCTCAGTAATTCATACTTTTTTTATCTGTATTGCAGGCCAAAAACAGAGAACTGCTCAAACAGGTTGCAGCATTGTCAAAGGGTAAAAAGTTTGATAAAAGTGGGAGTATCCTCACATCTCCTTGAGGAACTGGTTATTCATGGGGTTTGCTGCTCAATGTACATTTGAGTAATTCTGTGAAGCCCTTAAACTCCTGTGTAGTGGAAAAAATATTTTTGCACACCAGATTAGTTGGCATGTTTCCTACGTGTTTTTATAATTAATATGCAGCTTTTTTTAGTTACCGTTCAGATGAAATACTTCAACTGGATTGAAGAATGTTTTTATTTTTTTGATATTGGAAACTTTCTGCCAGCAATAGTATTAAACAATTGCATAGAGAACATAGCAGTGCTCTCTCTAAAAGTACAACATGCAATAACAAACTAGGTGTTCTTTTTACCAAGTAGCAACTGAATCTTTTAAACTACACTGATGTCAGCCAAAAGTTTATGAATCTGCAGTGACGCTGAACACTGGTATCTGGCAACTGTTCTTTTACTTTGTATCAAAATATAAATTTAGAATGGAAATCATGGTGCTCTCAAACTAAAAAGAGGCATATATGTATGTGTAAATACGACTGTAATGGTTATATTCTTAGTTATAACAAGTAATTAGTGTTTTACATTCTTGTGATAGGGATTGACTGAAAGATTATCTATTGTACAGTAACAGAGGCAGTGTGGTTTTGTAAGATTTACTGTAGATTTTTCTTGCAAGTGCCTTTCTCCAACTGTTTATTTATAGGAATGTTGGTATTTTGTACATAAGGTTTTTATGTTTTAAAATCATGTTTAATAAATGTTTTATGTAAATATAAATGTGTGTACAGAGGAATCTGAAACAAAGATCAAAGTGGCTAGTGCAGTGCTCAAAGTGGCATTAAGAGCTACCTAGCTAATTGATGGACAGTGAATATTGGCTTTAGATATCCTTTGTAGCTTGTGTCTGTGAGATGTAGAATTTTGTTAGTGCTGCTAATGCCAAACACTTCCTGAACAAAAAACAAAATTTTTTTTTGCCACACTGGAATTTTGTGGTTTGTTTATAAATTCTCCCCATTTGGCACAGCACCAATTTTAATTCCATAGCAGACATTGTACTGCCAGTGTTACCTCCTTTAACTAGTGACATACACTCAAAGTTTTAAAAGCATTTATTTCCTTCCCATTGTCTGATTTGATGTACTTAGTTGTAACTTACGCTGATGATTCTTAATGAATTGCAAGACTCACATCTCCCCGTAAAGATACACAATGAGAAAAGAGTAGCCAAAACTAGTGGTCTTGAATTTAAGGGAGTGGATGTAGTGCCAAAGGGTGGGTTGTATTAATGTTTCGGGTACATTTTGATTCTAAATTAAATCAGTTTAAATTTAGCTCTGCTCCCAGTGGACATGAGTCATGTTCAGAAATTTCTGTTAAACAGTAATTCAATATACCCCAGGGTCTCTCTTCAGGAAGGTGAGTTATGAACCAGCATAAAGGGAAGTAGACTTTCATAGGTGAAAGTTCAGGTCAGCTCTGGGTACTGACTCGTAACAGGGTAGCTGTTGATATTTCAGTAAGCTTATTTGTGTAAAAGCAGCTGCACATTTTTAATTAAAGAACAAACATCTCTAGTCCTTTGGCTTTTCAACCAGGTACTGAACTATGAACATATTTTCCATGGTTCAAATGAGTTCCAGCAGTGACAGACTACTGAAAAATATGAAAAACTCAAGCTATCTTGTTTCATATGGTATGCGTGTATTTTTATACCCTAAAATCAACTTTGTATGTTTACAAATGCTCTTTAAGCTTACTGAAATAGGGTAGAGAACGCTACTATCCTTTGGGGTTCTTCCTATCCTTTTTTAATATATAAATTTATGACTTTATTAAATCAGAATTAGTATTTGGGTCATCTTTTTCCAGTGACCTACGTTCAAAGAAATTGGTTTTAAATTACAGAAATGTGTAACAAAGTGAAATATTTGAATTTAGATTACTTAATGATAGCAGTTCAAGCTGCAGTCAGGACATTTTAAAGAAACAAACTGAAGTTCTGTATTATAAGTAATTGTCTTTATATATCCCAATCAGAAAAATTTTTAGGGGCTTCACGGTGTTTACTTCTAATTTAATACCTGTGGGTTTTCTTCCATAATCTAATTTTTAACATTAATTTTTTTAAAGTTGTTAACTAGCCAACTGAATCCTGGTCCTAAGAATCGTGTCCTGGAGCTGTAGATTATTGACATAATAAACTGATGTTCTTTAAACGTGGATCTGCAAGGAAATTGTTGTACTGTATTGTGCTTTTTAGCCTGTTTCCAGATGTTGATTAGCATTGACCAGTAATGGCCACTTTGGCTCAAGTTATTTATGTATTTTAAGCCTGTGAATATTGCGGCCCCCTTTTAGATAGTATGTCTAAATACTTGTTCTGCAGTGAAGCTATTCAGCTGTCCACATGTATAGACTATTGAAATACTGTACTGGCACACATCTGACCATTGACATTTTGTACCTTTTCTAAATCCAATGTTTCACAATAAAATCTTGTCAAAACAGTGATCTGTCCTTTTAAAATTATTCGTGAATTCATATTTTGGGTTAATCTTTCATGCTATGTCACTCACTAAAAGTCTGTGGACTAAAAAAGGGCGGAATTTATTACTTGTATTTCTGTGAAGATTAGATACCTTGGGCTGTCCACAAATTGTAACAGATCAGATTGCTTTGTCTCGTGAAAATATTTTTGTTTTCTTCAACAGAATTATAATACATAGAAATGTTTTCTTACAGAGAAGAAGAAAAAACCCTGAAGGTTTAACTGAAATCCAGTGACATTTAATAAAGCCTTCAACAAGTTTTTTATGTACTGATTAACACCAGTATTTGTGTTTAAAAGTACCCGAATTTCAATCTCACTCTGTTAACCATAAAGTTGTTCTACCTTTACATTCATTGCATATAAGCTGGGTGATTCTGAGATGTGAAGTGACATTGGTAATTTCTTTGGGTGTTCCCTTTCCTGCATCAGGAGGAGTGAGGCGCCCACAGCAACATCCTGCTGGCTGTCAGTCAATGGGGGCTTCTAGTATTAGAGCCTTTGTGCTGCAATTTGTAAATCTCATTTTAAATTTTCCTCAGTAATCTTCGTCTTTCCACAATCCAGAAGAATACTTCTCATTCAAGAATTAAAGTTCAAAATAAAACAAAAAAAAAAAAAAAATCCAACAAAACGCCCAAAATACTCNCACTCCTACCCCAAGACAATAAGAGAGTAAGATTCTGTATCTTTGGTCAAAGCAATTACCTAGAAAAGTGGAATCTTCGAGTTTCAGAGCATCATAGAACAGTTGATATTTTATATTAGGTATAGTCATGAACAAGACACTGCTCTAATACTGGATTGTTCTTAGCCTCATTTTAATGCAAACTTGCAAGTCTGACTTTGAAGCCATTTATTTCTAAAGCTGAGTGCAAGTCAAAACTGAGTGTGGTACCTAGTTTAGGAATGGCTTCCATGTGACACGTGCATATAACTGGCCATGTAGCTGATTGACTCCCAAAAAGAGATTTACATCATTTGAAGCAAATTTTCTTAAAGATTTAAATTTATGTAACCTGTGTATAGGCATTCAAGCAGTTCTTAATGGTCTTCAGTAGCTTCAAAAGCTCTGAATCCACACTGATTTTTTTGAAAAGAGTGATGTTTATGATTGCAAACTATAACCTCTTCAAATGAGGTAACAGCTGTCCCTATAATTTTTATTCCTTCAAATGAGTTACTGAAACATTTGTACTGCAATAGAAAATACATTTTCTCATATATTATCTGCAATTGCTTTAGCTTTCCTCATAGAAGAGGTACTAATACATGAAATTACGTCTGTTGAATCCCACAGAAGAAAGGGGTATCAGACAAGGGGATTTTAGAGGTAGAAGGAGATGTTTGTGGTGCTCCTTGGGAAAGGAGGAGAGTAATGGAGATCTCAGGTCTACCGGGGAAGAGAGACCTCTCAGATCCCATGTTACTTGTCTATGTGATGTACTGAATCGCACAGTTGATTTTTTTTAAAGTTACTTATTTTCTATATGTGTAAAATGCAGTATTGCTTAAGAGAGTCTTTTGGTTTCGTGTGGAGTTTTTTTTTTTGATGATACTAGAGTCTAAATTTGAGAAATGAACAGAATGAACAGTTTAATTAAATGGAAATATAAATGTAACATCCACTTTATAAGTCATACTGTTTACGTCAAAAAGGCCTGGTAATACTGCAAGAGAGTACTGCATACCATTGACGCGGGTAATGGTGCAGGTTTCAGTATGTGACTTCAAGTGACTGTTTATTCTTACACCTTAGACAGAAATTGTCCTGAAGGAATGTCACTCAGCAGCACATGAATCATTGACATTTTCTGTGCTTTAACCTAAACAGAAAGCGAGTCTGGATTTGCTTGTTTGCCTTTGAAAATGCCCACTGTAGTATGCTGATGCTGTTCTAACTGGCTTTGTTGCTTCTGGCAATTTCTCTTCAGTATCTCTCCTAGCAGGCAAAGGCAATTTTGCATTTTGACTGGAGGAGGTTTATGTGCCATGGGTGCTGATATGCTAAACAAGCCAGGTGAAAGTAGAAATTTGTTTCTAAAGTGTACATTCTTCTTCTGCAGAGTCTACTTTTATATACTCTTTTGATTGCAGAAGGCTATGGTACAAGCAAAAATAAGGTGCACCAACAAATAGGTCAGAGTTTGGACCAAGGTGATCTCATTACAAGCTGTGTCAGAGGAATGTGATATATTCCTAATAAGGCTTCTGCAGGAATTAGAATTTGCAGCCCAAGCTGATTTTTATGTCCGGTTGTAACCCCTTCTCACTTTTTCAGTACTTTAGAGCAATTTCTTTTGAACTGAGTGCTGAAAACCTTAAGATTTTTTCCCTTATTTGAATCAACAGATAAATGTGTTTTGCCTTATTTCAGTAAAAGGTGTAGGGCATTCACAATTTATTCTTCATGAGGTACATCAACTCATGTCTTCAATTTTATTTATAGATGTTCCCTGGGAAACTTTTTACAACCTTCTAAAAAGGGGAAGAGCTGTAAGGCCGTATTTGGTGGAATAACTTAAATCATTGCTGAAAGACAAAGAAGTTAGTCAAGCTGACTCCACTGAAGCAGTCTAGTAGTGCCCATACAACCTGTTGCAGAGCTATAGTTGAAGAGCTGGTCACAAAACACTACCAGGAACAGTAATTTCAGTCATTCCTTCCGGATCTACAAGAATTTTCTTGCTGGTCACTTACCTGGCTCAGGGTGCAGCATTCATTAAAGTTATCACAGGCAAAAAAAAATTATCATAAAATCATGAAGTCGTTTAAGTTGGAAAAGACCTTTAAGACCTTGCCCTCCAACAGATCAACACTCCCACTCAACTTTGTAATTTGCAAACTGACTGAGGGTGCACTCGATCCCCTCTGCCAGATCATGGATAAAGATATTAAACAGAACTGGCCCCCATACGGAGCCCTGGGAACCACCCCTTGTGAACAGCTGGCAACTGGATGTGACTCCATTCACCACCACTCTCTGGACTGGACTCAGCAAAGAGTGCACCTGTCCACACCGTGAGCAACCAGTTTTTCCAGGGGAATGCTGTGGGAAAGTGTCAAAGGTTTTACTAAAAAGTCCAGACAGATAACATCCACAGCCCTTCCCTCGTCTACTAAGTGGGTCATTTTGTCATAGAAGGAGATCAGGTTGGTCAAATGGGCCTGATCCCTTGGTTGTCCAACATGTGCCATCTAATGGCACAGAGGATGATCTGCTCCATGGCCTTCTCGGTGAGGTAAATTTCCTCCACTGAGGTATATTTCATGATCACTGTGCACAAGACAGCCTCCAGCTGTCTTACAACATCTGTAAAAGTGGAGTGAGCACTCGATACCTCCTCTTTCTGGAATGGCATGATGCTATTTTGCATAAAAATTGAATTGCCATGCAAGATGAATTTGTAACTCAATTTCTGCATTCTTTGGTTGAAGATACTTCAGTCTTTCACCTGTAATAAATATGGTCCAGTTTTTAGGCTGTGATTAATAGTCCACAGTGCTTTTTTCCTCTTATTTAGCCTTAAAGGTACTGATACATAAAAGGTTTTTTTTAAAGCAAACACAGCTTTGGATCGTGTTTACAAATATGGACGGAATGCATCTCGTCCCTTCCTGAATGCTGAACATAGTAAGAGAAAATAGAGCTAAATAGGATGGCTGCCTGCATAAGGTTAGCCACTAGATGCTGCTTAAACCCCACAGTATATGGTTGCGTCTGCTTTCTGCGCACCAGCCAGGCCCCACAGTGGATAGCTGTTCCTGCTTAAATACAACACTGATGCTAAAATGAGAATATCCTAAATAGTGAAATACAGTATTTTGCGAGAGATTATAGAAAATTTGAAATATGTTTTGGAAAATTTGGCTTAGGATCATAGAGTCATAGGTTGGTCTGGGTTGGAAGGGACCTTAAAGATCATCTACCTCCAATCCCCGTAGTGATATTAAGCATGTTTAATACAGTTAAATATAGAAAAAAATTTGAAACTCTATTGTGTTTTCTCTGATTGCTTTATCTTAAGAAAGAAAAATCCCCATTTTACAGGTCAGGAGGCTGATTGATGGAACAATGCAGCTTAAATGCTGTCACACAAAAGGCAATGATAGAATTCAAAGTAGACTCCAGGACTCCCAGATAGTGTGGAGATTGAATATCTTTTCCCTTTGAAGAAGGTGTTATATATAACCTGAAGTTTTATTTAGTCGCTGTGGATGTGCAAGAAAT
Organism: Grallaria varia; assembly: GCA_013396735.1. Lineage (NCBI taxonomy): Eukaryota > Metazoa > Chordata > Aves > Passeriformes > Formicariidae > Grallaria > Grallaria varia. Next base: position 667,269 of record VWZG01000359.1, on the reverse strand, counting down.
CTGTAGCATTAGTCAGCTGACTTTGCATCTGTACCTTAGAAACAATTATTAAACATAACTAATTTATTCATAGCATGGATAGCAATGAAAATGTGAGAAGATAATACTTTTGAAGTTGAACAATAAGGTTCTTAGTGTTCTGCTTTATTTGAGTCTGCTGTACTTGTAATTCTAATTTTTCTCCATCTGATTCTGTTAGTAGGTGTCTTTGAAATCTTGTGACTTTATAGTGAGAGAGAGTTCTCATCACCATTTAAAAAGTCCAGGCTGTTTTTAACAAGTCTTGGATTCACAAAGATGTGATTACAGTAAAAAGGAAAAGTGTTTTCATTTGTATGCTCTCTAGCCATTTTGTGAATTGTATTAATATATTCTCTAAGCAGTCTTAAGGAGTAAGACCCAGGGAACTGTAAGTCAGTGAGTTCCTTAGTACAAGAGAGTCCTGGACATACTGGATGGAGTCCAGTGGTGTGCCACAAGGATGATAAGGGAAATGGAACATCTCTCCTGTGTGGCAAGTCTGAGAGAACAGGTACTGTTCAGCTGGGAGAAGAGAGGGCTTGGAGGGATCTCACAGAGTCTATAAATACCTGAAGGGAGGTGTGTAGAGGACAGATCCAGGCTCTTTTCAGTGGTGTTCAGTCCCAGAACCGGAGGAAACTGGCACAAAATGAAACACAGGAGGTTCTCTCTGATCTTCAGGAAACACTTTTTCTACTGTAAGGATGTGGACTGACATGGGTTGCCCAGGTTGGTGGTAGAGTCTTCATCCTCAGAGATACCCAAAAGACATAATCTTGGGCAACTGGTTCCAGGTGGCCCTGCATGAGCAATGGGGTTGCACTAGCTGACCTCCAGAAGTCACTTCCAACCTCAATTGTTCTGTAACTCTGAAACCTAAATGAGGCGATAACTTTTTTCCTGTATCTATTAAAATGCAATATTTTTTTACAAAAAAGTAGGTTAACAAGGTTTTGATGTGCTCAGTTTTTCCCTCACTGTGTTCAGTTCATTTGAATGGAACTGAAAAAACCCAACCAACCAGTTTTTAGAATAGCAAATCACCTGTTAGGCAGCGTACTGCATTAGAGAAACATTTCAGACTGTGTAGATGATTGTTACATAACCTTCAAGATAGTTTGCTGAGCTTGTAAAAGAAATAATTTTGCATGAAGAAGCATTTCTACAAGATGGTTTTGGTAGCAACTCTCAAGTAAACAGAGCAGGGAGTAAGCAGGAGTAACTTCCCATCTATTTCTTTCCTGTTAATCTGTTGCCAGCATGATATAATCCTTATACTATGCACAACTAGAAACAAGTCTGTTTGAAAATAGCAAAGTTCCCAAGAGTACTTATCTTGCTATCCAAATCTTTAAAGCCCTTTGGCATTATTTTGGTTTATGTTTAATGACAGCATTCTAAGTGAGTTTGGTTTGAAGCATGTAGAACATCAAGAACATGTGTAGTGTTGTGTTTTCCCTTTGTCCATCAATATGTCTTCCCTTTTGTTAAATGGCTATGGTTGAAGCACCATTGTATGTGACATTTCGTATTTATCCCTAGCACTGTTCTTTTAAAACAACTTCTGTTTTCTTAGAAGAGGTTTTGGATGTGTATCAAAATCATAGGTCAAGAGTCAGAAAAGCAGTCTTTTGAAACTGTTGGGATTTATTATGTATTTATATACAATATTTATATTATTATTTATTTTTAGTTTATGAATTCACTTAAAAAAGCAAACTCAAAGTCCAGAGTAGTTCTTCACATCTTTCCTTGTATCAGGAGAATAGAGTCTCGCAGTTTAATAAGGAATATAAATTTCCCTGTATTTTGTTGCTGTCATGTGGACAGATGCATTTTTTTGCCTAAAAAGTATCCTTGCAACAACTCACAGAACATTGTTCCTGAGGTATACTGTAATCAGATGACATCTTAATCCATTCATAATGCTGTCATAGTTAACATTTTAGGTTGAGTAGACTAGGTGATAGTGAGGAAAGAAAAGAAGATAAGTAATTCAGATCATTTGAAACGCAGTAAATAGGAAGTTTATGGTGATTCAGAGTACACTCATAAACTTGGTTCTACTGTCAAGATTGCTATCAGGCTGATAAACATGCTTTAGCTCATAAAAACAGAAAATGAGTATGTTTTACAAAACAGCAAAAGAACATGCTTTTCATTCTTGGACTATAGTTAGGAACACAGATATTGATATATTATTTTCCAAAATAGCATCGGAGCTTATAAGACCAGTAATTTATGTAGTCTAAAAATATCTCTGCTGCTTTGGTAGAACATGAAAGAATTTTTTTATTAACTGACAGAAAACAACCTCTTGACAGAGAAGTTTTCTTTTTAACCCCAATGGAAGTTTTCTGTGGGCTATTTTCTGTTTCTTAAATCTTACTAACATTGTAATCTTAGTTGCATTTTCTGGCAAGAAGTTTCATAAAGCACTCAATTTTGTGATGGTTCTTTCTTTGTTAATACATTCATTGGCTTAGAATTTGAAGGTTGTGACCCTGCCCATAAGGATCGTTGTCTTTTGAGATTCCCCTTGCATTTTTATTCAATTAAACTACTTCGTTGCTAATGAGCATCATTGACTTTTCCTCTTTGCAGTAAGATTTGTTCTTCCAGGAGTCAATAGGTTAGTCATTGTGCATCTGAAAAATAAAATAAAATAAAAAGCAAACACAAAACCATCAGCTCCTTATGTAAATACGCTTCCATCTGTTGTTCTAGTGTTATTTTTTACCAACAGTGAAAGTGCCCAGTTTTGGGTGCTGGAGCTGGTGAAAGAGCTCTTCTGGCCCCCCCTGGAGCAACTCTACTCTCCCATTCATCCTATCCACTGCAATGGCTGAGGTCCAGCCCATGTCCACCTGTAGTCATTCTCCAAGAGGCCGGCAGAGGTTGCACACATCAAGCCGCCACATGTTACTTCATAGTGGGGTATAGGTCTTAATGATTGACAGCACTGGAAAATCCAGAAAATCTGAAATACTGTTTCAATAAGAGCTCTCTTTTCTTAAACATGGGAGAGGGAGTTAGAGTTGCTGGGTACTTCTCCTGGTGAGGATTTTCTCTCTCAGTCCCTTTGAAAGGGTGTTAAAAGGTGTGCTGTCAACCTAACAACAACCATTACTGATAGACAGTCTGAAGATGGAAACTTCGTAGAAGCAAATCTGTGAGGCTCATTGGAGAAGGAAGAGGCAATACACATGGTAGATCCCTGAGGGGGAGAGCAGAACTTGTTCAAATTGTGTCTTTGTTACCTTGTTTAAGATCAAGTTGAGATGCTTTCAATGACCAGTTCCACCTAAATAGACTAAACATCTCTATCACGTCCTTAGTCATTCACACTGCCTATGGGGACAGTCAGTGTAAGTTTCCTGTACAGCCATCAGTGAGAAATTTAGAGCAAAAAAATGAATTCTCATTTTTGTCCTCTGGATAAGCCTATTTTTCATAACTGTAAATAGGTCTTAACTTCCTTCCAGAGGAAGTATGAATGCTCTTAGAATAACTTTTCCAAAAGAAGTCTTAGTTTGACTTATTTCTTAGAGCTCTGCTGCACATGCAAATTCTGGCCAGGGTATGCTAATGTGTATTAGCTCCTGTATTCTAGCAGGAAATCCTTAATTCTTTTCATTTTTCCAGTCTTTCAAAATGCAGTTGTTGATGCAATTTCAAGGCTTAAAGGCAGAATTTTGTGCCCTGCTGACCCTGAACTATGATTGCTGAACAGACATTAGAGGGGAAAAAAATAAAGAAAAAAATAATGAGTAGTTCTAATTTATATGTTATACATATAATTTATATAAAACATAATTATTTATAATACACAATAATATACAATATTATTTATTGCATATTATTATTATGTATCATGTAAATACATTTTTAATATATATAACATGCCTGGTTACCTGTCTTTTCTCTCACCTAGTGCAAAGCTGATGGGATCAGTAGTGTGGGTCCTAGTCATGCATTCTGTCCTTTTATAGATTTGTTTTCTCCTAAAATCAGGGTGTCCCTTTCACTCAGTCCACCTCAGCAGATATCAATAGGATCGTTCCTTGGTTGGAAACCTAAATGGGTGAAAAAGGGAGTGGTTTGTGGTTTGGTTTTGAAGTTGTTGGTTTGGATTTATTTTGTAAGTATCTCTTTTCCAAATACAAACCTGTCATCCAGTGCCAGGTCTCTGTTCCTTCCTGTAGGCAGGAAGGGACTGTGACCTGTTTATTTCCCTGACCTCTCCAACAAACCTCACATTAATGACAGTTTCCACTCAACAATTCCAAAGCCATTCCTTGATAAAGCTCTCCAGGACACCTCATCAGTTAAGATGCAAATTGGTAAGTATTGTGAAGGCTGATATCTCAATGTACCAGTGACTGCTTTGGTAAAGTGACAAATACACATGTATATCTAAGAGAATTAATACGCCTCAAATTGTTATTTTACAATCAGCAGCAGCCCCAAACAATCTCAGAACAGTGGAATAGCAAAAAGCTAGATAAGGCAACCCCAAGTGGAAGAGAGAAGGCAGGCTAACCTCTCTGGCTCATGTAGTTAAGAGATTTTGTTTCCTATATGCCCTAAGCATGACTGTGTCACAGTTTACTCAGCCCTTTGTTTTTAATGGAGCTTTTACTGGATGTATCATACTGTTTTCCACTTGGTACATTCCTCTTATATCTGCATATTCTCCATGATTACATTAACTTGTTTTCAATTTAAGAAACAGAAGTGAGCAACCTTTCATTGCTGATCTTCAGCTGATGAGTGTGATTCTGTGGCCCTAAATAACACAAATTCAGCATCACTGTATTAGCTTGTAGCCAAGCTTGGTACTTTAGAGCATTTCTGCTTTCTGTTCTGGGATACAAAACATCATATGTGTTTTGCAGTAGTAGCATATTTCCAGCCATCTGTAGTTGCCTCCTACTTGCATATGCTTAGTCACTGCATACAAACATACACCTTCTGCTGAACTTTAGTAAAGCTCATTATGTTTTTAGCTGTATGGTATTCTGCAAAGGCTCTTTTTACAACGTTAGAGACCAGTAATCCCAATTTACCTCCAAGGAGACCAGAGGAGATAATTTAACCAAGTCATTATTGTAAGTACATACTTTCTCATGTGATACAGTGACATTTTGATAGAAGGGTTTTTTTGTCGTCAGTTTTTCCAAGTAAATAAAAACATGCTAGCATGAAAAAAAATATTATTATTGTTAAAGCTGAAATAATATCACAGGAATACTCTAAACCAACACAATTTAATAACTCTTTTACTTCCCCTATATTTTTAATACAAGTCTTATGTGACCCTTCATGCTACTGGGATGGAGCGAAATGCCAGGTTGTTGTACTTTGGGAATGCTATGTCTCCTGAAGAGATGGCTTCCTGGGATTCCAAACAGCACTTAGAAGTGGGTAGTTTTATCCTGAAACAGGGATGGAATGGGGATGATGTCAGTCTTCTAAAAAAAACTAGTTTTGTTTGGAAAGGCAGAACATGTCTTGGAAGGTTGTCTCACTTCTAGCCAAGACAGGATCCCAGAAGAGGACCCAGGTACTGATAGCCAAGGTATTTTTTCCTTAGTCACAACTACCTGGAAATCCCAGAGTAGTTAAAAATGTCAGGCTGCAGACCATCATAAGTATTTAATCATCTTTTCTTCCTCACAGTTTGAGAGCATGAAGCTTTTTAAAAGAACTTCCTTTCATCCTAAACTACTTTTTTATAATTTCCATATTCTTCCAACCTATGCCATTTTATACCAATTGATCTATTCCTGACAAACTCTTCCAGTCCCATTCCTGTCGGGATGAAATCGCAGAAGGCTGATTTGCCAGCTATGCAATCAGAACAGCTGTCCTGTGGTACCCTGAGAGAACATCAGGAAATCACTGCTGTGTAATCTCGCTCCTCCTTCCCACTTCTGGCAATAGAATAAATAGCCAAGTCCACAGTTGGTGATGTCAAAGAGTGCAAAGAAGCTTAGTAACTTGATTAAACATTTATAGTACCTGTCCATGCTATTGCTGCTTGCTGTTCCTCTTTGATCTGCATTCTGGCTTTATGAGGAAGGTCCAGCTTGTTGCCAATATCTCAAATGAGCAGGCAGGCTTCCTCAGGAGATCACCCTGCACACTTCTGGAGCAGGAATATTATCGCATGCTGCATCTTGCAGGTCGAATTAAATTCTATGGAAAAAAAAATTCTGCCTGGTCAAATTACAACCACTTCACAAGACAGTGTTTTAGACGCTGTTTTCATAGAGCCAGAGAATGGCTTGAGTTGGAAGGGACCTTACAGATCCCTTCCAGCTCCCTGCCATGAGCAGGCAGGGACACCTTTCAGTAGACCAGGTTGCTCAAAACCCTGTCCATGTTTTATGCAACAAAAGGTTTTTTCAGGCAGAAGTACATGGCCCTGATGCCCAGAGAAAAGCAGCTGTAATTCTGTGCCTGATGAGACTGGCTGACTGCCCTGCTGTGGCAGAGCTGGTGCCTGCACCAGGAACCTGAGAGCGTGCTGGGCTGGGTACGTGGGGACACAAACTCAGCCTCTCCATCAGTAGTGCAGATCCGGATCTGTTTATTCTTTTGATGAAGCCAAGCCCCAAGCTCTCCTTCCTTGTTTCAGTTCTCTATCCAGGCAAATAGCTGGGCCTATGAAAACACATTAATAAACATGAGATGGTCAAACACAAAAGTGTTGGGGAACACAGAAGCACTTAACTGGTTAAATGGAGAATGTTGTAGTTAAGATCCAGATTTTATGTTGATATTTACGTAAAATACTGTAATTGTGTTGTGACTTGATTAAAATACAAGCCTTTCACAAAGAACAAGAGCAAAACATCTTGTCTCTAAACAGAGGCTGTAGAAATAATTCTTAAGATGGTGAATAATAAATGTCTTTTATAAAGAAAGAATATAGTCAGTTAGCTAAAATAATGAGCTGTTTTGAGAAATTATCAATGGACAAAGCAATACCAAGGGAATAAGAGGCATTAATTAAGGGAGGAATGAATGCCATGCATGACAGCAGAGGGGGTTTCTGCTTATCCTTCTCTCAGTTTGTATTCATGAATTGCACCTCAGTTTGTCTGTGGGCACTAATTTTGTTTTTGCTCCCACATAGTGAGACTAGAAAAGCACAAGCATAAGGTAAAGAGAACAGATAATACTGGGGGGAAAAAAAACCAACAGTAAGTACAAATATTTTGGTAAAATCCAGGTTCTTATACATAATAGATACATGGACAGAGAGGCATAGCAAGGAAAAGGAATAGATCTCAGTAAATATCTGACATTAGAGGTAGAAAATCTGATAAATATAGAAAATTAGAGAGGTTTTTAAAACATGGCTGAACTACCTGCTGAATGCTGGTTATTAGACACATAGTAAATTCCTTTGTGTTAAATCTAAAGTAATGCAAGGAAGATTTGAGCTTGATACTGTATCTATTTTAGAAGAGATGGATTGCTCTTCTGGTTCTTCTGGCAACCTTCTCTGGAGTTTGCCTCTCCTTTCAGTTTCCTTTCGACAGATTCTTCCCATGCTCCCTTTGTCTCCCTTGACTGTTTAGACTAGAGATGCACTTCTTTCATGTTGTCCTTTTCCTTCTGGTTTTCTCCTGTTCATTGTGAAGAGTAAGAGGAGGATGCCTGTCCCCTCCTTGCTCATGATGGATGTGGGAGGAGGTGTTTATAAGAAGCCTCTGAGAGCAGGATAGTAGATGAAGGGTCATAGAGAGGTGGGATTATGGCTGGGAGAGGCATCGGGTGGTTACAAAGGGTCTGGGATAGAAAGAAGATAAGAAGCAGGAGGAATCCTACACTTTCCAGCATATGTCAGTGACTCCATAGGAGTCAGGGGTATTGAAGGTCCCCCATCCCCTTTTTCTGCACACAGATTTCTCAGTGCACCTCTGTCCTAGAGTCTTACTTCTGCCCTTCCCACTGCCTCCCACCCTGGCTCCAGCTGACCTGAATGGTTGAGAGATGGGGTTTGATTTTCTTAAAAGGCATAGTTGGCCTGCCTTTGCCTGCTTGTCTAATTATAGCCCTGAATGATCAGAGTTTACTGCAGGGGTGACTAATGTCATGCCCTGGAGTCTATTACATAGAGGTAAGATTTGCCTGTGCAGGAGATTTTTCATGTTCTTATTATCTGGGTATGTGTAAACGTTGGTCCTGTCTGAAATTTGTCACCCTCTGGCAGTGATGTAAGTAAGAGTGGTTCTGGAATCTGCTTCATGTCCCAGTGGATAAGGGTGTGTTAACTTCATTCAAAATCAGATGAGCTTTCCTTGGTGCCAGATCCCTGTGATCTTCTTGAATTAGCTGGTATGTAACCTCCACCTGCCTATCAGTGTTACACAGCTGATCTGCTATCATCCTTGACTTTCACATTCCAAAGCACCGGCATTATTTAAGTTAATGCAGTGATCTGTTACAGGGGATAAGCTGCGTACATGAGCTGTGTACTGAAGATGCGTATATGCGTATAAGATGTGTATATGGCTAGAAGCAGGCCAACAAGACCAGAAGAAAGTGGAGACACCAACAGGTTCATTTCATAAATTTTCTTTCCATTAAAGTGGTGTTTATCATTTGCTTTCCTCCATTGCACCATATTTTACCATTCTTTGCAAAACAGCTGCTTGGCATTTTCTTGTACATACAAGTGTGCAGAGTTCATTTTGCTTGGGTATTAATGTTTTGAGTTTGTGCTGTCAGTTTACATTATGTCTATCTACGGCAACACCATTAATGGCTCATAGTTTCCAGCATTTCACTGACTACTCTCAGGACTCTCTTTTTCTCAGATAAGCCAAGGATTTGCATGTTTCTGTGCCTTCTAGGCACTTGAAGGTCTCATGGACAGTCTCAAAAATTGAAGATTGTTTTCTTTTCAGAGACTGAGATGAAAGACAGGGAAAATAATCCACAACTTACCAAAATGTGCATGAAACCTCAGATCATAGAATATCCTGACTTGAAAGGGACCCACAAGGATCATCGAGTCCAACACTAGCCTCTGGTCCAGAAGCTTATTTGAAAAACAACTTTTAATTAACTCAGCCCTACTTTTCTTGCCCCAAATATTCTATTTCTCCTTTTAGTCATTAGGGTAAGCATAGGAGGCTAAATTCAGTCCATTGACAGGAATCATCTTAAGGTTTTTGCATTATTTATGTCCCACTTGAGTCTTCAAAACAGTCCTTTACTACAGAGGCAAATTTTACCCAGTGAGAGTTTTGTCTCACCGTCTAACCATCGGTCACTCACACAGACAGGTCCCTCTAACAATATTTAGAAGTTCTTTCAGATTTAACATAACAGTTTGCTCTCCTTGTTTTTCTGGGTTGTTGTCCCCCTACTCATTTAGCTGTACACTGCTGAATGAGTTGACTTAGACATTTCAGTGCCTCAGACAATTCAGACCCCTGGCCGGTCTAATGCTTGGCTTTTGAAGATGGTGACCTCTTAAGCTTTGTCCAGCTGTTCCTGTCTTGCCTGGTAAGCATTACTGCTGTGGCCTATATCCTAGTCATTTGGTGTTCAGTTTTGGCAAGGCAATGCCAAATGCTTCTTTGTCCTTTTCATTTTCAGTGGTTTTCTGAAATTTTCTAGTTCACATTGGATACAGAGCATATTGTGTAATTGTTTTTAATCATATTAATGTGTATGGAAGTTACAGAAGTTTCTACTGTAGGACTTTGAGTCATGCATGTGTTTTCCAGTATTTAGTTTATTGTCCTTTTTAGCTTCCTGCTTTTCTTGAACTTGAAATCTGATCTTAAATCTTCCAAAATATTTTCATCTCCAATATAATAGATTTTGCAATTAGTCATTAAATTACCAGCACAATGCACTTACTGGAACTGCCTAGAAATGTTGTTTTGCTGTTTGAGTGCTTTCCTTGTAGGTGTCTGGGAGGTTATCATAGCCTGATCTTATTTATACCTGCTTAAAAGACTATGCTAAGGCTAAGGAGACACCATGTTGTTTGATTCATGTGCTTCTCTGTACAATGATGATTAATAACTCATGCATCCCCAAACAGAAAATACATTTGAACAAAGTCAGCCCTCTCACTTGTTATTATGCTTTTTAGAGATGATAATTTGCCTCAAATTTATTTCTTTCTAATAATGCGCCCTTGTCAGGAGAGCCATAATAGCAGGAACTGTGTTACTGTAAAATAACATGATTAGATGCTGATATTTACTGAATTGTTTGTGTGTTAACAAAAAGTTGACTTTTATTGCAAACCTGCACATCCCTAATTTTGTGTGGAAAACAATGTTTGTTTCCTTGGAAAAGTATATTGGCATTATAAGCTACTTTACAGCTAATTTCTTTCATTCTGGCACTCCCTATCAGAAAGTGCAAAAGAATCTTCTGATCAGTGCCTCGTTGCTCTGTTGTCTTGAGACTTCAGGTTTCGTGGAACTTTAAAGTGTTTTTAGAAGCCTGTGTCTATATTTTATTTGGAAAAACACTTCAAAACATGTTGTGATAATAGCATTTCAGGCTAGGCTGGAAGGCTAAAGAGTCAGTTTTGAACAATGCACAGAAGAACAGAATTTAAAAGTATATCTGTGTATGGAAATGGAGCACAATGCCTACTCATAGGTGCTCACAAACCATGTAGAGATGATTGTGTTGAGGTGACGAGCTGTGGAATGGGATGGAGATAGATTTCTGTCCTTCACTGCTAGGATGACAGCATATTTATGCCAAACCATGTTTACAGCAGGTTAAATCAGAAATGCTGCATGTAGTTAATTGTTCTTTGGTCTTTACTGTTTCACTCTATGTCACTTAAAGCTTCTCTTTCTTTCAGTATTGTACTTCTGCTTCATCCATGCCTCTCATCTCTCTACAAGAAACTGTCCTTTATGGTTTGCCAGTGGCATCAGCTTTGATAAGTCATTTATCCTCATCTCTCAAAAAGCACCTTTGCCTGTCCCTACACCCTCTATCCATGTGGCCTCTGCCTGTTTTTCATGGATGTCCTTCCATGTTTGTGGTCTGAGGACAAGGCTGTGGATAGGTCCTGACTTCTGGAAGCAGCCCTTGTGCAATGTAGAGCTCCTAGTTCAGTAAAGTACTTGACCATATGACTAACTTAAAGCATCTATTGAAGACATATGCTTATGCACTTTGATGATTGCTTTGCCAAGCAATTTCTGTGTCTTGCTGGGAAAAATTACAACAATAATATGCCAAGAATTTGACTATTTCACAGTCATTAACGAATATACCAATATGGAATATTTTCTTTTCCAAATGAGCTGTTGCTACACCTTCTCTTTTGTGCATGGAGTTTTATAGCAAGAACATTTAAGTGATGAATAGCTGTGGAACTTAGTTATGCTAGCTAGTAATCATGTGAAAGAGCTCCTTATTATTGCAAAGGAATAACTGAAGAGAAAGAGAATCAAGTATGGAGCAATAATAAAGTAACCAAGATGACTTTTCCTCTTTGATTGACATCACTCCAGTACAGCCAGGACCAACCAGGTGCAACTGAGGAGAATCCAAATAACATTATTTAGAAGTTTGCAGTCCAAAATGAATTAAGGTGCAGATTTTGTTCCAGCAAAGAGTTTTAGAATGTGAGTATTTCAATCAGAAGAGACTGCAGGCAAAGAGAGGAATGAAATTTATCTGCTCACTTGCAGAGGTGAAGAAAGTGACGTAAGATTTCCCTTTTTTCCTTTGCATAAGTTACCTGTGGGGCTAAGTTGATGGGTGTATTCTGCGCTCAATGAGCAGCTGGATCCCGATTCGAGCCCTGCTCCTGCTAAATTTGCTTCTGCATGAGCAACCCTGACAGTGCTTCCTCCCTTGTTCCCATGAATCAGCCCACAGAACAAAGCGATGATAAAGAATGGATGTCTAATTTATTTCAGTCTGGACTGGCAGCTACTTGCCACTGTCGTGGGACATGGGACAAGTCAGAATTGGCTGTGGCCCTATGAAGAGCCTCATGCCACAGCTGTTTCTGGGACCTTTCCTCTAGCTCAGACTACACGTTTCAGTGCTCTGAGGAGGAGCATGGATATTTTTGTCCATCACTGATCTTTGCTCCTACAACCAATGCTCTAAATGAATGGCATATGCAAAATGCTCATCCTAAGATTATGTTGTCCCAAGCGCATGGGAAGGAAATCAATAATAGGAAAGTAGTGCGGTGTCACTGAGAATATTATCCTCCCCAGAATAACAGATGGAAACAGGAATCCCCTGGGCATACAAACTAAGGCAAGCAAGTGCAAACCTCAAATGCAGGAGAAAAAAAAGAAGGAATTTTATCATTGTGACAGACTCCAAATCCCAGCAGATACTTTTCCGTGGTGGTGGTTGCCTAGAGCAATATGTGGTGGTGTGATAGGAATGGTGGCAGTACTTGGTCACAGAAGGCAATGCAATGAGTCTTTTGGTGTTATGAGTGCCTGCAGACCCTTAATGGAATCTGTGGACAAGAAATAAATGACTGGATTTCTGTATTTTATTACCTAGGAAATGTCACGTTTCCCTGAAGTTCTTTAAATTATATTTTTGTAGAAAATGTGGGGAAATTAGGTGCAAAAGGTCTTGCAACAGAGGTAACTAAGCAGCTTTCAGTCACAGAAATAGTGAAAAAGATGTTCAGGGAGAGGCTAAATTGTAAAATTCAGCAAAAATAGAGGATTTGGCATTAAAGCTAGGAAAAAAAATATTCTAATTCTCTGACACAAGACTGCTAATTCCAAAAGGTCTTCTGAGATGACATTCAGCCTCCCGCATACTGTGTTCAGATTTAGGAGCGCTGGTGAGGTCTGTATCAGAGACTGGTGTGGTGATTCACTGAAGCTGTAAAATTGTGTGCTTTTCTTTAGGAGGCACAGAGCACCCTACTGCTACAACCACTCTCCAAAACACTGACCCAACACAGACCTTCTCCGAGACATGACAGTTGAGTTTCCCGGGTTGAATCAGAAAAAAATCTGAAAGGTCTGAAAAACTGAGTGTGATAATGAGTTGAGGCTGAGGCAAGCTAACCAATCTGCATCCCTGATTGACTTGGTTCAACTCTGGGGATCAAGGAGAATATTTTCACTCTGCAATTACAATGTCTGTCTCCAGGAAGAGTAGCGAGCAGGACTCGCCTGGACATTGGTGATGGTTTGATGCTGTGTTTCAGTGCAGGTATTTTGCTGTATCTCTAAAGCTTGGTTTTGCCCATTTAGCTAATTGTCCAATATTATGATTTGGGATCAGGAATTTTTGTTCAGCTCAGATTCGTAATGACTGGGTGGAGAAGAGTTGCCTTCCTTTATAGTTGGAAGCCTTTTGCTTTGTAGGGCTGGCCTGATTTTTGTGTAACGTACCCCTGCCTTTGTAGGCACACAGCACATTGATCCTGCCATTCGTTTCTCCTGCTGTCTCACTATGGACATTATAGTGGCAGCTTTTGATCTTCCACTGGGACTAAAATTTGGTAGAAGTGTCCTATGGCATGGGAGCACCCAGAGCCTGTGACTGATGGGTCGGTCTGGTCTGAGCATGATGATGCCGATGTAAGAGCCACCACATAGAGCTGAGCTCCTTAACAGGCTGTGTGGCTGGTCCATTCACAGGCTGTGTCAGAAACTCAGGCTGCTCCTACTTCTTCCTGAACTTCTCCATAGCTTCTTCTTGCCCAGGAAGGCAGCAGCCTGGCTTGCTGTGGTACAAAGCTCACATTGGAAACCTGAATGAACAAAAAAAGATTTCCTAAGGAAGAACTTCTCTAGAAGGTTTCTGACAGAGAAAGATGAAGGTAAAGCCCTGGAGTTGTGCCTTTACTGAAAAGCAATCTCCACTGCTGATACTAACTGTAAATATACTTAGATGAGAAAATGGTGAAGCATCTTTGTTTTCCTCTCTTTCATAAGAGAACATTTAGGCACGAAACCCCACAATTTCCAAGTGAGTCACTCGAACAGAGCAGCTTTAATGGAACCACCATGAAGTTTGCAGCAGATGAAAGCAGCCAAAAAATGAGATAAGGGTGAGACATTTTGTGTTCATAACACGGTCAAGAACTTCAGTCCAGTCCGCTCACGTATATGTTGTGTTCATGTGGGAGACCATAAAACATGGTGGGATTTTATGGACTGAATAAAACAGGAGCCCTTAGAACCACACATGGGCTCCAAGTCTCTTATCTCATAACTCTATTTCTTTCAAAGGTATTTTTTTTAAAAGCACATGGTTATTACCTGGCTTTCTCAAAACATACATTACTTCTGCACAAATTTAAGCAAAAATATATATATTTTCTTGCGGTTTGGCTCACTAACTGAATGTGAACAAGTGTGGCGATTCTTCGTCTTTGTGCCTTTTATATCAGAATTGTACATCTTCTTAAAACAAATTATCTAGTTACTCCAATGAAGATTTATATCACAATCTGTAATAAATAAAAAATAAAGCCTTTTGCCATGTTTTAGCTGCAGTTTAGACTAGGTAGCTTTACCTTGCCTTTTAGATCCTATAATCTCTACAGCAGGGCAAGATTTTTCAGCATGCTTTGAATTGCCAACCTATTTGACCTGATACAAATCTCACCAAAATTAGTGTGACCACTTTCAATGACTTTCATGTGCTAGGGAAGAGGCCCGTAAAACAAGTGTATGATGTTCAAGGTGTTTCATCTTTTGTGTCTTTATAGAGATAAAATTGTCATTAGTAACAAGCAGTCTTACTTAGCCTTGTGTTGGCACCAGCTACGAGTGCCTTGAGAAAGTCACAATCTACCTGCTGAGAAGAACAGGGGCTGTGGGAAATGCTGCAAATAAAAGATGTTAATAGCATTGTCCACTTCTTGACTGCTGTTGAAAGCTTCAGTCTATCCTTATGACGCTGACTCCTTTTTTTTGAAGCATTTTCAAGTGAGCAGAGTTAAAGAAGCCAAAAAGGGTAGACAGCCTCTTTTCCTCTTCTCCCTGGCTCCTGGCATCTATGGCACCAATGCTGCCTGCAAGGAGCCAGATCAGACTGTTCATCAACCAAAAAAATCCACTGTTTTTTGCTGGATTTGTCCTCTTAGTTTCCTGAGCTGGTTTAGCTCACAAAGGATTTGTACAGATGCTCACAAAAAAGAGACAGGACTGTGTAGGTGCCTGCATGAACCTGTGGAGCATATCAGTTTACCTTCAGAGATACAGGAAAAGACTCATGCTCGAAGGCTGCTCTTTTTCCAGCTGTATCAATTAGTCTGACACAACCTGATACCTTTCTCTATAAGCTTGCCTGCTCTGTCCTTTTAGCATCACCACTCCAATATTGTTACTCAATAACGCATACAGTGATCCCTTTAGTCATTAAAGGAAATCCCCAGGAGCCATCCTGGACTGAATAACCTTTGTGAAGCCCTTTGGAAAGGCTAGTTATTACGTGGAGTGGACAATAAAGGGAAATGAGGTTTACATTTGCTTATCCAAAAGGCCAGAGAGAGTTCATAGATTATTCTTTGCACAGATAAGCTAGACATAATGTAAACATTCCTCACTGGAAAGTATCTGCTGTTTGTTTTCCTAACTTTAACCATGTGGCTAGCAAAAGCAGAATAAATGAAATAAAAGACAAGCATTTTAATAATAAAGAATCCAGTCTTTGAAAACTCATGTTATTGCTCCCTGGAAAGGAAAAAAAAATAAATAAAAAATTAAAATTGTCATTTCTACTCAGTGCATGAAACACATACTGATGTGACTACAAACCTTTCTTCTAAGTGGAAACTGGTGAGATTTCAAACTTATCCCAGCAGATATTCCTCATTACACCACAGTAGAGCAAACTGCTCGTTTTAGTTAAAGCATTGCTCCTGTGCCCTTTATTTGGGTAATGCTGATGTTATACCAGATTTTCTGTGAAAGTAATGGATATTTGTCTGAGGGGGAGCTGGAGGATTGGGAGGAAAGGTTCTAATGTTTTCCAGTTTTGCTTTACAAAATTCAAAAATCCTTGATGAATATAAATTAGCATAGCATGGCTCTTAAAAATCTCACCCACTACCCATCTGTATCTTTAGGTTCATAAATATTTGATGAAAAAAACAACCTCTATCCTCTGAGCCAAAGCTATTTTCCGAGCACTTAAATCAACCTGTGATTAATTTGTTTGCCCTTCACTGTCTTTTTCAAATGTGACTAAACTTAGCAATTTATATCACCAAATTCTCCACTCTCTATAGTCAGTTGTCCAACTATGCCTGGGTATTTCAGAGCTAACAGCAGTGTGTTTATTCAAAATTCTCTTTGATAAAACTTTCCACTCACAAGAACAGAACTTCAGTTTCTACTTTTTCATCAAAAAAATTGCAATATGTTGTAGAAGAGTTGGAAACACGGGGGGCTGAATTAGGGACAAAAGGACTGGCATCACGATGAAAACAGAAGACCTAGCTGCTGGAGCTGGTCTGATGCCACTGTGTAGTGATGTTTGTGATAGCTGCTGTTCCTATGGCAACGCGACAGCATGATTTACTGCAATAACAGAGAAAGCAAATGCAAAGCTTTTGTTTAACTTTGGTGCCATGAGCTATCTGTTGATAACTGGGGAAGGGGGAGGGAGAAGTCCTTTGGCCCTCAGTTAAGCACATTACTATCATGTCGTAAGTATAGAGTGAAGTCAATAAAGGGGATCAGTGGTGCTCAGCTCTCCCTTCTGTGCTCACGGAGCTTGCACACACATGCAGACAGGGCACTCAACTTGCCTGTGGTGCAGAGCGTAGCAGCCTTCCCTAGGCAGACTGCAATGGCCATCAGTCACTGGGTCAGGACAGCCCCTCAGCTGAGGCCACCAGGCAGAGTCAGTGGCAGCTGCTGGCTCAGGTTTCGTGCTGGGCTGGGTCTTCAGAGTGAAGGTTAGATGAATTACCTGAATAGGGTGGCTGGAGATGTTTGCTTCTGGAGTATGTCAGCATGGGAGGGTGTGGCACTGCCAGAGCTAAAGATGTGGGTTTATTTGAGTCTATGATGGCTGCAGTAACTGCTGAGGTGCAGTAGTGCATTGACTGAGGTGGGGAGAAAGGCTACAGCTGGGGAGAGAGACAAGATCCCCCTTTATAATGGGGTCTCCCAAGGCTCAGAGAGCAAAGATGGAGCTTGTGCTGGTAAACAAAAAACAGCTTCTGGCCATTGTGGTTCAGATCTGGTCCTCTGTACTGGATTAGGGTGAAGGTTTGGGACAGAGGGGTAAAAAAGTATGTTTGCTGCATATTCTTAGAAGATACACAAGAAAAAAGTGGAGGCTGTTAAGTAATTGTTCCACATTTGGAAGATCATTAAGGCTGTAATGAATACTGGAGTTAACACAGGGAGAAAAGGGTAGGATCAGTGAGAGTTTGAGGCTTCATGTTTAGTTTTATTGTTGAACTTATGCCCTAGGACTTTATGAAGTTGTATATATTTGTATATATGTATATATTTTTGTGTATATGTATATTTGTGAATTTTATATAGCTGTATTGCTTCTCATATTTGAAGTAGCAACTAGCAGTTTCTACTTCTGTACTGCATTCCTGAATATCTGAGTTATGGGCAAGATAGTGACTAGAACATTTTATTTGGGACTCATGTACCAGGACTAGAATAACAATACATATTGTAGTCAAAACAAGATAGAAGACTCATGAAGTCTAGAGAACCTCCAGCCAGGGAATGTGATGTGAAGAAGATGATGGTGAAGAAGTAAAGGGTCCTGAGACCCCCCACTAAATTCTAGGAAGGTGTGCTGAGGAGCAGTCCCAAGGGAGGTTCTGAGGTGGCACCAAGGTGGGACGAGGATGAACAGTCCTTGGGTTGGATGTAACCTTTAGTTATGACAATTAAGTAGTGTTATAAAAATAGGAATCACCCCTATGTCAAGGGTGTGCGTGTCTATATACTTTTGGAACTTGAAAAGCTTTTCAGTAAAGAACTCCTCTCTACTTTAGCCCAATTAAATTGCCTCAAAAGTTTTTTCCTCATTTTAGGCAACAAACTGTGCAACATCACAGCACTACATGAAGGCTGGTTTCAGACATATGAAGAATCCTTTGTTTAGTTATGAAGTAGGTGTGTTTGATTAGGATTAGGGTATTGGATACTCGGGTTGGGCAGCTTGACCGTGACATCACTCCATTTCTTCTGAATTTTCCCTTTCTGTTTATCCCTTGTGGATGTGCCAAGCCATCATCACAAAGGAGAGAGCAGCCAGAGCAATTCCAACGGGGAACTGAAGTCCACCAGTATAATACTGGCTGTGCCACTGGCTGCCCATGTGACTGTCTCTGTGGGGCCCACTCAGTGCCAAAAATAAGCCATGAGCAATTGCCTAGTTTCCAGCAGTGCATCCTCACCTAAAACTTTCACTTTTCTTGTTCTATGTTGGTCTCCCATCTGGGAAAGTAAGAGAATCCTGAGCCCTTCTTGCCATGGCCATGTCTGGTTTGAGTGCAGGAGTGGGGAGGTTCTGCCAAAGAAGTGGCCACCTTTATTCCTCCAGTGTTTGGCATTCTTCCCTTGCTGTTGCTGCTGAGCAGTCTCAGGGCAGGAAACGCAGCTAGATAAGCCTCCCACCTGCTTTGCTTCCATAGGACTCTTCAGAAATATGTTCTTATTCACATATTAAGAACACTCTGATGCCAACTAGCACTGAGCAGCTTGGGCCATTACCATCAGGCCACATAATCTTCCCAAACAGGGTGGCCCCATGACATCATCCTGATCCTTGCCCATCCTAGGAACAGCTCCTGACCCCTGGTATGTGGGTCCACACATTTGAGTGGAGGTACTGTTGCTCAGGAACAGTGTTAGTAGAATCCAAGTCAGGCTTCACTCACTCTTATGAAATATATCTGATGTCTTAATAATTTTTTTTCAGTGTTAACAACATGTATATCAGCAATAAATGGCATTGTTGAAATTACAGAAAGCTTAGAGATAATTATAGGGAAGAACTTACCTGTTTGCATGCCTCCTGACTTGCAATTATAGAAGAGTGTTTTTTTTTTTTTTTTTAATCTGCACCAGTTCTTATTCCATAAGACCCTTTTGTGGTGTGTGTTGTTGGAGTGCATTTGTAAAACCAAATTAGCAAAGAGGTCACAGATGTTGCTCTCCATTCTCTTTTTAGCCATACAAATTATAAACAATGTCTCTTTATATTAAGATACACTTTTCTGTCTCATATTGGTTTTAGAGCTGATTCTTTCAGTATGCTTTCTGTTTAGAGCAGCCTGTTCTTGTTTAAATATCCCCACAACTGTATTCCATGTGAAAACAATGTTGCTTTCACATTCAGTGCACACATCTCAAATCCATATGTATATTACTGAACTGATGCAAGGACAGAAGAATTAATAACATCATAGAGGGCCACAAAAGACGAACAGCACATTTCTCACGAAAGTCCACACTGAGTCATCAAGTATACCTTGGCTTGTGTGTAACAAGGTAATAGGTAGCAGCCCTTGGAGCAAAAGTGCCTTCATCACTGTGACTTTATTAGGTGCACATTAATAGAGTACAAGTGCTGATGGTGGTGGACATTGAGTTGTTTTTCGCTAAGACTTTACTGCAATGACTTCTCTCCTGGAATACAAGGTATTCAAAAGTCTTAGTTCAGATTTCACAGCACATAGATTTAATAATTTTTTCTGTCCAAGATCAAAAGAAATTATCCATATTTCTAGTATTGTTTTCTTTTATAACCCAGATGTGCAGGTATACTGACTTCTGTCAAATTTTGATGTGGTTGACTGCGGTTGAAGATGTATTTAAGGTGAGTTCTTCCCTCCCACTTTGCCTCCCAAAATCAATAACTAGCTCACATTGCTTTTAATTTAATACATGCTCACACCAAATATATATTTTAAAGACAAACTGTGTTAAGACAAACTGTGTTAAGATCACTACTCTCAGCTTCTGAGTAAACAACAACAGATAACAACACAACAACGGTGTGTGTGTGGGATATAGGGGTACTATAATTGCCCAAACCTGGAAGTTTATCACGCAACTGTGAACAGCTGCTATTAAGACTCATTCTGAGCAGAAAAATGCACCTCCTGATGTTTCTGTTCATTTGAGACATTTCTGTGCCACATGGTGTCCATCATGCTGAATGCATTCCCCATGGGCTGTGTAGCTAATAAAACAGAGCAAGCTTTATGTTGAACAGTGAGATGTCTTGAGTCAGCACGTCATATGCAATAAAAAACTATGGACTTGAGTGGTGAAAATGAATTTAGGATACTACTGATTGCCGATAAAAATTTTCTCCAGCAGTGAACACCATACAAAAAACTGAAATAGTCCTGCTTGATCAGGTTTGGGGGTATTTTTGTTTTAATTTGGGGAACAGGATATTATCTGGGGCTTTGACGTATTATACAGTAGGACTTGAACTGGATTTTTTAGATTTTTTTAGGGGGGATTAAATTGCAGTTTATGTTTTTAGTGGTGACTTTTGGATTTATCTCCAAGTTAGAACTGAGAATGTTGCTGTTACCACTGGAGTAATCTGGAGCTTTATTAAAATTAAAACTTGCAGGTGACAGGGTATTAGTCTGTAACAGATCTTAAAACTGGGAGTCCAGTCTCATGTTTGGTAAACTGATGAGATTGAAGATAGGCCAGAGGTAAACAATAATCTTCTTGATGGACTGTGATGAATTTATCTGTGTTATCAACGTTGAAGCTAAAGCAACCAAAACCTCAGCCAACCATGAATAATTTTGGGGAAAGGTTTAACTTTACCTTTCCACTTCTAAGCAGCATACTTCAGTTGTAAAATTTCAGAAAACACACTCTGAAGAAGTTCATAACCAGAGAGTACTTTTACTTCATTATTTGAAGTATGAGACTATTTTCCCAGCACGCTCTTCGATTTCTCTTCAGGTTTGGCAAGATGAAGCATTTCCAGACCCAAAGCAGCCATTTTATAACCAACAGCTGCCTCTCCCTAGTCCAGCTGGCAAGCACCTTCCCCTCTGCCTTTCTCTTTTTTTATTGCTGATAGGTTTCGTCTCATTATATCTCCTGAAAACAATTAGGCAGTCATCAAATGGAAGTCCTTCCAGTCTGTGTTGGGACTGGATGCTGGTGAAAGGTCAAACCATTTCAAATCATCCTCTTTTGCATACAGCCTTCCTTTAAAGCAGCCCTCAAAAAATAATCCAAATGCAGGCAAGACATTTGCAGCTGGCTCATGTGAAGGAGCATTCATTACGTGTCTGTGAGATGGTTTATATAGCTCTTTTCATGAGGAGAGAACAGAAGCTGGAAGAGGTCCAGTTGGTGCTTTGTGCATCTTGTCCTTGCTAAGTCAAGTCCTTCCCCTTCACCTTCATCCTGTCCCTCCTTTACTTTTACTTCATTTTAAACTCTAAGCCTTATGTTCTTCCAGCTCACTGTCATGCAAACCCCTCACTTGCCCCGCCAGCCTTTGGATGAGATGTACTGGGCCCCCGAAGTGCCTGTCCTTCTGCATCAGCTCTCAAGGAAGCTGAATTGATTGACTCCCATGCAAACATCTATCCTGCAGCCAGCTGAGACAGGGGAGAGGTGCTACTAGTCACGGCACTCTGAAAGCAACAGATTCATAGGCAAGGGTATGGAAAGCTATAGAACAGCACAGGGCTTGCAAACACTTCATCACTGCACAGCAAGAGGTACTACTCTCCTTTGTAAAGACCAGGCATTTGTTACTTGCTTAGAACAGTTTATCAACAAACTGGCCACTGAGGTTTTTTATTTCACTGCTCAATACGATTTCATG
Organism: Grallaria varia; assembly: GCA_013396735.1. Taxonomy (NCBI): domain Eukaryota; kingdom Metazoa; phylum Chordata; class Aves; order Passeriformes; family Formicariidae; genus Grallaria; species Grallaria varia. The sequence goes on along the minus strand of VWZG01000359.1, from coordinate 645,438 downwards.
ACCAGTCTTTTGTCACACCTTATATTTTTTATCATTGGGAGTTAGTAAACTGGGAGTCAGAAAAAGGTGTTCAGACATTTAAGATACAAATGTGAGACCCAATAAACATGTTCAGTGTCTGCCTCTGGGCAGATTTCCTTCCTTAAGGAGATAAGTGTCCAGATCCTTAGTATTTTTTAATGTTTTGTTTCAGCTGCTGGGATAAAACCTGCAGTCCTTCTGAGGCTTCAGGATTGACTTTGGCACAGACAGGATTTTACTTTCTGTGTATCTAAACCACAACTGAACATCTGGAAAATAGGGGACCTTTCACTCCTATTTTGTCTTTTAGATCAACTATTCAAGGCATTTTCTTACAAAGTAATATAACAAAAGCCTGCCCCACTCAGCCAACAAGGCAAGAGATGGTTATTAGTGCTAATTCTGACAGCCTGACAAAGAGAACACTTAATACTTAATATAACGAAGAGGTGAGAACAAGTGGATATTTTCACTTGCTGGTTGCTTTCCGGGCCGAAATTTTCAAAAAGTGTGAAAGAATTGTTCCCTAAATACTCATTTTGTTTATCAAGTGTATTGGAAGGATAGAAGCAAAATTTGATCTGTGTGTGGGCATACAGGCATGCACACACACACATACGGACATGCGTGCCTTGGAATCTGTTTGCAGTACCATAATGAAGCAAACTCCTGGAGCTGTGCTCTGGATCCTCGAGGGAAATACTGACTTGTTCTTTCCAATCTGCTGAGAAGAAACATTTCATTTTTGAGTCTGACTCAGTGAAAAGGCTGATAGCAGCCGTACTGAAGAGTCTGCCTTTTGAATAAACACTAACTTGCTTATCCAAAAGGCAGTAAAATCACCTTTGGTTTGATGGATTCAGCTGCAGTGTTGAGTAATGAGTTGAAAAATAACATTGCACAGACCTGTCAAGGCACCTCTGCATGATCAGACTCAGCATTACACGAGCTGACAGCAATCTGTGGTGGGAAGTCACCTACTGACAAACTTTTTCAAACCAAATCAGCTCGTGGCTCATATAATATAAGTTACAGTTGTCTCCCTGAATCCTCTGTGAGAGTGGTTTATCTGTAAACCACTGGAAGCGCTTCTTGAGCGTTTTTGGCTTTGATCTCCCCATAATGACAGCTGTGACCTGTGCTATGCAGGAACTGTGACCTACAGGGGTCCAGACGTGCTCAGCACAGCCCCTCCATCCTTGCCAGGAGATGCTGGTTGAGATTCAGGAAGGGTGCTGAGCTTACTGCTGCAGTAGCACCCAGTCTGGGCTGAGGCCACTCTAACCTCACCATGTGCACAGTGGTGGCACTTCAAACAACACTCAACACTTTTTTGACTTGGCCTTCTTTCCAGGGTGGTAAATGTGGCAATTGGGTGCCTCTCTCTGCTGCCAAAAATGACAAGCCCAAAAGTGGAACCGCATTTTCACATCTTTTCATACACCTAAATGAAAAGCTGCTACTGCTGTGCTGCACCTCACATATATAGGTGAGCCAGTTACTACTGCCATGTTGCAGAATAATGTTAACACAAGGCCCTTCTCCTGGGCTTTGGGCAATGCTGAGCCTGCAGAGCCAGCTCAGGGAGGGGCCAATGCCCTCAGGGCTGTCAGGGCGCCAGGAACAGGAGTTGTGGTCGTATTTCCACCAGCAGCATGCAGCTGGGGCAGACATTGTTGGGCTGTGCCCAACTGGTCACCATCCCCGTCCCAGCTCTGCTCTTCTGGATGGGCACTGCAGGACAGTGGCACGTCAGGGAGTGCACTGCCTTGTCCCTCGCCATCACCCTAGGCCCCCAGCTCACCTGCCCTCACCTGTCGAGGTGCAGTTTGGTGGGCACACTCTGCCACATCCTTTTTGAAAACACAACGACAGTTCCTTGTGAGCTTACTGAGCAGATGTGGATGAAAAACAATGTTGTTCTGCAGACATGACTGCAACGTGAACCCGGGTGCCTGGCAGCACTCCCTGGCATGTGCCCTGCCCCAGATGAGCAAAGCAACCAGGGACCTGGAGAAAGGACTTGTATGTCTGTGTGTCTGATCCACTTTTCCAACTGCAGAAAAAGATGTAAAGATCAAGAATTTGACCCAATAAAAAAGTATTGCTTTTACCTCTAAAGCATGTCTTGTCTATGTCCCCAAACTATCAAGGCTACAACAACATTATCAATAAATGCACCTGTATTTTACAAAGATCTTTTTTCTTTGCGTGAGTTTCACCCCTACAGTACAAGAAAGGTAATTCAAAACAGACTCAGGAATAATGGGATACAGACTCCATAGAGAAGCCAAGGTGACCCTTTATATAATCTTTAAAACCTCAGAAAATTAGACATTTCTCTTGCCTTGTGAGGACTGAAGTCCTGAAGACCTGATCTCTAATACGGATGACACACTTGAGAAGTGTGAACATGACTTAAATTGATCATGGCACTCCACATTAGGCTGTGCTGGAACAGTTTACTGCCATGCTTTGTGTTAGGGCTCTCTGCACAGGTAGTTTATAGAGGCTTATCTGATGATTATTGTCTGTTATAAACATGTATGGATATGTTAAATGTGTTACGCATATTATAGATAATACTAAAGATAGATGCAAGCCATTGCTGTAGGTAACCTACTGAACTGTTAGTTTTTGTAAAAAACCACCAGTAACAGCTCATTACAAGCGAACATACCATGACAGGTGACCCAGCTTGCCCTAGGATAGGGATGCTCTCGTCACAGATGTTTCAGATAAATTCTCTGTATCTGTCAGCATGCTTCAACACTTGCTCAACAGTTGTCCTATTAGAGCTCACATAAACCTTTTGTGCTTCCCTACTTGCTTCTGGTGGGCAGGATAAGTTCCACTTGGCTTTTTTTACTGCAATGTCCTGAAAATACCCCCACTATCTACGTACAGCCTCCCATGTTCCAGAGACAAAACGCAGAGCTAGTCTGCAGGGTGTGTGTACGTAGCAGAGGGCAGACTGGGGCAGAATCCTCCAGCCACCTCTGGGCAAGGTGAAGCAGGCGCCAGGAGGAGCTGATGGCTTGTCCCCAGCAGCAGAGCCCTCTGCAGGCAGTGTTACAGCAGGCAAAGCAGTCCCAGCAATATGAGCATCGTGACTGTCCTCCATCCAGCTCCCAGCCAGTGCATGTGCACAGGCTCCTTCATCCCAACTAAGAAGCAGGTCCTGGGCTCACTTCTCTCGGGAAGTCCCACTTCTCTCTACTCTATTGCTGGTCTGCAGTCTTGGGTTCCCTCTTACTTAATCCCAGTCTGGCCCCAGCATCCTGGGTTGCCTCTTCCCAGCAGTCAGTGTGCCACATGATGTGGGTTCAAAGCCCCCAGGCAGTCTGAAGTTTATGTGCCCTGCTTCCTGGGCATGTTTTGTAACCCAGGCTGTGAAAGAAGCCTGTCTCCATACCCTCACAAGGACTGTAGGAAACGAAAAGACTCAGCCTCGCCAACAAACCTGAAGCCAAGGAAAGGTGATATTTCAGAGACAATGAACTCCTCAGCAGTGCCACTTGCCTGAATCCCTGCTCAATGTGTCAACTCTCATTTGGAGTTGCTGAACTTTAGCATCTCCCTCTCATGTACAGGGAAGAGACATGAATATACATCCATAACTGGGGTGCCCCTATCAGCTCGAGATATCACTTGGACACTTAAAGCTTTAGTGCTGCCACAGGCACTTACCTTGAATGACTTTTACATGAGGTTGGAACAGAGAATTACCCCCAATCCCAGCTACCTCCCCATCAGCCTGTCTCCTCGCAGGATAGAGAGCTCAGGAGAATATTTTGTATTCCCTCTTAGACACTGGTGGTCTCTTCCTTGGAGACCACGTAAAACATCTCAGTGGTTGCTACATGAGCACAGTACAGTCCAAACTCTGACTCAGTCCAGAGGCAGGGCCAGAATATCTGCAGGCATCCCTCCCAACCTACATTTTTCCCTCTGGTCAATGAAGAAATGCCTATAGGTTGATTTAGTTGCAGAAACAATGCTGGGGCCAGACTGTGACCTGCACTGTGATGTCAAAGCAAAGTCCAAATAAAACTTCATCTGTGCTTCTGAGATTAGGATCCAAGTCCCTTTTTTTTTTAAGTACAACATAATACTTCATTGTTACAGAACCTGAGAGCACTGTCAGACAAATCCTGCTATGTAGCAGGATATCACTGATAATAAAGTTACAAAGGCGTGACTGATAAGGAAAAGCCCAAATTCCATTCAAATATTGATTGCCAGGGATTTATTCTGGATATGCCAGTATATTTGGAATGACTCAGTTGTTTTTTCTGGCTATCTGATATTCAATAAAACCCTCACCATTTTATTTTATTGATTTTTTTAGCTATTTGTAATCAAAAGCTGCAGGAAGCAAAATAGCCATCCCAGTTGTTCGGGAACCTGCAGCACATGTAAAGCTCTAAAAATAAATGTTTTGCAAAGTGCCATTTACACCCTAAATGTGGGCTGAGAAAGGGGGTAGAGTCAGCATCAAATTTCACTTGTCCTACCTTATCCATGGGAAATACCTGCCAAGGACTTACACATGTGTGTAATAACGTACCTCTTGTTCACATATCCTAGTTTGTCAAACTTGCAGGAGGGTGGCATGGGGAGATGCCATCTCTCCAGCCACTTCAAGATTCATAGATTAACAACCACACCTTGAAATACCATCCTCGCATGAGCTGGGCAGCCAGTCAAGATCCTGGAGCATGCTTGCATGTGTGGTCAGTATGGAATTCTGATTTATGAGTGAGTGCTGCACTTTGTACTGATCACAGATGCCTGTCTGCTTTTGACAGCACGATCTCATTGCTGTTTAAATGAAAGATGACTGTTATGCTATACTGCTGGTAACCAGGAAAACTATAGTAGAATGTGAAGCAATCAAGAGCCGGGAATTATTCTCCATTACAAAATCCTCTCTGGCAGACTTGTGGGATGCTATCATCTACCAGAGGTGCTATTCCAAGCTCATACCGAGGCAGGAGCCAGTACCAAGGTCCCTCTGGGCAGCAGCGCACAAAGCAAACAGCAGCAGCAGCCTGGCAGCATCTCCTGAAGAAGCACAAGGAGGCAGGTTGTAGAGTTGTTTTTGAACAAAGAGATAGTGAGACATCTGAGACAGGAAAGCCAAGTTTTGCAAACCAGTACAGTGTGTCCTAAAATGCAGTAAACATCATTAAAATGATTTAATGATTTTATACATGTACATGCTACCTCCCTTCTGGCCAGGCTGTAACTGCATATATCGCATGTTCCTACAAGAAACTGGGCACTACTTTGTCTTTTGAATCCATCCTTCTCATGCTTTTCTCTTCAGTTTCTAGCCAGTGTGTGCCTTCTTCCCTCTTCCTCTAAAGAATTGTCCCTAAGAGCTTTCTGGCTTTACAGCAACAAGCACAGAAGTAAGAGTTGGTCTCAGAGTAGAGAAATGATCTCCCACAGAATGCTCCAGCTCTAGCAAAGCTATAAACAGTTATCCTGCTAAAGATGTTCCCAAAGACTTGCTCAGCACGATAACACAAGGCTGAGAGCCAAGGGTGAGGTAATACACTAATTACTTTACCAACACAATAGCTGAGCCAAAAGCAGAATACAAAGCAAAACACTTAAAATTAAAACTGTTTATCAAACTTCAGGGTGCTCTGATCAGGATGTGAAGTCGTGCCTGCCCATTGCCTCCATCACGATGACCCTCTTCTCCTCAGGGAGGCAAGTTCACTGATGTCCCAGGAGAGTTACCTCATCATCAGGAAGGGAAAGAAGTTCATTGAATTTTCACCCCCATGTAAGTGTAAGCCTTTGGACACTAAGCACTGATAGCCTTGGCAGTGCAGGAAAATGGTACCTGGACTGTGTCTTAGGCCTGATAGTGCTGTGCCTTTGCAGGGTATGTTTTGGTTTTCCTCTTCCTCATATTTCCACAAGTGTGTTGGAGTCACCACTTTGTAGTGGGTTTGGGTGGGCCCTGTAATGAGCAGGAGGATCATCCCATGCTCTTGCGTAGAGAGTTCATGTCCTCCTGAGGTGAAGATTGTCATCCTCTGCTGATATAACATCAAGTAAATAGAATTGTGCCAATTGAAAGCAATTGCAGATCTTACCCAAAGCTTACACCTAACCTTTGTGTTTGGGAAAATAGGGGTTAGATGGGCTATGAGTCCTTTTCTGGATTTCTAATCCTTCTCCAGAAGATAATGGACAACCAGCTGTTTAGTCTGTATCCTTAAGTATTTTAGGACAAAAGGCAGACTTAAGGAGAAAATATAAATTAACTTACGTCCCTGCACAAGGCTTTTTTACAAATGTGGGATACGCGTCAGCTGCGCATCAAGGAATTCATAATTTCATTAAGACCATCAAATTAGATATTCTCCTGCCTGAGTCATCTGCAAAAGCTGACCCTCTACATGTCCTCCAGCCACACACCCCCTTTTCCCTTGGTCTTTGCAGCTTCTTTCCTGGGTCATTCTTCCTAGAAGGGTCCAGGTGAAGAGGCTGGACTCCACCTCTCCTGTTGGCCTGCGGTTGCACCCCACCCCTCTGCTGCTGGACTGGGGTTTGGGATATGAACCCCAGAGGTGGGAAGCAGAGGCTGGAGGCTGCAGATTTCCATCCACACCCCAATGTGCCCAGGTTGCCCACTGAGAAATGGGAGGAAGCTGGGGAGTGCTCCAGCCTCCTTTGGAATCTTTGGAATCTGGGAGGTTTGGGGACTGACCCAGTGAAACACTGACCAGCTGATCAGTCATGATGTTTGAGGACCAGGGGCTCACGTGGGGCACTGGACAGTGCCTGGTCTCAACATAAGGCCTGCACCCACCTCCATGGGGTGTTTCTCCATTCTCCATTTTCTCCTCCTCCATGAGCCAGACTTTTCTCCAAATTCCTTAGCAAAGAAGAGTGAACCAAGAGCAGCCTTTGATAGTAGCAGGTGGCTGGAGCATGGACATTCACGCTTTTTTTTTTATGTATCCCTAGTGTTTCCATGTTTTTCTTTGCCACTTCTTGTAGAAGACAGTTGCATCCTCTTGCTGCTCCCTCTGCTCTGGTGCTGAGCAGCTCATTACCAAGGCTCTGCAGAACTGGACTGGCTTTGCCCAGGGCATCATCACTCAAAAATCCTCAGCTGCCGATGTGACATTTCCAGGTATAATGTTACAATGCTGCTAGTCAAGTTTTAGCAGTCAAATACTCAGCAATGTGGGAAGGGTAAAAAAACCCTGTTTGCTTTAAAGATGTTTTCATAAATATGGGGGGGGAATTATTTTGCTCAGACTGAGAGGGTGCTGAAAAATGGTGCCAACAGTTGAATTTTGAAAGATATCTGAGAAAGACTAAAGGGGTCACTGGGCAAGCCAGCAAGGAAGACCTGGTAACACAGATACAGATTGTCCCTATCAGCTAGTCTGAATGTCCAGACCCTTTCCTACCCTGCTTAATGGATATAGTAGTAGATGGAGATATATTCTGACTTCGGAGAGGAGAACTTTGTTCCTTTGTAAGTCAGGTAAGGTGCTTCTCCTGAAATAAGGGATCTGCATATGGCGGTAATCACATCTACACAGGAAAATTAATTCATAGGAGAAGAAATTAATTCATACGAAGAAATTATCCCCAATGAACTGCAGTGCGTCCGACCAAACCCAAAACTGAATGTTTTGTCTTGCTGATGCTTAGAGTTTTAATGGAAGTTCAGTCTTGCTCAGATGAACCCTCTGTGCTTGAGTTGTCTTGTAGAATTTCATCAGAGTGGCAGGAACAGACAGGCTGGTATTTGGCACTGAGCACTTAGCTCTTTCAAGAAACAGGAGTCTGTGAGAGGGAATTTCAGAGGCTGCCCAGCTATTCAAGGATTGGCACAGAGGGAAGTTCATAACATCCTTTCCTCAAAATTTCAGTACTTACTTCATCTGTGCTGGTGCCACATTTCTCCATGGAGGTTACACAAAAGGCACAGTCAGGTTTTCACTTCAGGGCCGTGTAAAGAGGAAGGGCCAAAATCAAGTGCCTGCTGCAAATTTTGGACATGCTGTTAGCACAACTTGCCATGCATCCGGTATCTTGCAGAGGAAGTTTTGCAGACACGTGAGGAATTAAAAGAGAATGGATTAAAGCTTACAGTGTGAGTGAAGAGGATTCAGGCTCTGAGCAAATTAAGCATTCATAAGCTGCAAGAGGAAATGTTCCTTATGCTGTTCTGCTTCTTCCTGCCTGCTGATCATGCTCATTTGAGGCTGGCTCAGTAAATGAAAGCCATGAAGCATCAGTCCAGTGTTGCTTGAAGTGTCCTGCTGACACTTAACAGCTATCTCGGGTTATAGTCTCACTTCTTTCAAACCTGCATAAATTTCAGAAAGTCACCATTAATCTGCCTCTGGCCTCTCCCTGTCCTAGTCCCACACCTTCTTCTCTGCCAGGCTGTCAGGGGCAAGCAAACATAGGATGGGTGATTGGGAAGCAGCAAGTTATAGAATAAAAGTATGAAAATACTGTTGTGTAGCATTTAATTTTTCTTATTTTCTCTTTAATTGGAACCTAAATAGTGCTGGGTTTTGCTTAGGGAGGTAGTTAAAACATCCATAGCTTTTAACAAACATGACACCCAGCTGGGAGGGATTTGCTCTTCTAAGCAGGGAAGGTTTGGTGTCAGTGCTTGTTGAATCATCATTAGGAACTAAAGACATCTTCTTTGCAATACATTAAGTTACAGTGATGTTTCAGCATCAGAAAAAGCAGAAATGAAAAAGTGTTATTAAATCATATGGTCTGGTAGAGGAGAGCTGACTGAACTTTGGACTCTGGGGAGTTTGGTGTTCATTGTCCCTGGCAGTGCAAGGTCTCACAACTCTGTATTGGATGGGGAGCCGCCGCCTAATGTAATCCAATAATGCAATCAAGTGTGCCTTGAGCTGCCTCCTTGACATGAAAGCTTCAGAAGCACAGGCTGCAAGGGACCTGCTGGACCAGCGAGCCTGGCTCCTTTCTACAGCTGAAACATCAAGCATTGCCTACCATACCCTGGTGAGGATCTGTTTTTAAGCAACTGCAGTGTCTTGCTCCTGCTGAAAGACTCCTCCTGAACTGATGAACAGCCTAAACTCACTGCCAGTTTATGCCCACTTGTTGCTGCACTAATATTATCTCCAGCCTAAACAGTTTTTCTCCTCCCCCAGGTGATTTGTCCTGGTGATTTCACAGACAGCAATCCTGTCCATCAGGCTTCATTTACTGCATTAGGCATCTCCAGCTCTATTCACATCTCAGGAACCTTGGCAGAAACAATTACTGGCAAGAGCTATGTTTAATTTCCCTGGGGCTGGGCTGAACGTGTTTCTGTGGGCTTACACAGAGGACCTGTCAGCACAGCTCCTTTTCCATGCTCATGGGGGAAACAAAGACTTGGCACCCCCTTTGCTGCCCTCTGAGTAGCTGGTGGCCAGGTCAGTGGTACCCTGGGCTTCACCAAGGCCCGGCAGCTGCCTGCTGAGGGCAGGAGGGCAAAGAGATGCTGCCTCTGAGCAGCTTCTCCCACGGGTTGGCATTGGGAAGCAGCTGAATTTGGAGGCCTAAGAGCATACCAGCTGGCTTCAGTAAGAGTGGCAGGAGCAGAGCCCTGCCCCTGCTTTTCCTCTCCTCCAGCTGCAGAATGCCCTGAGCAACCCTGTGGTCACTCACTATGGTGAGTATTTGTCTCTGGCTTTGTGCTTTTCATCTGTCACCTCGTAAAGAACCAGCAGTTTGGCATCAGTAAGACACTCCAGATGAAAAAGGGTTTCAGGAAGGCTGTTGGTACCCAATGAATTGCCCGTGTGTCTGCCTTGTGAAGACAACATTTTTGCTTCCCTTGCTGTCACAGCTGCAAAGGTGGAGTATAATTTCCATTTTCTAGCCCCTCCACACCTTTTGAGCATGAGGCCGAGTTATGTTGAATCTGGCCCTGAAGCACATTTGCTGGCCAAGCAGGCGTTGAAGAAGCTGTGTGGAGTGGAAACAGCACGTTTGTGGGGGATGTACAATTACTGGATCTGCAAGGAGAGCAAGTACAAAATGAACTTGAAGGGTGGTGCATGATCATCCATCCACAGGGGCAAGCGGAGCTGACTGGGACACTCCCCGAGGCTATCAGATGTAATTGACACCCCTGCCCTTTTGAAACAGTAGCTAGAGGTGAAATGAGGATGCCCTAGGGCACCTCAGAGAGGTTTAGAAGAAAAGGAATCCTAGACCTCCAGCAATTAGAATGTAAAGGATTGAGGTATCACTCTATGTGTCATAGAATCACAGAATATCTTGAGTTGGAAGGGACACATAAGGATCATCGAGTCCAACACCTGGCCCTGCGCAAGACAACCCCAAAAATCACACCCTGTGCCTGAGAGTGTTGTCAAAACACTTCTTGAACTCTGGCAGGCTTGGTCCCATGACCTATTCCCTGGGGATCCCATACCAGTGCCTGAGACCACCCTCTGAGTGAAGAATCTTTTCCTAATATCCAGTCTAAACCTCTCCTGAGTCAATGTCATAGACAGGTTTGGGCCTTAATCCATAATGCCTCTGATAAATGTACAGGCACCCACTGCTGCATGTTGGAAGTGCCTTCTGCCAAGCAAGACTGGAATAATCTCTGGTGTAAAAGAAGTTGTGTATAATTGGTGTAAAAGAAATCCAGTGTTTGAATTTGGCATGCTTCTGGTATATTGATGTAGCTACGTATATCTGGCATGCAGTTTCTCCTTAAGGAAGTAAAACAAATACGTGCTCATCTACCACAGCCTCTGTGTTTACCCAGCACTGAATCCAACAGCACTGCCAGACACTCACTCTGCTGTAATATTTCCTTTCTGAATGGATGTCAGAGGAAGCCCATGCTTAAACTGCTCTGCGATGTGAGCCATGACACGTGCTGGAGTCCTGGTCTGCAGGGTCTGAGCCTCACCATAGTGTATTTCTCCACTGCAGCCTGAAAACTGAGATTTCCTTTCATGAAAATAAACGGGGAGAGAAGGGGGATTCTCACCTTGATATGATTTCAGAATAAAATCAGGGCAGGGACCTAGATCCAGGAGTTTAAAAGAATTCCTGTCTTCAAATTTAGTTTTAATTACTGCAGAAAAGTGTGCCTGAACAAACTGTTCAAGACTGGCACCTGGACTGTACCTGCATCCAGGGGACCAACCGTATTCTCAACCACCAGCTATGAGTGCTGCCAAGCTGAAAAATGGGCCAGGTCTCATCCCCTTCTTCTCAGCCACAGGAGGAGCTGTGCTGTGTAATGGCTCAGGAAGTCTTATTTTTCCCTTTCTGGCATAATTCCTGACCCACCATATGATCTTTGGTGAGCTATCTAGGTGCTCCAGAACTCATTCTCTTACTTCAAAAAATAGGATTACGATACCTACCTTGTACAAGGGGAGAAGGCTGTAAAGCTGGAGCTTCTGCTGGAACACAGACTCATGCTCAGCATATTGCTTGATATGTTTATAAGTAGGATTTTAGGACACATTTCTGTGAGTGAGAAACTCAAGTCAGCACATCCAGTTCTGTAGTCCCCAACCCTGACTACAAAAACTGTGAATCTTCGCCTTGCAAAAAGAGTACAGCCAAAAGGAAGAGCTGTTTGATTGAACAGCCCTCGTCTCAAGCGCCAAATATATCACACGTGCAAACAGACCCTGAGTCCAGACCTTGGGAGCCAGTTGCCCAGATGCCTTTGAGGATCTGGGCCTAAGGGCTCATTCCAACCAGCTGAAGTCAATGGGACTATCCCTATATTTAAGTTTTTGCTGGATGACAGCCAAAGGTTCAGCATCTTGCAGAACTGGCTCTCATGATGCTGCATTCCTTAATAGCTGGGAAAGAGAGCAATGCAATGTATAGCAGAAAGTGTCCATCCATATTAGTGGGTATTAGTAACCACTTTTAAAGGCCTAATCTATGTAAAAATGTTTTCGCTCCACCATCAGCAACTTCCCAGCAAATACAGGAATTTCCCACGGCTGGCGTGCCCTGAGCAAACAGAAGAGCTGAAACAAAGAGCGGGGTAATTAGCTGGGAGGGCAGGCGTTCCTGCGCCACACAGGGCAACTGCCTTACACAGCTGCCATGGCGCTTCATGGAGCAACCTGGAAAACAGACCTGACTTTAAAAGTGCAGAGGGTGAGGGTTTCAGTCGTGCTTTTTTAATTTTAAACAGTGATGCCTGTGGCTTTACAGCTTCATGCAAAGGCGGGCAGACAAACTGAAGTATGAAAGAAGCCTTATTAAAACACGCCATACATTATGTATGAACTTGAACTCTTCCTGACCTCTGTAGTCCTGGATCCGCCCCAATCCATAAACATCTTGGACCAAATTTTGTGGTGCTGCAGTAAGTAATTTGAATAAAATCACAGGCTGTTATTTTCAAGACAGTTTCCCCAGTTAAGAAAACTCAGGGTGCCATTTATTACAAAGATGCTTATCCCACAAAGGCACCTGAATAGTGTAGTTGGATGTTAACAGCTGTCTGTAGCTACAACTCCACTGTAAGCCAAAGCACAGCCCCCTCCCAAGCAAGCTGCTAACATTTTTACATTGCCACTCACTAGAAAAAGTTTATTTAGAATGTCAAATGTATAATTGTTAGAGCTAGTTGAAATATTCAGCATGAATACATGAGCTGGTACTTCAAGCTCTTTCTTGGACAACAGACTATTTAACCTGATCTTAATTATTACAAAAGGTTCAAATTCTCATACTTAGTTTTGAAAGGGGTTGTGGAGGGTGTTTCTTTTTTTGGGTTTTTTGTTTCATTGGTTGGCGTTTTTTTCTTGTTTGTTTTTTGTTTTTCAGAACCATGCACAAGCAGACAGAGCCATGAAGTTGTTTGCTGGCTCATTAGTTCAGCAGTTTGCTTGTCCTGGCATAGGCCAGGTCACCCAACATGAAAGTTGTTGTTTCTCTTCCCTGATTCCCAGCCTCACATGTTCCATAAGTCTGAAAAGTTATATTGAATATTCTGGTTTCTATGCAAAGTATCTTCCTTAATATGTAAATAGAAATTTGGCACAGGAGAGGTAGCTGGCTTCTCCTCAGAGCCGTTCTGAGCCACTGGTCCCAAATTCCTGGACATCCCTTCTGCAGGCAGGTGGGTGGCTGTGAGCATGCTAAATGCAAGATTTGCCTTTCCTCTACCAACACTGTGTTGTGGACTCTTTGATGAGTCTCTTCAGCCACAAATACTTATCTAAAGGGCAAAGAGAAAGTTAAAAGAGGAGGCTGGGTAGACTGGTATGGATTTCACAGGTGGTTTGCAAAACCTTCCCAGTGAGTCCCAAGCCAGTCATTAAAGACATGTCATCAGTGTAGGAACAGTTTCTGGCCCAGAAAGACCTTGTCTCCTAAAAGAGAGGGTGTGACTGCAGAATTGAAAGAGAGAATTACTGACTTGTGTTATCTGGAGGCAACGAGACGAAGCCTCCAAGAAAATTCTGAAAATTCAATTAAATTGGAGGCACCTTTCACATTGAAATATTTTGAATGTAAATTAAAGCTCTTCGGCAAGTTCTGAACTTCTGATATATTGATTGATTCTTTAAATTTTTTAAGAAAATTAATAACATTTCAGTTGTGAACCGTAAAAGGTAATTTTCGAGTTTGTGTGTTATGAAATGAAGCCTGCAAATACAAAATATAAAGTGTCTCTGGAAATAACCATCACAGCTGTGATAATTGCTGGCAGTGGCTGTAATTCCCTGTAGCTGGTTGTACTCAGCTTTACATGAAATTGATTTGACTTTGCATTTACTTTTCAACCAGGGCTCAGGTGATTTGAATCCAGGTTCAAATTAAGTATGATTTCCCTGGTTAAGATGAAGCACTGTATCAAATGCCTAAGGGAAAAGAGCAGAAGGGAGCTGGAAAGCTCTTTGTTCAAACTTTTAATTATTTTACCTCATTCACAATCTGAGTGGCACAAGGATATGTTTTTATTTGATCACATCAAACTTTCAGTGCATTACTTTTTTTCCTCTAGCTAGCACATTGCTTACACAGCATGGAGCTTTTTTTCCCCCTGACATTCACAGATGTGAGCTCTCATCCCCATGCTTCAGAGCTAGAAGCTGAAACTAAAAAAAATAGAAAAAAAATTCCCAAAGTGCTCATTTCTTTGCCTGAAAACCCAGATCCTGAAACACTGTGGTAGCTCTCACTCTCTATCCCAACATCAACTGCAGGCTTGCTTAGAAGTTCTTGCTGAGCAGAAAGCACTTTTCCTGGACATCCCAACTGCTGAGCTTCTGCTGAGAAAAATACCTAAGTTTTGCTTCCACATTTCTGATTAATAATTCAGCTGTGTGTAATGCCCATGAACATGTTAGGTTTCTCTTTCAGGGGGTTTCCTCCCAAATGCTATGGCCTTGCTGAGCAGCCTGGATTGCTCACTGGCCTTTCAGCTTCATGGAAGTCTCCAAAAGGGCTCGAGGTAAGGGCTGTCTTCACAGGGGAGCTCCATGGCAGCACATGGCTTGTCCTCGTGTCTCCATGAAGTTGTTCTGAGAACCACCCTCCTTGGGCACAGTTTGGGAAATTGTCTTTAGGAGGTAAAACACAAGCAAGGACAGAGGTTAGCTTTAATCAGGTGAGAGCCAGACACCACCCCAAAGAACGGGTGTCTTTGCAGCCACCCCAAGTCCCTTAATTAGGAAAGGAGACAGGCAAGCAGCTCCTCTGGTCTCTGCTGCCTGTGAGGAGAGCAATGCTGGAGGAGAGCAAGAAGGTTTTAAGGGAGAGCAAAGACTTCCACCCCACCACAGGCATCCTCCACCCCTCTGCATCAGGCGGCAAAGATTGGGAACAGACAGCCTTCCAACACTGTCTGTGTCAGAGGCACATTTGAATGTGGCCCTTTATTTGCTGCTGGTGAAATTTCCTATGGACTCCACAGCAATCACCTCTGCCACAAGGAAGAGGATTCTTTCACTCTGGTTAACCTGAAGCTCAGTGCCAACCTCTCTGAGCTTTGCCCATCCTTGCACAATGCAGGAGTGAAGACAGAGCTAGGGAGAAGATAATACATCCAGGCCCTCCAAGGGCAGGAAGAGTCCTAATCACCAGAACTATTTTTAGAGAGATCTTTTAGCTTTATCCCTCTTACCCCTCTAAAGCTGGAGAACAGAGCCAAACACCCAGAGGGAGAAAAGAGGATAAAAGGATTTTTCATCCGTAGGGGAGGAGGGAGCATTATCAGAGTCACAGAAAGAAGATCAAAAAGAGCTACAGAAAGCAGAGGGGCAGGCTCTCTCAGTCCAGAGGAATGAATTGTGAGCCAGCAGAATACCTTTATAACAAATTTCTAAGCCTCACACATCTGTTAATTACATCCCACCAAACTAATATTGCATCAGCCTGTCTTGTTAATGCATTAGAATTCTGAGCTACACCTTCAAATTTTGGGGATAAACTGGGTGAGGGAGAACTGAGCAGCTGTGCCAGGGGGACTCAGTAGGTGTGGTGGTGAAGTGATCTGAGCAAGGAGCAAAGCCAGCAGTGCCACCTTCCCTCCCCCAGGAGAGCACTGGTGAGAAGCTTTGTGCAAAATCTGCTCAGCTTGTAAGTGCACCATTCCTGTGTGCACATGCAGCCTGTCCACAAGGATGTCAGCCTTGCAATCAGTATGGTTTTCATCAACAGGAACAAAGACATGTGAACAGCTGCTGGCAAGCGGCCAAAACTTTCCCCCATCACATTTTTCACAGTCATTTTGAATATGACCTCAAGAAGACCTGTTTGTTTTGCCATAAAAGGCAAAGGGTCTAATCCTATGCAGTTTTGTGCTGATGCTTCTAGTTTTGTAGCCATAAAAGCTTCTGCCTGAAGGCATTGGTAGAGAAAAGGGAGTCAAGATTGGTTATGTCTTGATTCTTCACAGGATAAGGAAAAAAATTGCACATAGACCCATGAAGGAGGTGTGGTACTTAACACATCAGCACTTGCTAATAAATGCAACCCAGGCTTAGATATTAGAAATGTGTGTGTGTGTGTGTGTGTGTGTGTGTGTGTGTGTGTGTGTGTGTGTGAGCATGTCTGGTGACAAGAGAAACACACTGTAATTTATTAGTGGTGACTGGCACAACTAACTGATCTTTGCCACTGGAGAAAGTAAGAAATTACTGCAGTTACAGTTCTTGCTACTTGACATGTAGAACATGCTTGGGGACTCCCTCCCAGTCAAGCGGCATGCATTGCTCCTGAAACATTGAGACTTCATAGTTCAGGATGAGCTAAATACAGTAGATTAGGTCCACAGACATTGTCCTGCAGTCAAGAGGTACTGGTCCTCAAAGGACCTCAAAGCCTCTTAGCTTGCAAGTGAGGATCCATGACATACATTTTTGCCAGCTCCATCCCTTCTTTGCTGGATGTCCTGAAGTTATTTGTTCACCTGAGGGTGTGGTGGTTTTTTCTCCTATTCCCACTCTTTTCCTCTATTCAAAATGTAAGCTAACATAAGATGCATCTGTGAATTCCTAAGAAAGAAATAAGCCTACAGTTCAGTGCCAAGTGAGAAGTCCCTCCCCTAAAGGGAAGTTGACAGTGATATTGCAAACCACAATTTTGTAATGACATCATAGGCTACATCAGCAAAATATTTGGCTCCTTGTGTTGTTGGAGTAAACATCAACTAACTACAGATTATGTACACAAAGGGATAAAGTAGATCCTGCTCTGTATTCATGCAGTTTTCTTGCATATGAGCTGGTCAAGTCAAAGTTTTTCTGTGTTGGACTCATTTGAAAAACTCTTCTTTTGATGTTGAGTGAATTGGAAGATGAACACCAAGAAAGCAGAAACAACCATGTAGAGAGTAGTTAACAAACCTTCAAAGGGAGAACGTGCAAGTGGAGGAGGCCACTATGCAAGGACTGGTGTTGGAAAGAAAGCATACAGCAGTCCTGCATACTGGTTTCATTGTCCAGGAAAAGCTCATCCTTGTGAAGGTATTTCCTCCTTATAGTGCCAAGACCAAGGAATGCTGGAGTTACTGTTAGCAGAAGTTCCAGTAGACCTTGATGAAAGTTTGTTCCAACTGGCACACTCCTCTTTTGGAAAGATGTTCACTTGTTTTCTTTTGTTGATTGTTATCAGGTTGGACTAGTCCTGTTTATACATCACAGATACTCGTTCTTTGCGTGATCCATGCTGTTATTTCTGAAATTTCTCAAGGGATACTTAGTTTTCACCTGGAATGAATGGCTGCACACACAAATTGCCATCAAAAGTATTTGAACAAGCGAAAAGATAATACACTGACAAAACTGGAAACACTGTTGCTATGCTGAAAAGCTAACATACATTCTTTTAGCACCCTTTAAGAAATGTGCTTGTTTAGATAATAACTTATGCAGGAAATTAACTCACACAGAATTATGCTGGACAAATAATATTCTGCTCCTTTATTTTCTACTATAGTATATGCAATTTTAATTTTTTGAGGTCTTTGGAGTGACAAAGTTCCTGTAATACTTTATTTAACTCTGTAAGGGGCAAATGGAATGACCTGATTAAAACTGAGTCTGTTGCCCTGATCTTGACTCGAGGGAAACAGAGGACTACCACTATGGGACTTTACTCTGGGGAATTAAAGCAGTTTAATACAAATTATGTCAATCAATTATTTATGAAAAAATAGGTCAACAGTACGAGTGTGATATTTAGGAATTTCCAAAGGTAATAAGGGTAACTGCATCAATATAGTGTATACTTCCAATTCCATAAAATATTTGATTCACCATACACTTCCTAACAAAGAAGCTACAGTCACAGAAAACCCATAAGATACATATTAAAAGGATTAAACTCAGCAAAGTCTCAAAATATAATCAAAGATACCTGGAGACTAATTGTTGAACAGGTTCGTTCCTAAAGAAGTTTTGCAGATGTCTTTCACTTGTCCAGTCCTCCGGAACATTTTTGTCACTGGTTTGAAGAAAAAACTCAGGTTGATTGCTGATAACACTTCCAGGTGGCACAAAAACAGTGGAATAGTTGAGCAATTGTAAGTGTAGGACAGCCTAGATGAAGACGATCCTTAGACAGCTGAAGGCAATGTCATGTCTATAGGTGGCCAACAGTTTGGTCATACTTAGAATATGCAGTAGCCTTTCTGAGAAACCAAGACATGGGCAAAACTAGAGGAAGTCATGGCAGGATTGACATGCTGATCTCCTACTTTCATGAAATGGCTACTCAGCCCTGATTAGCACCTGGCTGAAGAAATGAAAGGGACTCAGTTAACATTAGGAAGGTTTTGTTTTATCTATATTTGAAGACATCTCATTACTCCCGGAATACCATGTCCAGTCTGAGGTTCTTCTTTTATCTTGTAACATTAAAAGTTGGAGAGAACTCAGGGAACCACAAGCAAGACTGAAGGTGTGGAACAGAACATGCTTTTCAGTGGGAGTAAAAGATGTTGGTCTATTTATCTTGAATACAAGGAAGGACTTTTGTCACTGTTTATAGGAGTCTGCAAAAGGAAGAATAATTTGAAAAGAAGTTTTGTACCCTCATAGGCATAGATATAATAAATGATAAAATGATTTTGAGAGGTGTCAGTCACTGAAATCGCTTGCAGAGGCTTCTGAGGGAAAATCCGTAAGTTACTAGTTTTTTCGAAGCCAATACTAGTATTTCAAAATATACCCTCTAGGTTAAGCCTAGATCCTGGACCTGCAGCAGATCTTAACTGAAAAGCAAGTGCTAAGCAGGTGATCTAAGCCATGGAACCAGTCTCTTTTGATCTCAAAGTGTAATCAACATTATGTGTTGAAGATTTGTGTTCCAGAGACTCACTCACCACAGTACAGGTGTGTGTGGGTCATCTACATCCCACTCCTTCACCTCCTCCCCTAAACCATTTCAAATCAGCTATTTCACTTGCACAAATCTTCCTGGCCTTTGTTCTTCCCTCTTCTCCACCCTCCACCCTAACTTTTTTGGTCTACTAATCTGTCAGATAGATTCCTTGCAGTTATTATAGTGTAAATTCTGCTGCATGAGTCAGAGCTGGTCGTAATGTAAGAGAAAATATCAAGGTTCCCATGTGGGGTTTTGAGTGTGGATGAGGTGTCCAGCTCCAGGCCATACACACTGAGGCGCAAATTGCCACACTCAAGGATCTTCACCTCGTGGCATATCTGACCAAGCACTTACTCTTCAAAAAACTTCTTTTGGAAAGAAAAAACCCATTGTGATTTTTGTACCTGTACTCAGGACAAAGGTCCATCAAGTTAAAGACCACTTTTCCATCTTTCTTCAACCTTCCTGTTGCTTCATCTGATTACTTTGGAGTGAAACTGGTCCTGCCTCTCCCAGGTCTGGAGTCTGGGGCTGGCTTGGCTGGTTACTGTAACTGCAGCGGCATCTTGGACAATACAAAGAAACCCTGCAGGGATTTTGGCGGTGCTCCAGCACATCTCTCCTTCACATGTGCAAGCCGCAATTCCAAAGACAGAACTTGGACAACACAGTGAGGGTGGATTTCCAAGCATGAGGCCAACGGCACATCCTGATATACGAGTCATTCTCACTGTGAAACTGAAGTCCCCACTCTAAAACATGAGTACGTTTGTTTGTTTTCTTCTAAGAAAACAGCTACCACAAATGTATTTTTCTTCTTTCAGCCATGCTGGCTAAAATTAACCCTACACATGTAGAAATCAGCCCAGAATAGACAAGCAGAACATAAAATCCCAGCAGTTAAACTTGTACAACTGTATAAATAACTGCAAACAGAGATATCTAAGGCAAACATCGTAACAGTGATGCCCAGACAGCCTGATGATAGACAGGAACTCAGTAACCTCTCAAATGCCAGAATGACTCTGTAGCTTGCTACAGCTGCACTGGTTTATAGACCACAGTTATTCGAACCAATGAGAGCATTTTACTATAATACATGACATTTTATTATATTATATTAATTCTGTTAGGGCTTGTTTGGCTGCTTAAAAGAAGAACAAAGTCTCACAAGAGCCTTGGTCCCTTGCAGAGAGAACCATATGAAAATCACCTGATAAATAACAGTTGCTGAGAGCTATTGCTCAGCCCACATGCTGCCTTGCACAGAAATGATCATCCACAGAAAGGTTTTAAGAAATTGGGAGAGTACCTCAGAAAAAGCAGCAGGAGACATGGAGGAGTGGAGGAAATGGGTGTACGGAGGCTGGAAACTTCTGCCAAGCATTGCTGTGCAACTGCTCGCCTGAGTCAAGTGGGTTTTTCTTTAAATATTTGCAGCATCAGGGCCTGGGTTGGTAACTTGAATATTAATGTAGTACCTCAGCACCTTCTAAATGGGCACCTAAAACCTCCCAGGACTCTTCTGGCCTGTGATCCTTTTGCTTCCCAGCCATCTCCACTCCTTACAGTTGTACCAGGTCATTTTAAGAGGGAGGGAGAGGCTCATCTGGAAAACTGCTGCATATTTATAATAAGACCATCTATTACACCAGTGCAGGATGGAATTAAAAACATATGGTGCCCTGGGAGCAGCTGTTTCTTTTTTTAGGCCTCTTATGCCCTTCAGAAATGTCAAGATAGAGAAACGAAAATGTCAGGAAACTGCAATATGCTTACTCTAAAGGCCTCCTGTTGGTGACGTATTTATAAAGCTGTTGGAAATTTGATTCACACCAAGCACAAGGGACGAGGTTTTAAAAACCCCATTAACAGAGAGGTCTGCTAAAAGCAATCCTCATGATCTGCACCTCGGGGGGACCTTCTGCTGATTGAACACAGATCCTTGTGCACCTCTGGAGAAAGCCCCTGCTCCTGTAGCGGTGGTTCGATGATGCCACTCACTTGTAGGGGTCTGGAAGAATGTTCCCATGCCTTTGCAGCTGTGTCCAGAGGCATCTCAGGCTTTACCACAGTGGTGAGTTGCTGCAGCGGATGGTGATTGTGAAGCTGGATGGACAGTTCAGTGGGACCCTCTGTTCTGTTTAAAAGGCAGCAAATGTGATCAAACCAAACAGTCACCTGACAGGCTCTGCTTACATGGTGCCAGCACTGGGATGGTGGTCTGGGACTGTTTCAGTTCACTGGTGACTATGCAGCCACATGGATCTGTTACAGGTGTCTCAAAATCAAAATATTTTGTAGAGGCTTAGCCAGAGTTCCCTTGTGGCTGATCACTTTTTAAAGACCCAGATGCCAGCATCAGTGTGGGACAGTATAGGCATAGCAGGTCCCACAGACCTGGGACCAAGCAGGAGAGGAACAACTAAGTCCCATTCTATCCCTACAAGAGGACTATAAAATCCTCTTAACTGCAGAACCACTTGAGAGATTGATCTTACATAGTACACACAGACAGCAGGGCTCTGAAACCAGCTGACAGGAGCTGCCAGTGGAACTGAACTGTCTCCTGCACAAGGCAGACGAAAGCTACAGAGCTGCTTTTGCAAACTGATTACAAATACGACCTGCTGCTGTCTCAGATGCAAAGCCTTGGCTGTGCTCTAGCAGCAGTGACTCATGTTGGAGCTGAACTGCATCCAAGGTCCTCTCTGGGGATCTCTTCCAAGTTCCCTTCCAGCTTCATGGAGATCTCAGCCTTCAAGGCAGCAGTTGGCAGCTTTAAAATTCCCAGGCAAGCCCCATTGGAAGCAGCATGGGAGTTGGGATCGTGATGTCTTTCCAGCTTGAGGAGGACAGGAGTATGCACCTGGGGGGCTGTGCCGGACTGTCTGGACCATGGGACAGCAGTAGCATCTCTGTTTCCTTGCTTATGGCAAGCAACATAGTCTGAGAGAGAAGAGGAAGAGGCTTCCAGAAGTATGCTGGAAGAGACAGTGGAAATATTTCAGTCAAGCTTCTCAGGGTTTTAAATAAATTAGACTTATCAAATATTGTGGTTTGGTAGGGGGTTTTTTTGTCATTTTTGGCAAAAATTTCTGGCAAGAAGCACACAGCTGTGACCATATTGCAATTCTTGCTATGGGCTGTATTAGGGGAAAAGGATGTGGGAGGTCTTGGAATAGAGTAGGGCTCAAGGAAACAGCTATGCCCTGTTTCCGAGCCCAGAATCTGGGATGTGAAGTGGAAAAATGGTGAAGTGTGGACAGATTATAGGGGGTCACAGTGTTAGACCACTTCCAGAACAGGGCTGAGGGAGCAGGGAAAGAATAAGTCAAGGCGCTTGCCCCCAGAACAGCAAGTTCAGCACCTCTGACGTCCTGGCAGGGTGGGCTCAGCTGATTACTTTCTGTCTGCAGCTGACATACAGACGCGAGATAACTTACTTCTACTTCATCGTGCTGAGGATAACAGCACTGAGATAGACAGTTTCCCCAGAGCAAAGGAATTTGAGTAACTTATTTGCAGGTGACAGTTGAGGCTGTGACTTCAGAGAGGATGCAGCCATGCAGGTTCATTCCAGACCCTGTTCTAGGGAACAAGGCAGAAAATACTATTTTGGAGTACAGAGTATGAGATGCTGGGCAGAGCAAGAGCAGCTCTACAGAACAGGACAACAGAGTTCTGCCTCTAAACCCTATTGTCCAGTTCACATTGCTCCTCTATGTTTTCTCCCTTCTGCAAGCCCTTGCTACAAGGGGAAAAGACCATGCTGGAAATCATATGGCAGAAGAGGGCAATAAAATGAGCACCAGCTTATGGAGAGCAGGGAGAAGAGAACAAAATATTGACAGAAACACAGCATTAAAGAGAAATTAAGAACTGCAGGAGCAAAAGGGGATATCACAAGCTGCTGGAGAAGATTAGCATGTGAGTAATGGTACATAAAAATTCAAACAACCCACACTTTTACTTGCAGGAACAGTCTCTGCTGGTCTTTCACATATTTGTGTCTCTTCTTCCACCCCAGAACCAGTCTGCACATTTCCAAATGCAGAAATACCTCCTGCTGTCTGTAGGTGGGAGGTAATAAGCCTTATTTACAGCACCTTGAGCTCCACTCGATTCTCTGAGAGCAGGGGAGAGCAGAAGATGATAGAGAAAGATAGAAGGTAGTGGCTGAGACTGAAGGGACTAATGTTGGAGATGAGGAACAAAGAAAGGGAAGGAGGACATGGAGAAAGGAATTGCCTGAAATCCAGTCAGCTCTTGGGCAAGTTCTGTTCTATATGGACCTCTGTGGGTGCCAGGTAGTATATAAATTTGAATATGCGAAGTACCAGTGAAAAATGCAGTAACCAGAGTCCCTTGGTCCTGCAGCCCAGGCAAAGGATGAAGCACCTTCTGTGCCTATCAAGTGGTTTGATCTAATCCCTCTGTGTGGGTGCTCCTTCTTGTTTGCTTCACACAGATAAGACAGTATTTCATCTCCCCATTGCAACTCCAGGTTTCAAGTGGATCCAAGGTAATCCAAGCCAGATGTTGTGAGCCTTCACTGGCACAGATTTCTGAGCATGAGGATAAGAAATTTGACCCATGACTTGTGAATAGCGTGGTTCAAAGTGGCAGGGGACAGGCCTAGATGATAGGTTTTACTCTGCTTTGCTGTTGGTTTGTAGTCAGATGGCCATTGCCCCTCTGAGAAACCCTCTCCCTTCCACTGAAACCTCATTTGGGTGGGTTATACTGGTGGGAAGCCCATGGCAAATCATTCCAGAGTGAAATCTTAAAATTCACTACAGAGAAGTAGGATTTTGCATTCCATTTCAGAAGAGATTCCTGCTGTTGCAGTGAGACACCTTCCACCCTCATTCTCAAAGGCTGGGCTAGCTTGTCTGCTGGCCTGGGGGGCCAGTCACCTTGCACAGGGCAGCTATGGGGGAAATGCAACCACCAGCTGTGACTCTGCATCTGGGAGTGCTCTCCCAGAGTGAAGAGATTGCCGTCAGCCAATGCAGAGGCACTGCCGAGGCAGCTCCGCACCTGAGCATTTCCCTTGGCATTGAGCAGCCTGGACAGGAGCAGAGAGGAAAAAGTCTTCCACATAGACCTGGAGCACATCGTCTCCAGACAGTTCCCATCAGCTTGGCAGTTACAGCAAGAGGTTGGGGTAGGTGTGCTTCTCCTCAAGCAGGCTCATAGTGCTTGTAGGGGCTTTGTAATTTGTTCATGGTGGATGTTACATTAGGGGAGTTCACCTCAACAGAGGTAAAACCACCTGGGCATCTGAAGCCCTTGGGAAAATAAGACCTTTGGCCTTTCTCCCTTAATTTCCCCTCTCAGTGTGCTGGAGATAACTGGGCTTATCTGTCTCTGTCAAACAGGTTGAGATTTGCAGGAGAGGAGCGCTGGGTGCATGACTAACATCAGTATCATCCTCATCATCCCTTTGCTGAACCCCGTCAGGAGGAGGTTGCTGAGAGTCAACTTTGCACCAGTTTAACTATCTGTGCAGAGAAGAGTCACTGCTGCTTCAGTCTTCAGACAGGGAAGGGCCCACTAAAGTACCTTGAGTGATACAAGCCAATGCTTTCAAAGGGAAGTCCAAGATGCCAGCAGAAGTGGGTACAAAGCATGCACAGAAAGAAGGACAGGGAGAAGTTAATATTTCACAGGCACGATCTAGGGCCTGGAAATGTGATCATGGCTGGGAAATGTGAGGTTATATTTTTTCTAAATTAAAATCCAAACAGACCCAGAGCTCCAGCAAAATCTGGAACCGGGGAGTTCTGATTTAGCATTGCAGCGAGGTTCAAGTTTGTCTTTAATATTAATTAAATCTTCTGCTGTTGTTCAAGAGAAAGTATCAGCTAAGAGACTGCCTCTGCCTCCAGGGTTTTTGATGTGGTTAATTTTTGGAAAGAAGAATTTGGGACTCAGATTCTGCAGTGCTTCACTCCACTATCCTGGCCTGAAATAAATACAAAAGCCCGTGCCAAGAAGTAACAACAAGAAAAATATTTTTTTGTGGGTTTCTGCTGCAAAGCTGAGATGGGGATAGATGGATTGATTTGAGGCAGGTGATGAGTCTCCAGGGTGCAGGGCACAGCCACAACAGGGGAGTGAGCACTGCCCTTGTTAACTTTTAGCAGATGCCATCCAGAAAGAGGTAAGAAAAGGTGCTGGTGCTGACATGGCAGAGTGCTTTTGCAACAGACCTCTTTAAATAAAATCACTTATTGGATGCAGTTCTCAGCTAACTTGGACTAAGAAGGAGACTGAGGGGAGGATACAATTCAGAACGAGAAGGAGTTAATGCATTTCAAAGACTAAAACCTGAACCACTGGGATAAAAGCAAATTTAGCCAGTGACTTCATTGCAACTCAGCAGTAAATCCAGAGTCACTATTTTCTGTGGAGTGCAGATGTCTGAATACCATCCCTGGATGGGAATAAAAGGAAACTGTTTACTGTGAACAAAACGCATTATGAACAAACTCCGACACACCCTAAACCAACTTTCTTTTGAAAGCAAGCAAGGGTTTCATTAAAAGCAAAATTTGTGAAAAGAGATTTACAGGATATGTGGGAACTTGCTTGAATGATTAAAAATTAATTATAGCGAGGGGGAGGATGTAGAAACGCATTGTGGTAGGATGTCACTGCGTGGCCCAGACAAATCTGTTTCTGAGATTGTAAATTCAGCCCCTTCTCTCCCATTCCCTCCCTTACATCTGCTTCTCCTGGGCTGGCTGGACACCGGAGCGGATGCACCTCCATGTATGAAAAGTACAGATGATTCAGCGTTGCAATGCTCCCTGATCTCCCCTGTCCCTCAACTCACTTGTAATGTCACAGAACAAAACGTTGAGGAGGGAAAAAGCTCCCACTGATTTCTCAAAGCTTCTCAGGTTAGAAAAGACCTTAACACTTGCCAAGCCTGCACTCTCACAGATGCCAAGCAAAGCCACTAAGGAGATGTTGGAAGCATTGCAAAAAATGGGCTGCTGGTGTCAGAGCCCCAGGATTGGGGAATGACCCCACTCTGCCCCACACTCTTGCCTATAAGAGGGCTTTTTTTAGGCCTGTGTACGTTTCAGCAGTTCTACCTTGCTCAGAGAGCCACTCAGACATAAACCAGGGATGGAGCAGGACTTTTTCTGCTCTATCCTCTTCTATTTTATCTGGTCTTTATCAGGCACAGTAGCATTACTATAACCCAGCGTTTGCAGCGATCTCTGTAGCACATGTCTAAGGCTTTGCAGATGTACAGTGGAATTGCAAGTCCTTTCTCCTGCAATTCCTTTCCCATTAATATCCAACTATTTCATTTTCTCCAGCCCCAGAGCTGTTTATCCTTGCTGAGAGCTTCTCAGCAGGCTGATTCACCCCTTGGGCAGTGCCAGCTCGCGTGAGGGAGCCAGGTGCTTGCCAGCTGGCAGCCCCCCAGAAGCAGATGAGCTGGCCTAGAGAAGCACTGAGATCAGGATGGCTGGAAGAGCTGCTCAGTTACCATTTCTCCAGGGTTTTCTTCAGCTGTGGGGCTGGGCAAGAACTTGCAGAGAATCTAAAGCACTTGTGCAAGAAAACCGAGAGAGAAAGGATAGCTTGATGGGGAAACTTTAGATTAAAGTGCTTAATTTTGAGCTAAATTCAGTCCCTTACAGTGATATTTAACCCCTCTGTGCTTCATTTCTTTCTCTCACCCAGGGATGATGTTACTCCTAGGAATTAAAGGCAGTGCTTGACTTGACATAGACACTGTGTAAGTCCCCAAATACAGCCTAGTGCTGCATAAGGTCATGCTCTGTTGCATATCAGAAAGGTTTGTCAAATGCAGGTCTCCAGTTTCAAGATCCCTGCTGACCTGGAAAAGGACCAACAATGGGCCCGTTTCTTTTTACCTCTGCACTCCTCCAGGGCTTCCCCCTGCCTTGTGTTCACACTCCACTCCAGTTCTCTGGTAGCACAGAGGAAGTCAGGATTAAAGACAATTTGTTAGACAGATTTCCTTAATGTTATTCCTTTTTGGGAGACAGAAGTGTTGACTGGTAGGAACTATAGGGCAGTGAAAATCCCATTACCCTACATGTAGTATACCCTGCTGTAATACAATACAGGAAAAAAATTTCAGCCAATGGAAGTACTTTGGTTCTGCCAAGGCATGGGACTGTGAATCTCTGAAGAAGTGGATGAGGTCATGATCACTAGATGGAGGAGACATACTTACTATCCCTACACAGAGGAATCCCTGATGCAGGGCTCTGTCAGCTGTTGCAAGCTCTCTTTTAGTATTTTTCCTCTTTTCTGCACATTTTCTCCCCTAGAACCTCCTTCCATCTGTATAACTCACCTTCCACACTTCTTTCTTTTTCCATTCACCTTGTTCCTCAGCTCAATAACGCTCACCCGAAACCGCTTTGTAAAATACGTCTCTGCTGCATTTGGAGTAAAGCCATCCTGGTGAGGGGGCAGCAATGATCACATTTAAGACTTTGGTTTCCATACAACAGTACAACAGCAAGAGAGCTGGGGCCTGTATGAGGACTTGGAGAGAGGCAGCTTGTTTTTTTCGTCCAGCATATGTCTGTGTGGGAAGGAGGGCACTGATCCACAAACCGTCTGCTCACAGAAGGGTTTGCAGGCTCTGCTGAGGACTTCTGGCCAAAACTGTGTCTCCAAAGAGGCTGGCGTGGGCGCTGCGGCAGACTCTGCCATTGTTTAATTCACAGTGCATGTAGGAGAGTGGCCAACCCACCCCCTGATCCTGCCAGGGACTCCTACCTTTCTCCAGGTATGCAGACCTACACGACATCCCAAGTTTGGCATCCCAAGTCCAGCACGGCATCCCGAGGCTGGTGCACTTGGCAGACTGGCCTCGAGCTTCTGAGCTGCCAGAGGAGCATAACTGGGAGGAGCCCCCTGGGGTGCAATAAATGCAGTAAATGTGGTCCTTTCCCTCCTGTGGTCAGGCCATCGATGCTGGGAACAGAAGTATGTGAGACATAAGGTGCACTTGGGATAGTGTTGGCAGGGTCAGCTCCCAGGGGCTTAACAGACCCTGTCAGTGCCAACTGCCCTTAGTTCTGGAAAACACCTACTGGAGTCAAGAGAAGTTCACTGACTCAGTGAGTGGGGCTGCTGCCAGGTCAGTATGGCAGCTGAGATCCACTTCTTTGCACCCATAGTCAAGTTATCTCAGTTTTCTTCTTGATATAATTTTTAGACAGAGGGTCAATGTAGTTTTGATCCATCTCTTTCCAGGGAATCCCTTCTTACTGAGAACCAGGCTAATGTGCTGTGTGTCTGGGAGCTGTATAATCCCTTGTATAACAGCAGAACAAAATTAACTGGTTTGTTTTCTTCCAATAGTTTTTATCTATTTTCCTGTTACCTGAATTTGCAGAGATTTCCCCCTTTCCCTCAACAACATTATGTTCATTGTTTTTCCTCTAGTTCTTGCCTCACCAAGTAGATGCCCAAGTTGCCTGTCAGGACACTCCATTGCTGACAATAGCCAGTATGACATTTGTGGATGTCCCATCCCTGGAAGTGTTCAAGACCAGGTTGGATGAAGCTTTGAACAACCTGGTCTAGTGGAAGGTGTCTCTGCCCATGGCAGGGAGGTTGGACTAAAAAATCCTTACAATTCCCTTCCACACCAAACCATTCTATGATTCTGTGATTACATGATTTCTGCATGGTTCTCAAGGGATTTTTTAGTGTACTAGTAGAATATTCCCATTGTATTTGATACCTTTAGCTTCACAGCTCATCTATGAAATGTAAAAAAGTAACAAACAACCAATTTGTTTTGGTTTTGGTTTGGTTTGGTTTGGTTTTTTGTTTTGTTTTGTTTTGAAACTCACCTTGTATTTGTTCCTGTTTGTGCAGAATATACATGAACAGTTAACAAGAAGAGTTATTAAAAGCTCCTGGATGCAGCATTTCTTCTTAGTGGCCAAAACTGGACATTTTCCTCCTCTACTGAAGATTTTTATTTTTGCTTCTAAATGAGCCTGTTGGAAATGGGCTTCCTTATCCCTTATGTCTCTACTTGAGAGTGTCTCTCAAGATCATCTCAAAAATGCTACTGCTAATTATCTTGTCTATAGAAGAGAAATCTGGAGGGATCACAATTTCAAACTGCAGTGAGGAATGTACCAAAGCCTTTACTATGTCCACAGAAGACAGGACACGGAGTGATCAGACGAAGTTACACAGAAGTTTTAGGCATTTCTAATGGTGAAGATAAGCCCAGTAAGAGATTGCCTAGGATTCTTCCTTACTGAGGCTTTGTGAACAGGTAGGGCAAACCCCAAAGGGGGATGACTTGGGAGATAATCCTGCCCATGGGCAAGGCAGTGCAGTAGCCAAACTCCCAAGGTCTGTTCCAGCCATGCTTTATATGATTTTATTGTACAGCCTGAGTGGAGAGCTCTCAGGGCACGCTGGAAGGTCTGTGAATGCTGAAAGGCTTTCCCCTTAGGGACAGGTCTCTCCAGCAGTGTGGTGGTGTGGTGTATTTTTAATATGTATTTTTAAATGAGCTCAGTACAGAGTTCAGATTTCCAGAGCACAGATTTTTAAAATTTGTAATCCCTAATGAGATGAACTGTTATTTCTAGATTTAGGAAATAGATTGGTAGCACAACAGAAAGTTGCCTGGTGCTGCAAAAACACTGGTGACTTGGATAAATCATTTATACCTGCTTTGTATTTGTTGAATTCACTCCCAGTGATTTGGCACAGCTCAAACCCTCATACACAGGTGATACTGGAAAAATTTCTATTATTCTTTTTTTTTTTTTTTCCCCCATGTAGCTGAAGTTATGATCTGCAGGTTGTTCAATAGTCACCATATGTTCTGTCCTGCAGGTGCAACCAACATGGTGTTTAGTGTGTGTGGACCAAGGCTCTTCCTCATCACAGATAACCTCACCTGAAAGGGTAGTCCTCTGGCAGTCTGGTGGCAGGGTGGGGAGCCCAGACAGCTGCCTATGTTCAATCTGAACAGCTGTTTCTGCCCCATGCACCCTGTTGCTTCAGTTCATTGTCTGGACAGCGATGCAAGCTTTCCAACATTGAGTAACACCAGCAAACATCTCGGGGGCTAGTTGCGGCTAGAGATAATTTTCCTCAAGTATTCACACATGTTCTGCTGTACAGCTGGGATGTTTGGAGAAGGTAAAAAGAAAAGCTTACAAACACGACTGAGTCAATATTTGTTTTTTGAATGTTAATGAACGTCTGTGGGGCAATGCTCCTGCTTTGTGCTCTGCAGCTGCTGCTCTCGCAAGGGGCTCTCCTTTTGCTGGTTGCCCCCATGAGCAGCACCTCCAGGACACCAACTTGCCCTGAGAGCCACCACCAAGGGCATGAAGCTTTCCTGATGGCATAGAGAAATCACAGGGACAATTGATTGCTGTAGGAATTTAGTACTTAGAAAGCTTTGGGGGCCAGCCTGAGTGAAGTTGATAGTTTCAGTTTAGCAAAGCCAGCACTGGGAGGGTGCTGTTAATTGCATTGGCAATCCCTGCAAAAGCATCAGCATTCTTATTGCAAGTGAGATATTTCAAAAATGTATATGGCCAGCTGAAAGCCGTGGAGATAAAAATACACGAAATTAATGTGGAAAATGGCTGGTCTCTATTTGTTCTTGGGACTTTGAGATTTTACAGTGCAGGATGTTTTGGAGCCTTCCTTGACAAGTTAGAAATCACTGGTTTTGATAAGCAAAACCTGAGATCCTTATATATGAACCTGGCTCTTATGTCCTTAAAATCAGAATCTTCTATGATGAGTCTTGCCATGAAACCTGCATCTGTGGCATGTAGGCAATGAGGTGTCCATCAGCTCAGGTACCTGCAGGCTGGCAAGATGCAGATTTCTACAGCCAGGCCTGCAGTGACCAGCATCACCCTGGGCTGCTGGACCACAGGGATGTTCCAGTCTTTAAACCACCTGACAACACAAATGCTGCAGATGCTGATGGCTGGAGGTGGAAGGCAGTCAAACCCTTCAATTACACCGTGGTGATTTAATCATCTACCTGACAAATGCTAGCCGGGTGTCCCTTGGTACTATACAAACACAGTAATTACTGCTGTGTACCATTTCAAAATAAAATATAATTCACTTGGGCTAGAAAACACCATTCTGCTGTCAGCAGTCTGCAGCCCCTCAATAGACCCTGCAGCCCCGTGCATGCAAGGTGTCACTTTGCGAGTGCCACTGCTACACTTACACAAAACTGGTTTTGTTCTGGAGCGTTAAGTCATTTCTTTCTTGTTTATGAGATTAGGAAGTGTTGGGAGCGGCTATCTGGATAAAGCTTTGACTGAACTGAGCTCTTATACACCAGAGGATCTGATTCGAGGAGAGACAAAAAAGAACCATACAAATGGCCAACACACAAAACTGAAAACAAGAGCTGACTAAGGCGTTTTTTGCTGCACACAGCCCTGGAAACACAGATGTGGTTCAATGAGTGTGATTTGAGAGGGGATGAACTCATTCGGAAGCCTTGTTTGTTCCTTTTCGCTCCTCCACCCACTGGTCACCCCCAGGAAAACAGCGGCAGCCATGGTCCAGTCCTGCAAGTGCTCCTTGCATTTCCTTGGTTTTTTCTTGCTTTCTCTTGCTTTTCCTTGTATTTTTCTTTCCTTTCCTTCTTTTTCCTTGACTTTGCTTCACCTTCCTTTCCCTTTCCCCTTCTCGTACAGACTGTCTACAAGGACACAAGCCTTTTGGTTTCTGGCTGCATCTCCAAGGACGGTGGATGGGGATTCTGAGGTGCCACAACCCCAGCCCACTGGAGTTGCCCTCAAGCAACTGGGATGCACCTAAGTTGGTCCTTGCCATAGATTTCATGTGGTTGACGCTGGCTGAAGAAAGGGGTAGATTCAGGACCAGGAGCAAGGTCTTCCCCCTGCTTTCTCCTCCTCCAGCAGCTGAGCAGCACTTTGACAGGAAAGCAGGAAGAGACAGTGAAGGGTAACACACTCTCCTCTGGCAGCTCAAGGACTCCATGTGCTGAAATATCTTGGAACTATTTCCTCCTCCATCAGATGCAGTTAGGGTGGATCAATGATCTGGGCTGGTTTTTTGATGTTGAGGGACAAATAGGACATGGAGCCACAAACAGCATGATGGCTTGTGCATGATTTCCTTAGGAAACCAGGCTAAAATTACAAAGCAGAGTAAACACAAAGAAGTGTGACACACTAAGGAAGTAGGGACAGAATAGGAGAAGTACCTAAAATTAAAGCATTCTGGAAATACTAAGGGCAAAAGTGACAAGATTCAGCATAGAAAGGAGTCCATTTTCTTTAAGGAGAAAGAAATTTGGGCTTGTATTAGGAAGGTACCCTCTGCTGCAGTTGGAGTGGGTATCACAGGCACTGCACACCCACACTGCAAACCCAGGGCACCTGGGTCACCTTGGGCTCTGCGTGATGATGGAGGACTTAATACTTTCCTCCTCTCACTCTACAATTTGTTTGTGTAATTAGGAACTGCTCCTTAAAATTGTCCCACTGCCAGTGCAGGGATGGGCAGATCACCCCATGGAAGGTGGCAGGCAGGGTTTGAGTCTACCACTGAAAGCATTTCATGCACACTGGCACTAAACAGAATACATTTTTATTTTTATTTCCTTTTACTGGAAACAGGTAAGATTCATCCCACTTGCCAAACCTGGAGAGTGGTCTGTTCACTGCCCTCAAGTTACCTTCCTGTAGGGTCAACAGCCCTCTTTGCACAGCCAGACATGTGAGGACCAAGTGGGTCAGAAAAAAAGGGGAAAACATCTAAATCCTCCTACAGATTTATTCATGACAATGGATTTCATTATTACATTATGTCCTCAACTTTCCACCCCCCCTCCTCCTCCACAAATGCGTAATCGCATCTCAGATCTCAGCAATAATTGCTCCGCCACGCTGACAAACACAGCAAAGAAACAGCGTTTGTTGAGGGCTAAGAAAGCTTTGCAAACATCACTGATTAGCCGGATCTCCCAGCTTGGGAATGGGGGGCAAGTTCAACTGGAGGTGATGGGGAAATATCCATGGGAAAAAAAAATAATAAAAAATAAGATTAAACATTTTAATATGCATTTTGTTGTTGGGCTGTTATTTGAGACATAGTGTTGCTGCTTCCTCTGGTGGGATTTGCCAAGTATAGTTATCCACATGTGCATGAAGAACTATGACTTTGTTTGTTTGAAGCAGCAAAAGGTGCAAATGTGCCCAGGGAGGATGAAGGCTCAGTGCAGGGCTTCGGGCATGGGAGTCTGCTGGCACAAGGCACATGCTTCTCCCAGGAGAGCAGCAGCTCCCACACTTCAGCTGCCCTCATGTCCTGGTGGAACACAACATGTTAACATCAACAAAACAAACCCTAAAACTGCCTTTGGCTGCACGTAGGTCTGGCTGCTGGCACCCTGTCCCACCGTGGTGCCTGGGACCAGGCTCTCCGGGGAGGCACGGACACCACAGTGCCAGCCCTCGCTCCACCAAAGAGCTTACACCTAAGGAGCTTACACTGCTGTGCGATGCAGCACCAGGAGCAAGGGTTTAGGTTAAAAAACAGGCACTGTGTGATCCAGAGACTTCCTGAGATTCGGTGGGGTCATTTGGCTGTCACTTTCCACTCAATGGCTGTTATTTCCCCATTTCCCCATCCCTTTCACCCTGATTTTTTTAAGAGCCAACTGCATCCCTCCGAATTCTGCTCCCTTGATCCCTTCTGTCCCCTCACCACTGGTGCTTGAGATTCTTGAGGTACTATTTTGCATGCTGCAAAAAGAGCTAAAAATAGTAATTGTGGGCAGAGACCCCATCCACAGATCCCTAGACCCCAATAGCTGATGGCTTCAGCAGGATTCAACTTCTTGAACAAGTAACACAACTGTCTTGGGCCATGTGTGACCCCTCCTGTCACCTCTTGCCATCTCATGTCATCTTATTCTGTCTGCTGAGGACCCATGCAGCAGCTCCTCTCAGGCACTTGTCTAAGCAAGGGGATGAAGAGGGAGGAACCAACAAGTTTGCAGTGCTTGGGCACTTTGTGATGCTGGATGCTTGTTCAGGGAGTATGCTGCAGACTAAGGGTTTATGATAAGAGGTCACCCATTGTCTTCTAATATCACATGTTGTTTCCAAAGAAAATTCAAGTTTTCAGCTCTACAGAAGTTTTCACAGAATGTGTCTGCTTAAAAATTGTATTTAATTTCCCTTAAAAGTGATCTGCTTTGTGAAAGGGCTGATCACCTGCCAGAGCTGTGGTCCTTGGTGACACCCTTGTTTACCAAAGCCGGGTGGGCACCAGGCTGGGTAGTTATTGATCCTCAACAGCAAAGCAAAGAAAGAATCCCAGGACTAGAGTGCCCTGAGTCAAGCATGGCATGATCTTTATGTACCACAAATCTCTTGATCAGGCTCAGAATTCTCACCAGATCAGACCACAACACCAGACCACTCTGTCTCAAAACATAATGTTCATTTAGGAGAGAATGTCAAAATGGTTTTCTCCAAGGTGCAGAAAGTTTCGATGGTGCAATGGCCACTGCTGTTCACATGAGCAAAATGGTCAATTTTTTCTGGGCTTCCCTGTATATTTCTGTCCTCCACTGGGTCTTGCACACACTCATTTTCCATACAGCCTCCAGGACAAGAGTATCCATACCCATGACCAAATACTCAAGAAAAAAATAACTCCCTCACCTGCTACAGAGTGGAGGTAAAAGTAATCTTGTTTCAGGTCTTTAAACATGATGCCACCCAAATATTAAGAATGCAGAAGACTATGTTATGAATTTATCCTCCACACCTTCCAAAAATGTCCTTCTACACATCATATTCCCCTTTGAAACAAATGGTCAGCAGCAATAAGATTTTTTACTGAAGCAGCAAAACTGCACACAAGGTCAGAACAATCTCTGTGTTATTTACTCCAGCATGAGTTATGATCTGCCTACTACATACAACACTTTCTGTGTTTCCTATTGATGCAAATCAAAAGCCTGTATTGTCTTTTTGCTGATTCAGTGCTTCAGACACCCATTACACCAGGAGTAATTTTTTTCTTTTTTTTTCTATATAAATGTATATTACCATGTCAAAAAAAAAAAATTTAAAAAATGTTGAGTGAAAGCTCTGATACTGTTTGTGGCTTTGTGCTGTCCAGCTCCTGTTCTGTGCAGTAAGTGTGTTTCAGTGGAAAATAAACCACTCCATCACACCCATGAAATGGAAGTAACGGGTCTGGGAGGTACAGAAGACTTGAACACTGAACAGCAGGACCCCAGCAGGCACTGGGAAAGAACAGTGGCAACTAGAGAGGCTGACGCAAGGCCCTGTGTGAGATGAGATGTGGCATGTCCAGGCCCATGTGCCAGTGGTCACTGTGCTAGGGCTGATGCAGGTGCCATCACATGTGAAACCTATTTTCATAGAACCATAGCATGATTTGGGTTGGAAGGAACTTTAGAGATCATTTAGTTCCAACCTCCCCTCCACAGGCAGGGATGTCACCCACAAGATCAGGTTGCCTTGTCCATGTCAGTTTTCTTTGCTTCTTGTCTCTGTCTCCACCCAGAAGGTCCTGAGCAGCCTAAGTGAGGAGCAGGGAGGCAGCAGGACCTTGAGGGCAGATGGCAGTGGTGCAAGGACAGGGTGGGAGCCCAGCAGCTTCTGCCCAGGCTCAGACATTGGGAAAACAGCTCTTGGGACTTCTCTGCTGACAGGGTGATACAACACATGGATCACTGTCGCTTCAGCCAGCAAAGTCTTAAGGGGAAAATTACCCAAGGCATGACAGTGATGGAACTGCCTAACTCCCATTGGAACTAAACTGATCCTTCAGGCACTGGGAGGTCTGTGGCGGTTTATTGAGAGAGTTTTTCAGTTGGGGGGATTAATGTCCTAATTATGTAATTTTCTATTACACGATTTCAGTGAGACTCTGGCCATGTACTCCAAGCAGAGGCAGAATCATACTCAGTAGGGCGCATTGATTTAAATCTGTGCTTGACTCTGTACACCTCAGACTGCTTGAAAACTTTCATATCTTAAATGAGTTGAATGATGGAGTATTTATTATATGTGCATCATGACTCAGTACTGTGGGACTGTCTCAGAAACCTCATCAGAGCAGTCGGGCACACCTGTAATGCTAAAAAGCAGAAGATGCAGTGGTTTTACCTCATCAAAGCACTAAGGAACATCATCTGTAGGTGCTTATGAGTCTAACCTACCCACACAGAGTCCTTTTAATTTATCATCCACTCACTGCCAAGCACAGACCTCTTCACTTTCTCCCCTCCAGCCTCTATCTTGACAATACAAACTGAAATAGTCATACTGTTTTTTGCCCATTATTCATTTCAAATAGATGAGAAATCCATCAAATGGCTCAAGCATCTATCCACATTTTCACCAGAACATAAAAATATTTCCCAATGGTAACATCAATCAGTTCCCTGTTGTCTGGCAACAGTAACGTTACAAAGATTTTTGGAAACTATTAAAGAGATAAATACTACCAGGATAGTTTATATTATGGGAAATTTTCACTTTTTGCATATAGATGGAGTAACAAAAGCTACCAGTAATAGTGGCATCTGGGTAATCCTGGCAGTGAGAAACAGAAGGGGTTTTTGATGGCAATGGTTAAATCAACAAAAGGCAATGATACTTTAGCATTTTTCTCTCTAAATGATCACAGAAATCATTATCTATAAATGCATCCTTGGACAGAGTAAAACCAAATGGCCTTGTCTGAACTACATGTGAAAGAAAAAAATAAAAGTAACAGAAAATTTGCAATTTCAAAAGAGGAAATTAGTTTCAAAAGGAAAAATTAAATTACTCCAAGGCCTTGAACATCAATGAAGTCTGAAATGTCTTTACATAAAAGGTGCAAGACAATTCACTGAAGCACAGAAAACATGTTACATTTAAAAAGGATAAAGGGGATATCACAAAAAAAAAAAAAAAAAAAGTTGATCTAGACCTTGCAGATGTGGTTAAAAAAATAGGCCAGTTCTTTAAATGAAAATGCAATTGAAGCAAATGGACCTGTGTACAAGTAATATTAAAGGTACATAATGAAATTAGTAATTTCTATAGCTTAAAAGATGATAATGTCATGTATATGAGGAAAAAAGGGTAACAGGTAAGTGAGAACAGTTATTATCACACCTGATCTAGAAAAAAGCTTTAAAAACCTAGTAGGTACTTGAAATCTATGGTGTGTTCTATGTATCTGAAGGTTGGAGAGCCATCATATGAAACTGCAGAGGCAGAGCAAAGGAGACTTGCAAATTAGTCAAACTGGCAGTAAGAGCAAATGCAGCGCTACACTCAAGCAGGAGAAGCAAAGTAATAAAGGCAATTGCAATCTGCTTGCTTCACAACAACAGGATCAGGCAGGAAAATAAACTGCATGGAAAGAATAATTTTTAAAAGGGACATAGATGGAAAATGGATTAAAAAGCATTAAGATTTGTAAAAGTCATGCCAGATGAACTTGATATCTTTCTCTGATGCTTTCTACACAGGGATCTGCAGTAAATCTATTTGGTTTGAAGCCACGAGAGAATTCATTATTTGGACTTGGAAAAACTGGGATTAGGCAAAGAATAGTATTGTGGGGAGAGAGCTGATTAAAGAGGAGATGGCAGAGAATAGCCCTGTAAGACTCCACACCTGCAGGGAGGAAGGTCATTAGGAGGGCTCCTCAGAGAGGAGCCTTTGAATGATTCTTACTGAATATTTCATTAATAATATCAATAAAAGTGAAAGAAAGTGTTGGAGAAATATCCCAATGTCATAATGTCCGAGAACAGTTGATCAAGAGGAAGAGATGAGTATCATTCAGAAAGACTAAAATCACCGTGAGAACAGGAGCAAGAAAGGCAGAAATGTGATTATAGAGAATTGGAGGTCCTACACTCAGAGTAAGGAAGGATCTTTGCAAACTTCTACCAATTTTCT
Organism: Grallaria varia; assembly: GCA_013396735.1. Taxonomy (NCBI): domain Eukaryota; kingdom Metazoa; phylum Chordata; class Aves; order Passeriformes; family Formicariidae; genus Grallaria; species Grallaria varia. The sequence goes on along the minus strand of VWZG01000359.1, from coordinate 607,561 downwards.
CTGAACCAGCTTAAAATCCTATACTAAGAGAAAGACAGGGGTGTAGTAATCAACTGGAATAGGTCATAAACATAAGGCTTTGAACAAGAGAAATATGGCTAGGATGCTACTGCTGGGGCACTTCTAATAGAAGGGGAGAGGTATTATTACCATCCGGGAAACCGTGTAGACTTCTGGCAAGTCATGTTCAAGAAAATGAAGTCAGATATGTGAGGTGTAGAGGATGGCTGCCGGGAAGCAAAAAGGGAATGAAGATCCTTTTTTATGGGATGAGATCAAAAATGTAACCGTATTCAGGCTGACTAGCAGTACAAAACCTTGCTATAGATTCATCTGAGGTAAACGTGGGACGAGGGCAGAAAGATCTACTGAATTTAAAGGAGAACATTGGCATAAGAACAAATGGGAATAAACTAACCGCAGAGCTGGAAATGAGGTTTCTCCTCAGAGGCATGAAGTTTTGGAACAGCCTTCCATGAGGACTGAGTTCAAAAAACACAACTGCTTTCAGGGTAGAGTTAGTCCAGCCTCTGGAAGGGGTTATGTGACATGGCTGCTCCCAATAGCAGGGTGAAGGCAGGGGTTAGATTTGGTGAGCCAGAAAACCTATGCTGGTACTACAGGACTTGTTGGCAATGCAATAGCTGCAGCAATAACATCTGTTTCAGCAAAGGGCAGCTGTGCCCCACAGCAATGGGGCACATGGGGAAAAAGCTTTACTGAGTGTATGTGTCAGCACAGTAAAAGTGTTCCTTTGTGGGTGTCTGTCAGCTCTGATCCCGAGCAGCAGAGTGATTTGTAAGGTTTCTTGCACAAAGCTTCTTGCAAAAATCGATTCCTAAAAACTGCCAAAAAGTGTTGCAAAATCATTAGAAAGAGCTGGTTGAGTGGTTCTTCCTCAAAATGCAGGTCATCAGAAATGTCACTGTAAAGCTGTGACAAAGAAAGTATAAGCAGACGTAAGAAAGGATCACAAGCATTGCTGATTGAGATCTAGTTGGGCATGAAAATTAAAAGTCAGTCATTTTACCACTGGAAGAATTAACACTGCAGGCTGGGGACCCTTGTGCACAGACGCAGTGATGGGACTTTATAAATAAGGGCTCTTGGCAGAGCACTGCTATTCACACGATCCTACCAAGAGAGCCACCACTGAGAGCAGTTCATCTACAAACAGGTCTCTCAGTTCAGCTCTACTTACCTTGGGAATACAATTTAAAGCACTGACCATGTGTAGCAGCAAAGCGTGATTTAGACTGAAGATATGTAAGCAAAATGCCTACATCTTGTCAGCTGAGCACCTCTCCAGACTCTACTGAGCTCACCAGTTCTGTTACCTCTTGACTCGGGAATCTGTTTGCTGACCACATGCTGGTGGCAAATGCCTGCTGAGATACCCAAATATTGCTGAGCAATGACACAGTATCAGAACATATGGGCAAGTAGAGACCTGATGGAAGGGTGTTGCCCTCTGGATAGCTTATAACGGTTGGGTGGGATATTCTTTACTGTGAGGGTGATGAGGCACTGGAACAGGTTGCCCAGAGAATTTTTGGGTGTTCCATTTGGTCAGGTTGGATGGGACTATGAGCAACCTGGTCTAGTAGAAGGTAACCCTGCCCATGGCAGGGGGGTTGGAACTGGATGATCTTTATGGTCTTTTCCAATCCAAACTATTCTGTGATACTGTGAATCTATGGAGTGGCTACTCAGAGCACCTCAGTTGTCTATGTGTGGGCCACTGACTTGAACCCTCACCTCCAACAACTACAATGGGGCCTTAGAGACCCACCTTGCATACAGGCACTTGTAGTTAGAAGGGATCTGACTATCTTCACCTGAATTGAGTTGTCCAATAATCTGGATCTGACATTTACACAAGATATCAATGTGCAGAGCAGAGGGAGACAGATACTCGCCTGTGGACTTTGGAGAAGGAAATAAAGCTTGTGAAACCGCATATGACCAGAAGATGACTCTAAATAAAGAGGGTTAGACCTGTTAAAATAGGTTTGGTAGAATTCAGAGGTGGATTGAACCCGCAGATTAAAGAGGTTTAAATGCAAATGAATGCCAGAGTCATGATATTTCTAGCAGTCAGTTTTCACCATACTTAACTCAGTGGTCCCAGCTCTTGCAATTTTATAATGATTATCCCTGAATTCCAGTTTCATAAGTCCCAGCTCCCTGAGTCTTGAGAATCAGCTCCTGAAAGTGCCAGCTTCTGTTTTTAACAGTTACGGGGGAAAAGCTTGAAAGTGTGACTTGACCATATGCCAAAAATTGAGAAATAAAAAGTAAATAAAATGAATGCCAAATTTTAATGCTTGTTTTTATAAAGATGTAAACCATTCTCTATTTTAAAGCTAATCTCATGACTTTGGAGGCCTGGCTCATTATTTCTGAAAGCTTGATATTGGCAACACTGTTAACTCAGACACTCTTGAAAGAGGATTTGCAGAAACAGGCTGAAAGAGCCACAGTGTTCTGGAATGGATCCCTAAGGAAAACCCAAGGAACACTTATGCTCAGTAGAAAAGCTGGTAAACGGATAATTCTTGACCTCCTTCTTTCAGATTAAAATAACAGAGGAGGGACAACAAAACCTGCCAGGAAGATGTGCCTGGGCATGTGAGACACAGAGTACAAGTAAACAGGAGAGCTGTCTTTGCAGCAGCTCAGCACACTAACACCAGGCAAACAAAGGGGCAGCAGTTCCGGTTGTTGGTCTCCCAAGGCAGCTGGCCTTGGAGAGGAGCTAGCACCTAGCTAGGAGCTAGGATGCAGGCAGAAAACCTTTGACCATGGAGCATCCTTCCTCATTTTCCCTGAAAGCCTGGGCTTGACATGTTCAGAGGTGAGGCAGATACCACTAGACATGAAGAAATTTGTGTTCCCATCAGTCTCCGCTTTCCCTTTCTTTTTCCAGGCAGCTCTGTGAACCTCAAAGTGCTTATGAAGACTATATGTCTTTGGAAGGCTTCCTGTCTTGGGCGTGTTATCACAAGAACTCCGCAGACTGTACAAAACTCTGAGGCAAATTCACTTCCAGTACAGAAAACAGTGCTAGGACCTGTCGTTGTCTGAGGGACATATTCAGCCTGTGAGGTAGTATGGAGGCACAGCTCTTGGTCAAGGAACAGTCCCCTGTCGGGATGCCTTTTAAGCCTGATGACCCTTGATGTAGCTTGCTCCTACCAACCACTTTCTTCTGCTCTGAAAGACCACATACCAGACACCGCTTGTCATCTGCTAACCAGCTGCGGAGCAGACAGAGCCACAGAGCAAGAGAGAGGTTCCCGTGCTCTGAGAGAGTTTCCGGCCCTGCACTGCAAATGCAAGAGAGACAGCCTCTATGAGAGAGACAGTGGGGAAGGAGACAACAGCACAAGTCTCACACCGAGGGTGCGAGATTGCATGGATCTAGTCATTGAAGGGTGGGAGGAGGATTTTCACAACAGACCTGGAGCTCTCTGCTGTCACTACAAATGGGGAAAAGGCTCAAGACCCCATCTCCAACGCACATAAGCGCCCCAGGTTGCTGACTATGGATCAGATGGGGAAGAGAGCTTGGATTTGTTGCTTGGAGTAATCCAGCCATTGCACACAGCAGTAAGCCTTCTCAACATGCCTGTGCAGAGGACCAACTTGACACTTCTGAGTTTGTAGCTGAGCATTAAATGGAAAACAGAGATTGGGGAAGGGGTTTTTTTCCACCTCTGGTTTTGTGGGAGAGAAAACTAAAATTGTGTTCAAAAGTAGTTTTGTGCCTGCAAACAGGATTTATTTTTCTAAGTTTTTTTTTTAATTCCATCCAGATGTTTATTTATAAAATAATTTAGGACTTCTATCCAAACAGACATCAAAGAAACCTTTTGGGAGTAGCACCATCAGTAGCAAAGGGTTTCAGTGATCCACGAGGTGAGCAAATGGGTTTGAGGGGTGTCAGAGTGTGTTGGGGGAGCACATGCATGGATCCAATTAGGAACCCATTCCAAGGTCACTCAAATATGACAAGAAAGATGACTCCTTTGGGAGCAAGATGCCAACTATTCTACACAGTGTGATGTGGGGAATTACAGAGCATACACACTTTCCCAAAGGCAGTACCAGAACAACCATGAGAACCTCTGTCTTAAAGACTACCATGTGAGCTACTCACCATGGCAATTGCCTTGGGTCATTTCCAAGCCTTGAAGGAGGGGTATATCCCGAGCAGAGCACACAGGGCATAGCTGCGGCCCCACAACAGTGAAGTACCTGCTCTGGTTTTCCAGATTTGGAAAGCATGCTGCTGCCGGAGCCCTCATGACAACATGAAGCCAAGACTGTGTCCCAGAGGGAGCTTGAAGGGGGTAGGTAATCTCAAGCATTTCCATATCATCCTTAATTCCCTTTCACGTAAATCCCACCTTGGTAGCACTGGGGTTTTCTCTTGCCTGTTCCAGGGCAGTTCCAAGCGTGGGGTGCCATGGCCAAAGTGACAGCTTTCAGGATGGACTTTCTGCTGCCAAGGAACAAGGACCTCCCATGCACCACCTCCCCAGGGGCACAGCCAAGGAGCTGGCTTCTGCCGGCTCACCTTGGCTGCATGGTGCTGCAGGAGAGCTGCCAAGCTGGCCAGGTCTTCATTGATAACCTTCTCCTGCCTGGCTGACTCAGAATCTGTGGGGAAAGAACACAGTTTGGAAGAGCTTACCACTTTTGAAGCGGGGCTGCTGGCGGGGCTGTGCACTGCAGTGCTGAGAGCAGCAGCAGCAAGTGTGGTTGCAACAAGCAAGTGTGGTGAAAACAAGCAGATTTGAAACAGTATTCAGTCCGAGGGATTACACAAATAATACCCCAGTGACAATGGAGCTATTTACTCAGTTGACAGTATGAAGAAAGCATCTCCTTTTATCTGCTTATGGTGGTTAGTGGGTTCGCCTCTCTACAGCCTCTGTTGCTACTTGCTGCTTCCCTTGATGCTTCTCTCTGGTAGTTTTTTTCAGCTTTCTTTAAAAAGCTGTTTATTTGAGGAGGGTGTGGGCTTCATGCCACAGAAGGGCAGCTGCGGAGATGCACAAAGAGCAGCCTCAGAGATTCTCAAGCCTGTGCACATTGGCTGCCAGTGACCTGCTGGCGAAGGAAGGCATTCTCCTTCAGCCCACACTGCACAAAGGTGAACATTCCACCTGGAATTTGTAATACGGGAAGAGCTGGGAGTATCTTCCCAATAGCAACTCTCTGGTCCCTGCTCCAGTGTCTGGGATGACCATGCCAGCTATGATGCATACTCAGAAGGCTTCTGAAATAGCTTCTACAGTGAAAGAACAGACATGGTGTGAACTCATGCATTCTTGTCCTTGCCATATGGGGCACAGGCAAGAGTGTTTGAGCATACAGTAGGGACGGGAGTCAGGTGCAAGGCTGTGGCTGAGCAGTGTGTTTGCAGCAACTTGGGTCCCTGCAAGTGATGCTCACCTTGGCTGCAATGCAGGCTGATGTCCTGCCTCTCCTTTATGGGACTTAGACAGCTGCAGGTCATCCAAGCCAGTTGTCTGGGTGCAGGACCCTGTCCCAGGGCTGAGGCGTAGTTGGCTTCCTGCAAGAGCAAAACTGAGGTTAGATCTTCCTCAAAGGGCTGAAGTGGCTGGGCTACAGGCTTCCTTACATATTCAGGAGATATTTCTGCTTGTTTTGTTCGCACATGTCAATACCTGTCCCTCCCCTACACGTCTCACATATTGACCATGGTGCCTCACCAAGGCAGGCCATGGAATAGTATTCCAGAGACCATGGCAATGGGTCAGGCTTCAAAATTCACATTTGGAGGATCACTGCACAGCTCACAGCTCTGCTGCAAGCACCTTGTGACTGTGCTTATGGAGGAGCTGTCAGATTGTTCATGGAATCCAGGCTGCAAACAAACCTACCAAAAGTCGCCAGACTAGATCACCTCTCTTTCTGCAGGGAAGGTAGACAGGTCTGGCAGCAAATAGAATAGGCAGCAAAAACAATCCCATTATATTTCCAAAACATGGACATGAACCATGCAGACACTGTCCATATCTGCCCAACCACAAAGGTCCACATCAGGTAACTAACCCTGACCACTGACCAGCTGGTGTGCCTGGTTAGTAACTCTACTCCCTGGAACAAACTGTTCTATTTGCAGAGGAAGAGCTACTTCAGTGTCCATGCATCTGGGATGGGACCAGTAGTCAAGAAGGACTTTTCTGCTAGGTTCCATTGCAACACTTGCCAATCCAGAGCCACTAAACCAGGCTTAAAGCAGCAGAAACCTTTGGCCACTGCAGATCTGGGTAATATGAATAGGATTTATTACACTAAATTTAAGCCATCTAAGAAGTAAAGATCAAGGCTAGATTTGCAATTTTGTATTCCTCTCTAGATAATTTGTGGTTCTTTTCAAAGACCAGCTTAGGTAGGCTCTGGGACATCTATGCTGAACTGTTCTTTCAAAGTTCCTTTCTCCATTGCCCAGAGTGGGACCTAAAAGTCTTTAAAATCTTAGGCCAGACTTCTAATTTTCAAATAGTCAAACATAGATAAAATGAGTTCCAGTGACTTTCAATAGTCTGGTAGAGTCCAATTAAAGGTAAAATGTTCCACCCTGCACTCACATACCACATTGACTCTCTTGTGCAGTTACTTTTGTCTGCCTGAGGTTAAAAATAACCCCTTTGAAATTGACTTTCTTGTTGAAATAATCTCCCAGTATCTTAAAAGTCCTATTTATAGGAGCTTTTTTAATGCTTCATTGTTGATTTTTAATTTAAGCCAAAATTAAAAAAGAAATGTCTAGCAAGCACCAAAATTAAAAAGGAAATGTCTAGCAAGCACCAAAATTAAAAAGGAAGGGCATTATGGTTGTTCCACCAAACTTACATGAAGACAAAGTGGATTTTACTGAATTATCTTCTCATCCTTCTGTCCTTCTGTGCTGCTGAAGGGATTCATTGAGTGCTCTGTGACAAGTCATGACCTCTTCCCCACTCTCTGGGTTAGGGTCCTGGAGCCAGTTATAGGTTATATTAGGGAGCTGTAAACACAAAGATGTGCTGCTCTTTCAGCTACTACAGACCAAAAAAAAAATTAATCTTATGATTTCTTGCCAATAGAAAGGCACATGTGTTTTCTATCTGCTGATAAAGAACCCAGTGATGCTGAGCTTTGCTGGAGGAACATCTGTGTTTTTTAATGGACACATAAAACCTTCTCTTCATGAACCAAGATTCATTTCACATTCAATATGTAATTCCACCGGTCTGCAGAGAATTCTTCTGTGGCTCACTAAATATTTGCCATATATTTTTCAATTCCAAAGGACAGATCGAGAAATGAAAATTTTCTGCTCCCCAACCCACTCTCTAACTAACCTCTGCTCATTAAGGAGCAGTAGGTATGGAGGAGGAAAGAGGAAAGCTCCTGTGCAGCACAGAGACACAGAGCAGCAATTGGAGAATCCTCATACAGCTGGGCTGAAAAAGCATAAGTAAAAGGGAATGAAAGAGTGGGACCCTGCCTGGATAGAGAGAGAAGAAAATATTGATGGGGCAACATGACATAGAGAAAAGGAGCTAAGACTCACTGTGTTCTTGCACACATCCAGAATTGCCCAGCTAATAATAACTGGAGGTGGCTCATGGAGAAGAGGAGAGTAGGTGTATTTTAGATATTTAGAAATGTTTGAACAACAGTCTCAGGCATGTGGTGTAATTCTTGAGGTTGTTTGGTGCAGGACCAGAATTTGGAACTGATTAGCTTTATGGGTACCTTCCAATTCAGGATATTCTATGATTCTACAATATCGAGAAGACAGCAGCTCAGAGGGATGTGAATAGATATGTATGTTTGGCAGTAATTTAAGTTGGAGCCATGGCTGGGATAGAGTCATTAAAAACTGGGATAAGAGATGCAAACTGATATGAGAAATCCTTTCTCCAAATGGGAGTGACTGACCAGAAGCAGTGATATGATGAGGATATGACTAATAATATCAGATGGGCCCAAACCACAGACATTAGGCCTGTATTCAGAGCCAGATTCTGAAGTGCAGTGGCAACAAGAGCCAGCCCATACAAGGGCAAGACTGAACTGTGAAGGCTGGATACAAATGAGGTCTTCTACAGTTTCGACTCAGAAATTTGGGGTTGGCTTTTCCTTCTCTTTACTGAAAGTGAGATTTATTAAAATAAATGGTGGGTGAATGCTCAGAAGTTTGAGGCTGAAGTCTGTTCCCACTACTGGTATGTTTACCTTGAACAAAACTGAATACCTGAACTTGAAACACAGCTCAAGAATCCCCTGGGAAAAGAAAACTTAAAGTAAGAACCAGAAATATGCAGGAAACACACCTCTTTTGACAGATATGGGCTCTTTCATGATGAATCCTATCCAAAATCCCAATAAACAAAGACAAGTGGATAAGGGCAGAGACTTTGCTAAAGTTCAGCTCAGGGTCAGCACTTAAAATGGTGAAAGGGCAGGGGGAAGAGACACCTCATTTTAGCTAAAGATTTTATTATTTAACACCTTCCTTACATTATATATTTTTAGGGTCGGATATGGGAAGAACATCCCCTATGGCTGCTTATATTGAGTTACAGCTCATTATGTGGAGAAGAGGAGCTGTTAGCCCACAGCAGTCTCAGGCTGTTGATACTGCAGTGGTGAATGAATTAGGTGGTCTCTTCCTGCGACCCATTAATCCTCAGACATGTTGTCATGAAGAAACAGGAGACATTCTTCAGTTAAACAGCTGATACAGTTTTAATTAAAGAGATGTCCACACTGTGGCATCTCAATCAAGCTTCCTTGAAGCTCAAAAGAATTGGATAATCTGGAATTTCGTTTTGAAAGCAATCCCCTATGTTTCATTGAGCATCTATAGGAAAAGGCTGCCTTCTGCATAACCGGCAGAGATTGATTCATCTCATCGCACATTACTTTCATTGCCAACTTCATAGCTTTTGATTGCACAATGTAAAAGTGATAACAACACTGCGGGGCAGCAGGATGACTCATCAAGCATTACTGCTCCCTGTTAGCAAAGCCTTTTCTATTTACCTAGGTGCTTATATGGCCTTCATCTCCATGGTGTTTGAGTGCTTCCCAAATAAATAAAACTCTGTCTCTGCCCCTGCTCCCTCTGCAGACCCAGCTGCAGTGTTAGACTGCCTCACAGCAGTGTGGGTAGCTGTGTGGTGAACTGGAACCCATTGCTGTGTCCCCAAGTGGTGAGACTTGCACACCACAAGGCATGTCCTGTCCCTACCAGACACTTGCCAGTTGTGAGATGGAGACTGGGAATACAGACTCCCAGCAGAAAGTTAAACAGGGAATTCACATGGTGCCTGTTGGCGACACGAACACAGTCAGTCTCCTTACACAGTTTTTTGTTTGGTTTTTTTCTTTTTTTTTTTTTTTAGAATAATAAACCTGCTGTGCTTAAAAAAGTCTTCCCTTGTCACAGATTTTTTCAAAGGGGGAATGGACTCAAACTTGGCTCCTGACTCACTGGACATTAGGTGGGCCTTGCACCCCGTCCCAGGGCAATGGTGGAGCGCATTTTCAGCTTTGTTCTGCAAAGAGATGTTCCCAGAACATGGGTTTGGAAGGGAAAACAAGGGTTGTAGCAAGTGGGATTGCCCCTACATTGTCCTTTGGGAACTGGCAGGAAACAGCTGCCTGCTGAGTGCTGAAAATGGGGACAAGTTCCCTATGGACAACCTCTCACAAATGTTCATGTTCCTCACCAACCCTTTGGGATGCTGGAAGAGAATAATGCCACTGACCCACAACCAAAGGAGAGGATTGTTCCTCTTGCTCCAGGGCCCATGTGAACCCTGGCAGCCCAAGTGAAGATCAGGTCTTGATATTCATCCCTTGGCCCTTAGCTTACAAAATCAATATTAAACCTAAACTGCAGTTTTCAGGAAATTTGGGGCAGTAGATTTCAATCCCCACTGCAGTCATGTCCAAGCACATGCAACTCTAGCTGGGCCAATTTGTCATTTTGCAGTTAAGGCAGGCCAGTGTTGAGGACTGATTCAACCCTGGCTGTCCTAGGGCCCTAGGTGCATTTGATGCAGAGTTGAGGTGAGGCACTTCAGGGGCCATCCTAAATCTGCAATATAATCTTCCCCAAAGGCCAGATCAGGGTCTGGGACTCCAGATATACCCCACCTCTGATGATGGCCCAAAACTCCTGATGAGAGGAGACACCTACATGTGTCACCAGGGCTGATTCAGATAGCATGCATCTCCTCACCCTCCTTTAGATCTTCTGCATGCAGGGACTGTGACAGTGCCAGAATGTAACCTATAGCAGTTCTCTATCCTCTCTCAGCTTAAAGCCATTACCCCTGGTCTTATTGCTACATGTCCTTGCTACAAAAGCTGGCAAGATCTTCATAGCTATGTGGCAAGGATTAATAGTTCAGAGTTTCTAACCATATCTTATCATGGCTAGGCTTCGTGAACGAGGATTTGGGAAGGGCCCTACCCACGCTTGCTGCAAGTGCACTGGTGGCTAAAGAGGCTGATGCGAGATAGACAAGTCCAGTTGCAAAAGGCACAGCAGAAAGTCTCCATAGGTGGTGTTGGTGAGGCGCGGTTCTTTCTGCGTTGTCTTTTCTCCTCCAGACTGATTCTGCGTGCGTTCTCAAAGGAATCAGCAGCGTTATGGGTGGTGTGTCTCCACGCCTCCTGATTGGAGGCCAGAGTAGACCATTGATGGTAGTCATTATGGCCAAGGCTGAGGTATTGTTTCAGGGAGTCCTTGTATCTCCTCTTTGGGGCTCCTCTCTTGCAGCATCTGGTGGCAGGTTGACCATAGAGAATGATCTTATCCCTCCCTAATATCTGCCCTGCAATTGTGTAGGGCCAGAATCATGTCTGGCCATGTCATATCTGACTCTGCAATGGAGTAGAGTCATCTGATGAGGTTGGTCCTAGCTTGGGGTTCCATTTGAGTCCTTGCAGAGGAGAATGGGCAGCAAAAGTCAGCCGTGGCAACTGTGCAGGATCCCATAGACCTGCTTGAGGACTGATGTCACCCTGTCCTGCTGCTGAGCCCCAGATGGTTTCCTTCCTACCCCAGACATCAAAGGGAAATACAGCTTCTTAATGTGCAGAAAGAAGATACCGAGATGTCCCCGTCCTTCTCAGAGAGGCAATAGGCTATACTAAATTATAAAGCACAGGAAAGAACTGTTTTGGTTTGCTTTTATGAGAAAATCAAGTTTGAGGTTATGGGAATTCCATAAGGGACAATCTCTCACAGTAGTGAAAGATTATAAAACTGAATTACAGTTCAAACCAGTAAGTGTTACATTATGCACGGAGACACGTAGACTGAAGGGCTTAACATTACACCAAAGCCGCCAACACCAGAGCAAGGCAAAGGGCCTCCTTTTAAAATTCAATTTAACAGTGCCTAACACAGAATGAGTAATAATGTTAAGCAACACAGAATGGACCATAAAACACTGCTATATGCAACAGCTATTATCCTATGTGCTAATCTTCATATCACATTATTTCCTCAAATAATCACAATATTGTGCCAACAGCCCCTTTATTCTTGCTCATTATTTCTCAAGCTGGCTTCCTTCACAAGGAGTAGGGCTTGCACTAACAATGCCCTCAGGGTCTGCAAGTGAAGCCGTGCTCAGCATACCCAGAACAGAGGAAGTCTTTTTCTTGGTCCATTTCTTCAGTTGTCTGTATTTTTTCCTTTATGTGTTTACAAGGGAGTAGCAAAGATTTTCATGGAATAGAATAAAGAAATCCCTTATCATCACAAGTCTTTCAGGCACTGACCACTCTTCTAGTTTGTCCCCATCACGTTTTTCCCCCTTGTTCTCACTTCTCATCAGATGGGTTCTTATGTTTGCATCTCTCTTGGTGCTCTAACATGGTACAACATGTTCCTGCTGAGAACTATCAGCTCTGACTTTCCACACATAAAAAACCTCTTGTCATCATTTTGTCACACTTTCAGCTTCTACTAAATAACTAATTCACGACAATGAACCTCCTGGTTGCCATTACAGGCAGGCTGCCAAGCAGTTTAGATGCAATCTTGTGTTATGTTGTTTTTATAAAGGTTTCTAAAAACCCAATGTGAATAGACTTGGGATTTGTGACTTAAAGTAAAACATTTGCTTAATTTTATATTCAAATGTTACTATCTGGAATTGGAAATGTGAATGTAATGATTTGGGGCTCCTATGCCAGCACAAACAAATTTCTCATGCAGCTTATATACAAACTCAAATGTCTTTTGTCTACATGGAATAAGTTACAATAAATAAGATCATCTTGTCCTTTGCATCTCGCTGTCTATCCATGTGTGCCCCTTATGTTACAAATTCTGGCACAGGATCTGGGGCAGAGTGGGGGGAGTTGGGTTTTTTTTACCGCACCTAGCACAACAGGAGCGGAAAGCAAAAAACAGTGAAGTTGCCATTTGAGATCACAATGGGCTTGTGTGTCTTCCCCATGGCCCACAGCAGGGCATAAGCTTCGTTTCTGCCATGCAGAAAACTAAGCCCTGGATGTTGAACAGATGGGCCAGGTGTAACACTGATAAGGTAGAGGGAGGAGAGGGGTCCAGGGTGGGAGCCAAGCATCCTCTGGCTGGGCTGAAGGAACTAAAATGGTTTTGAGCAATGCCAGCAGCAGAATGTGAAGTGTGTTTTGGAAAATTTCCTTTCAGTGGCCTCAGAAGGTTAAAAACCCTCCTTTACATTTTCCTACACTCCTGTTTATGACTTCCATCACAACACTGTCCCATCAACCAAGAGACAATGGCTCTAGAAAGATTTTTCTTCCACTTGTATACTAACCAATTTATTGACTCATCGGTGCCTGTTCCATCCATCTAATGACACAAGCCCATGGGTCTTTGCAGATTTCATGCAATAAATGTGTCAGCCATTAACTTTCCCTCCTGTTGGGCTCTTGAGAAGATAAAAATTCCCACTTTCTGCAGTAAATTTCTGCTATAAATCCACAGAGGCAATTGCACACAATCTAATTTCTGGCTCCTGGGCCCACATTCATCCTTGTCCAACTATTCCTCTTGACTGAGTTGATTAGATTATAGACAAGGGCGGGCGCTCTAAATGCAAGGTCATGTAGCTTAAATTAAATCTAAAGGAGCTGCAGTAATATATATAATAGAACTTTGACATCTTTACTATTAAAGACCTGGAGACAAGGTGCTCAGCTGGCTACACTCTGGTGTCATTTAGCCTTGAGAAGAGTAAAGTGGCTTGGTCCTCCTTTGGAAATCCTCAGGGACTTGGTTCCTGGAAATGCCCATACTCCGCTCCCAAAAGTCAAGTTTCTGGAGACACTTGATGTTACCACGGGTACTGTGTAACCTACGGGTGACATGCTGTCCCCATCTCTGCCATTGAGCAGCCAAGTAGAAGGAAACAGGAGGGACAGCAGAGTGAGCAATAATGCTGCAGAAAGTCACAGTGCAGCTCATTGAACCCCATGTCCCGGCTGCAGTGTACAGCATAGTGTAGGCTATCCCGCTGGATGTGAAATGAACAAACCTGGACCAAAATCCAGATGTTTCTTTGGTACACAGAGGTCCTTGCCTACTGCAAAACAGGTTTAAACCTGTGATAGTCTAAAAGGTTTGTTAGCCTGGTGTACCATGTAGTTATTTTATGCTACAGACAAAGCAGCTTGCAATTTTCAGGCCATTGTCTTTTCTTTCTTCCTTTTAGAACAAATGGATGATGGAATTACACAATATGTGACACACGCTGCTTATTTACCGGGAACAAAAAAGGCCCCTATTTCTCAACACACACAGAGAACTGAACAAGCTTCTGTGCTCAGAGTTCCCAGTCTTGTTCTCATCAGCCATCAGCCCAAAAGCGCTTCCTCAGGAGTGCTTCTCCAGCTCCTCCTCACTGCCGTGTTTGCCTTCCTTGCTGGTGTTTCTGCTTCTTCTCACCCCTCTGCATCTAGCAATTTTCACTTGGATCCCAACAATATTGTCCCTGTTAACAGGAACTAGAAGAGAAAAACTGAGATTCGTGGGAATTAGAGTGAGAATGAAGTGATTTGGCAGAACTAGAACAGGGCTTCAGCTGAAAGCCAGGAGAACAGGGCAAGAGTGGTATGGAAAGGGTAGCTAAGCTGCATTTTTCTAATCTGATTTAGACAAAGAGCCAGGAGAAGCAACTCATCAAGCAGAACAAATGCTGAATGCTCATGCATTTCTTAAATGTACTGTCATCAACTTACAGCTCAAAACCAGAACGGTTCTGAGTATTTAACTAGAAGCCACTAAAATTCTAGAGCTGCGTGTGAAATTCTGCTTTTAGCTAAGAACTCAGGCAGAACCAGAGCTGGCCCGATGCATGAGGAGTAGAATAAGAGCTATTAACTATCTTAGCTTCATTGCTAAAATAAACTGCATTATTTGGACAACTGCCTATTTTTGACAATTATAGCCACTATTTAACTGCACAGAGAGACTCCACTCACAGTGGGGTGGGGGGTGTGATCCAGCAGATGAATGACAGCAACCTCAGACTTAAGTCCTGTAAGGGAGCCAGGACCTCGTCTCTCTTAATCCAGACCATCCTCCAGGAGCCAAAGGGCAGAGAAAGCTGTGTGGCCTCTTATAGTTTGGAAAAGTGGTGAGCTGTAGCAGACAGGCTGGAGTTAAAAACTGAGGCTCTTCTCTTAAGTACTTGAGCTGAAGCAGAAAACATTTAAGCATGTGTTACCATGGGAGACAGGATGCTGCTGCAGGGCCTTGTGGAGACTGGGGGCACTGATGTCCCTTGGTGGAACACGTGGGAGGCTTCGGTGTCCCTGGAGCTGTTCATGGGGAGGCAGAGCAGTACCAGGCAGCAAGGCAGGGCTCTGGCATTTCACTGGACACTGGGGGCTGTGCAAGTCCAGTAGGTACTACAAACGCACCGAAGCTGGAGCAATGCTCTCCAAAGCAGAAAGAAGGAGAGCAAACAGGGAATATGAGAGAGGGAGGAAAACATCGAAGACCAGGAACAGAGAAATGAAAAAGGAGAAGAATTGAGGAAGAGTGGAGAAAAGGTGACATACATAGAAACGGGGGAAATATCATATGAAATCTAACAAAAGAGACAGGGAAAACATGCCTTACAGGTGCTTTTTCTTTCATTCCACCTGCATGTGTCTTTTGACTCCCACTGCGGGTCACAGTTAAGATTAAAAAGTCACAAAATTTGCAGAGGAACATGTCTGTGATTTCTTTCAAATTACAGTCAGTCCCATCAACAAAAGTTCTGGTCAGTAGCCATAATTTCATTTGATCTAGGTGTAAAGGTCATTCTGAATGAGATCCCAGGCTAGTGGACACAACGCAACACACGCTGCCAAAAGGAGCAACATTCATCCCAGGTGATCCATGTACAAGGTGGCTTTTGTTATTGTTGTTGTTTATTTATTTGTTTGTTTGGTTGGTTGGTTGGTTGTTATGGTTATTTATATCACCTTTATGGATAAGACAAATACTCTGTCTTGGGGACAGCTGGTGGCTGCTGATATATTGCTTTTTGCCATGTCTCCACTGCATCATCATTCCAGCTCCAACCCAGTCAGCTAGACTCCCACTATGTAGATGTAACTTAAACCAGCATCAAAGTCCCTTCCCTAAATGCACTCTGTATGCCTGTGCAGGTAGGCCCTGAATGGTCCCATTCAGTTTTTGGAAATGCTTAATATTCATCCAAAACATGCCATTTATCATACACCAAACACATCCACATGGCTTCTGGGAGCATTTGTTTGCAGGGGTTTGACTGTTGTCATCCATGTGATGCAGCATGGCAGAGATGCTTCTGTTTAGGACAACCTGGCGAATTTTTATGTCCACATAACACTCTGATGATGGCTCTGTCCATGAAACCAACCTTCATGGCAACTGCAGGGCAGCATGGGGTGAGTGCATGGACCAGCAGAACTACCTAGAGCTGGGCTGGACCAGGTCCTGGTGAACTCATGTGGAAGCCCAGCTGAGTCCCAGAAGTCAGAGAACAAGAGAGGGGTTTGCGACCCTCAGGAGGGGTGTGGGCACCAGTTCTGCCCGAGCAGATGCTGCTGGAGTCAGGACTTGGTAGCCACAGGAAGGATAACTCTCAGCCTACAGGAAGGAGTGATGGTTTGGGCATGAAGAACAAGGGCAGAGATTGCATTCAATAGCAAACAAACAAAAAACCTTAGATGTGAAGAGAGGCAATACAGCTGTAACTGTTCTGCCCTGCAACAGAAACATAGGGCAAGTCAAAACAACCTGGTGGGAAGGGGCTGAGGCCCCAGTCCCACCCAAGGGGTATGGTTAGGGGCTGCACTGCTGAACCCTCGCTCAGAGGATGTGAAAAGAAAACATGGCAACAACAGTGAAGAGGCAGGAAATCCAACCTGTAACAGCCCACAACAAAAACTCAGTGTTTATGTTTGCAGTACAGGGAATAACTTGAAGCATAACCACCTAAACTGAGGAAAATGAGACAGACCCAATGGAGAGACACAGAGGGTTTGCTGCTGCTTGTTTTCTACCCTCAAGAAGTGTAGACGCGTTTCTTCCCCCTGCACACCCGGGGGACCAGGGACCAAAGGGCTGAGCTCCCCACCTATGCCACACAGGCTGTGTGTACCTACGTGGGCATGGGCCATCCCCACCCCACCCCATCCCGACAGCCTCTGCCACTGATCTGGCACAGGCACAACACGCTGAGTTTGCTCTCTCGCACAAAACTCTACCCTTCCTGTGGCAACTCCTCCCTTTTCTGTCGCCCCCCCAGCCCCCACCCATCTTGATTCAGGTTAAGGCTGGTGGGAAATGACAAATCCTTTGCACATAAATCTTAACACTGGCTGGAGTTTGTTGAGAAACGGTGGTGATTTATGGGGGATTAGCAGATCAGAGCTGAGGAATGTAAAGAGGTTTAGGCTAACTAAGTGGAACGCGTAGAGCTGGGTCACAGAGAATTTGATGCAGGCTCAGGACTCTTAAATGGTGTGCAATAAAAAGTAGAAGAGTAAAAGGGCATGCATTTCAAATGCCCCTTGTAGCATGGGAAGTTGTTTTCCTGTGTTGCAATCTGGCAAAAAACTTTGGCAGCCTTCTGTGTATTCTAGATTCCTGGTTCCTAAAGGCTAGCGTAAACAAAACACTAAAGGTGCATTTTTTTTGGTGTATTTTTATTGTCTGCAATTATACTCTTCCAACAAATGGATGATAGAAAGGGTAGAGAAGTCAGAAGGCAGTAAGTCTCTGTGAGATGTTAAAGGCAGTTCAGTCAAATAAGGGTTAATAGGTCTTTTCCATGGGATAAGAAACTGAGCCAAAAAAGCCCAACAAATCAAAAAGTGTCTTTTTTCTCAGTCAGGATAGGGAAAGTATGGAACAACCATCTTGTGCCTTGCTTTGATTATGTTTTCCCTATTTTGCTTTGTGGTTATTGTGCTTTTTAAGGAGCGCTGCGTTGTAAGAAAACACATGACACTTCCTGAAGCTTAGAGCTTAATTTCAAATCCCCAGACTCATAAACCAGCAGCTCCTCGCTGATCTTGTCAACTGCTGCCTTCTGCTTTTGGCTTGGCCCAAAACTTCCAGGCACATCACCGCCCCTGCACATCGCCTGCACATCTCACCCCGCACAGAAGCAAAGTCCTGCCCTACCCCTGTGCAGGGCAGGAGAGAACAAGTGGAGAATATCAGGCAGGCAATCAAATGCTGAGCAGGCCAGGTGAATAATTACAAATAGGCCAGCTCGAGTAAAATTATTTGGAATGACGCAAGTTGGTGCAAAATAATATTCGTGTCAGAAGCCCTGACAAAGCCAGTGGTCTCACTGCAATTACTCATGGGAATTACATTATGCAAAACAAGACCCTACTTATTGCAAAACATTTATATATTCCCTGTATTAAAATAATCTATTTATCCAACTAAAGATGAATATTTCTTACATGATTTGCAATAAAACTTCAGAGCACTGCCAGACAGCTCTCTTTCTGAATTACCATCTTCATTTTTTTCACAAAGTCAAAATTTCCTTTAATTTCACCAACTGCAAGACAAGAAGAATAGCAATTAAATTCAACCGTATAAGCTTTTTAATGCGGTTTTAGGGGATTCTTTAATGTTTGTATATTAGCAGATAAGCCATGCATCCACCCATCCACTTAATTACAGGCCTAGTACCTCCAGTCACTCTGTTTTCCAATTTAATTTGCTGCCCAGTTAGAATCTGAAGAAATCTTTGCCATAACATGCCTATCACCTGCAACTTCTACCACCTTCACTATAAACTTCCAAAATGAACAGTTCTTTACCGCTGTGGGACACTGTGAGAAGGTTTATTTGACAGCACTTCGTTCTTCATCCCAGTCTAGAGGGCAAGAAACAGCATTTTTTTATCCTGAACTCCGAGCAGAGACAGATACGCAGAGAGTTAAACCATTACCTTTTGCCTCCATTAAATCCAATAGGTACTTTCAAAAGAGACCAGTTTTTCTCCCTTGACTTTGGTTCCAGATGCACAACCCAAGACCCTTCCAGAGGACCTATTTCTCGAGACTGGGGTGTGAACAAGAAGCTCTGGACATCTCAACCTCGACACCTTTCTTCTGATTCACACTTCTCTGAAGATAAGAAGTAGACCCAAGACAGGCACGGAAGAGCCAAACGGAAAAACCCATCCCCCTGAAGGAAGCCTTCCCTGACTACCTAGTCTGGGCAGTGCTTCTATTTCCAACTCCTTGGATAATTATTGCACATAATTCAGTCAAACTTTACTGGCTAGGATATTTTAAGCCATCCTTCAGTCACAAAGCAATGTGTACTTGCCTAATAATCTTGAAATTACCATGGACTTTGACTGAGCAAAAAGCTTGAGCTCAGTGTAATGGGGTGAGACATTCACCACTGAGACGTGAAGGTTAGTTGCTGAAGCATAGTTATTTGTGGCAACTGAAAGAAAACAACCATCAGGATACTAAAAAAGAAACAGACCTAATTAACACATGGCTCCTGTGTTCACTTATTGGGTCACTGCAGAAATTGTCATGGTTCACTTAACTGACCCTAAGGGGGACAAACACAACTTGCTAAAACACATTTCACTTTGAAGAAAAAAAAAAAAAAGACTTAATTTCAGCACAAGTTATTGAAGAGCAATAGGGCTTGAATGTGATGCCTTAAAGAAGCTGATGGACTCTCAGCTATGATACCCTGTACAGAAAACTGCATTTCCACCAGCACAAGGTGAATTTCTGCCATTTGACACCAGTATCAGTAGAGTCATGGCAAAGAAGAGAAACTGGCCTCTGGCTCTCTGACTGCTGAACACCAGTGTTGTGAGGTAGGAGCTAAGGGGTTTTTTTTCCCCTCTGCATAGAACACAAAATCCATATGGTGGAATTCATATGGCTTAGCGCTTCAGACCTGGAATCTGCACTGCCAGCGACACCTGTGTAAACCTCAAAGCAGGCATCTCTGGAGCTTGTGCTTGGCTTGTTGGGACAAGGAGCTGTGCAGGAAGGATTAAGCACAGAACTGGATTGGGCAAGCAGTAATGTAAACCTCAGTTTGGCTGCAGAGTGGATGGGGTGGGAAGTGCTGCAAGCGGTATAACATGCCTTTGTGAAAAACCGCAGCTGGTGTCACTGCTGGAACATGCAGATGGGCATGGAGGAGGGACACTTATGCCCTTGTGGTGCCATACTCCAACCAGAAACTACCTTGCTTCTAGGGTCTGGGTTTGGGGACAAGTAAATCCTTCATAAGGTTTGGGCATTGCAGCCCAGACTGAGCAATGAGACACTTTGCATTAGGAAAGGCACATGGCAAGGATACTGTGAGCACAGGGAGAGCAGTCCAAGCTCCAGCTCTGCTGCTGACACTGGCAAATGATGTCGGCTTGTGGGGTGTGTTTCCACCAAAAAGTTCATTTGGATGAGTGGAAGCAGGGCACAACTGGCAGGAGCCAAAGCCTGACACCCTGGTGGCACACGTGTTAAGTTTCCATTTGCCAGAAACACTTTCAGGGTCTCCCTACCACTAAGTCAGGTTGTGGTATTTTCTCTTCTCATCCAGGCTGGGAAAGGCACAGTGCTAATAACACCCTAGGGAGAGAATTTTGAGGCATATCTAAGACAAAGCCCATCCTTCACAGGTATTCACAGGCCCAACAGTTATGGATGACTTATGCAGGGTTCTGTTGGGCATATGTGGTGAGACACAGATGGGGACTTTGAACAGTACCAACCAAACACTAGCGGTGTAGTGACCGGCCAAATTACTGCCCTACGTGCTGATTCTCTGCTAACAGATACAACTGTTGCAAGTCTAATTTAATCGATATCTGTTGAGACTCTTAAGTTTCTCGAGATACAGATAGTCCCAAATCAATCCCACATTTACCCACTGGGGCAAGGACTATCGTAAGATGAGTGTGTTTGCACTGCACTTAATGACTGGAGCCTTGGCTCTGACTTGGGATCATGGTCCTACTGCAATGTAAATACAGAAGAGTAATGATTACCAGGAGAGACGTTCTTGAAAGGCTCCATGTCTCACAGCAGAGATTTTTGACAGCCAGTGACTCAATGTTCTGCCTTTCATAACGATAATGACTCACAGCCCCAGGACAGAGAATGAGTGCAAGGCAGCAAGTACTATTGTTCCAGAGCCCATCAGAATAAGCAAGGTCATTTTCAGCATTTAAAAGAAAATGACAAGCCGTTAGATTAATGTATTGGGGGGACGGGAGGAGGGGGGGGAATGCACAGAAAAAAAAGTTAAGAGGGACAAGTAGATTTGCAGATAACACAGTTCACAAGGAGATGGAAACACAAATTTTAAAATCACAAGCAAGATAGATCAGAAGCTTGACTTTGATACCATTTGCTCAGCTATAAATCAATATCAACCCCATGTGGATTTATAATGGGGTAAGTCTGGCATACAATAAGACAAGGATCAGGCTTCAAGCACTAAGTGCATCTGGGTACCTTCTGCATTGCCTGACTCTGTGAGGATGAGAGGGACCATTTCTCACCACTGTGCAGCCTTACAACTTAGACACACATATTAGAATAAATAAATTATCTCTGAACAGGTAGGAAGAATTGCTTAGACACAGGAGATAGTCTGTATCAGCTGTAACACTCTCTGGGGTATGATCTGAATGACCTGCAACTCCTCGAATCAGATGTCAAGGGTACGGGTTGAGATGGCTGATGTAATGCAGTTTTGAATTAGTAAGCTGAAGCTTACATAGCAGGAGAGCTATGGTGATTTCTGAACAAGGTGGACTGTGATTTTTTTAATGTGTTTCTAAAATGGAAACTCACTTGGCCAAAGGGTCTGGTTTCTCAGATTTGCTGAGTATCTTCCAGGGGGTCACTGGGAATTCAGTGCACCTGAAAATCAGACCAGTCAAATGATGCCGTCTGGGAGAGGAGCATCTTTAGTGGGATCGATTCTGGGTTCTTGTCTAATGCACAAGATTTCTGAAGGTAGCCCCCACAAAAGAAGAGTTTTATGCATGGATGTTCCCCACAAATAAGTCTCATTCCTCTCCTTCACAGAGTTCCTGCACACCATTTGGTTTCTGTCTTTCACACAGTAAGTTGCAGAAGAAGGGGCAAATGATCCCTCTCGGCTGATTGACAACTGGACAACATTTCTATCCTTCCTAAGAGGACACATGATATTCTTTCTCTATCAAAGAAGCATTTTGGTCAGTAGCATGCTTGGATCAGTTTCCTAGATCACAGAAAAGCTGCTCCCTTGTGTTGGTGTCATATGGCCCAGTCCTGCTGGCCCTGCTCAGGCAAAATGCCACTGGTGGATACTCTACAGTCTGGCTCATCAGAGCAAAGGGACTGCTTTGGAGCGAGGTGACAAATGCTGAGGAGCGAATGCTGGGTATAACTTTCCAGCCTGGCTGCAATAGCAAGCACAGCCCAGCGTGCCCCAGAGGAATCTGTAATTCTGTGAGGTGCAGTTCCCACCCAGGCCCCAGCCACCAGAGAAGGCTTGTTTGACCACCTGTTTGCAGAGGGGGCACTGTGATATCTCAGAGAGAAGACCACACAAAGTTGTGAAATGTAGCCTGCACAGTCATTGATTAAGCATGATGCCTTTTAGTGTTCCCTGGTGCTGCATGTAGGACCACGAGCTCTGCGCACCACCCTTGGAAAGAAGAAGTAGCACCTACAAACTTGGAGGAGAATAAGGGGCAAGTTCAACATTTGACTCCTGGCGGTAGGCACTACCTAGGCAAATATTTGTAAAAGATAGCTCTGGCTCTTTGAACAAGGAAGGGAAGCGGAGGGGCAGGGACTTGCCCAAGGTCAGCCAGGTAATCTGCAGTAGATCCAGAGACATTTGGGTCCCAACCCAGCCCCCACACTCCAGACACCACCATGTTTCACCGAGAACCAACAGCTTCACACCTTGCTTTGCCTCTTATGCTTTCTTTCTCCTCTTTGCTTGGACCTTGCTTTGAAATCCTGGATGTTCTCCCAGTTTATCAGCTCATGTTCCTATTGTTGTGAGCAGCACTTCTGGGTACAGTTGCTTGGATCACAGAGTCCAAAGAATCTGAAATCTAGGAATAACATCATCCTTCAAAACATTTAACCAATAAGTCTTTCCTCTCACCTATTGAAAATACCATAGAAGTTTTAAAGGTTGTTTCCTACAAACAACCTGAAGTCCTTGAATCCCACCAAGGACTGGCATAAAAAGAAGTATTTAATGTAAACCAGAAGTTGTTTTTCCATAACATATGGAATAGGTCACTGGGATTTCTTAGACATGTTCTACCCAGAGTATAAGGAGTGGAATATTGGTGTATTGTTGACTTAAGTTTCCCATACATCAGAAAAGAGAATGAAGCTAACTAGGATTTGGATGAATAATTTCCCAGGGATAATTTCTGGTCCCAATGTTTGCCGAAAGCTGAGGGATTTGCCATTGACTCCTCTGGGCTTTGGACAGGCACAAAGTTCAGAAGGACCAAAATGGCCCTTGATCTAGACATTTCAAAACCCCTTCTGGTTTTCCGTGTTTTCTTAGTGCAAACCAGGTGCTACAGTAACACTACAGAAACCTCATAAAATCCCACATCAAGCCATGCTTATCTAAATATGAGAAACAGCTCCTGCTCTGCAATACTTTCTGATCTACATTTTACCTGAAGCCTGCAGATAATTTGCAATAATGTGCTCAGTCTGCACAACAGCCACCCACTCTCACCTGCCCACTCCCTGGTACACAGGAGCCACAATCAGCAGAGGCAGAGAAGAAGGAGAGCTCCGTTCTGCAGAGAGAAAGTCCCAGAAACTGCTCTGTTACTACAAAAATAATTGCTGCTTAGTAGACCCTTCCTTACCCCAGATTTTCCTTAGAGTCCTCTTTTTTTTTCCAGATCTGAGGCGCAGAACATCAGCCATGGTGAATCAGATGATCATTGCACCCACGTTGCTCATGTAGAACCTCACATCATCCTTGGGGTTCTACCATATCTCAGGTCTGTTCACTTTGTCTCCTGCTCATGCCAGGAGGCTCCTTGAAGCACAGAGCATCTCTGGCTGCTTGCTGGGCTCCTTCCCTGCCCACCAGCAAGGGAGGGGTGTGATAACTTCTCTGCATGCCACATTTCTCTACTCCAGAACCCAGCCAAGCAGCCAGGCACAGCTCCTGCACCCGTGTTGGTGCTGCCTGGGGCTAACAGGGGGTTTCCCACTCATGGGGCACAGGCCCTGGCATGCTCCACTACCACAAACAAAACAGGGGTAACAAAAAGCAGTAACAATTGCATTTCTTCCCAAAACTTAGGCCAGATTTTGTCTCTTCACGTTTAGAGCTCCAAGTTGCAGACATCTCTGATTTTTGTGACTGCGTTTCACTTGAAATCAATAAAAACAGTCAAACACTTCATGTTTCCAGGGTGCAAATTCAACACAGGGCAGGGTTTTTCTTTTTTGAAGCATGACGATCCAGTGTCAGGATGGAAAGGCTTTGTGGAGGTGGAAATCTTGCATTCCTTCCTGCGGGGTGGTAGCCTCTGAATTCACTTGGAGAGGTTCATTAGTGAGATTGCTCTGCTGGTAACCTCAATGGCTTTATGCAGGTCTGCCAGCAGCTAAGAGGCACCAGTTGGAAAGCAGGGTGGATGTTCTGCTAATGGCCTGGTAGGGATATTAGCTGTCTAGATGAACCATAAAAGGCACTGCTGATAAGGCATGTGGTAGAATGGGTGGTCCAATACAAGCAAAATAGTAAGTAAGGAGATGATTATGAAAAGCAATTAGGATCCATTCAAACAAAATATGCTTTAATAAAGCCTGATTTGTATCTTCCAGTACTCAGAGCAAAGCTCAGATGGTTTAAGACAAGAGCTGAGGAGCATCTCTCCAAAGCACACAGCGAGAGGGCTTAAATGACCTTTGGATATTTAAACAAGAGAACAGTGATTACAACGAGGAAGGTGATTTTACCTCTTCATATGGATTTGATGAGATAAGTACCATAAAACTGTATTCAAGTTAAATGTCAGCATTTTTAAAGGGCTTTCGAAAAAAAATTGTAGAGGTGGCAAAAAGTACTAACACAAACAATGTGAGAGTAAGGAGAAATTCCTGCAATGAGAATTATGAGAGGCTTGCATTGCACAATTTATCAGGAAGAAAGTTGAGAGGTTTTTCTGACTGGAGTGGGTAAGGATCCTTGCCAAGAAAAATGGGGGGTCTCAGCTGGCTATTGTGCTCCGCGGGACATGAAAAGACATGAAAAACTGGAAACCTCTGCTCAGATGACTGAAAAGGGAATCAAAACACATGAGACGTGCTTTATCCAGGTGTAAGTAACTGGCCTCTAAACAGAGGCAGAGAAGTCATTGCCTAGTGGCCTGCAACAGGTGACAGCCCAGACAAAAAAAAAGGCGAGACAAGCTTTAAGTCCAGTTAGCTGACCTTCACCTCGGAACCCAAGGTCAGGGATTGCTCCACACAGCAACCTGGGCTGCTGCAGTCTGCAGGATACAAGGATAAGGCACAGAGCTGGGTCCAGATGGGCCCTCAGAAGAACAGACCCTGCATCTGAGACCCACAGTGTCAGCCCTTCTGGTCTTGCAAATGCAAATGGCAAAGCCTGGGAAGCAATTAGCAATGTTTGTTGTTTGTTTGGGTTTTTTTTCCCTGCTTTAATCCTTGAAAAACAGTAATAAATATATTTTATATCAAGTATCTGAATGTGTTGCTTACCTGGCAAGGGGTTGTATTACTCATGGTGTGGTGAAAAGGAAACCTCAGCAGCAAGGGCAGAAGGAGGGTTTTCTTCTGCCTGTGATGGGGAGAACAGGACCATGGCTCCTCCTCCAGTAACACCCTGTGCTGCTCTTCCGGATTGCTTCTAGCACAGTCTCACATTAGTGAACCTCTGAAGGAGTTGCTGGGCAGAAATCAGATCATGACTGTAAATGGGTCTGTCAGTGTGATGTGAGGGGTACAACAGGATTTTGGGGACCCATCAGTGGAGAAAAACTAGATACCTAAGCTGACTCTGAGCTGGCACCCTGCATGTCAGAATACTGGGAGTTATAACCCAACGGCAAAAGCAGCAATGAGAATAGCTTGGGGAGTTTTTCCCCCAGTTAAGCAAAGATTTTGCTGTGTGCTCCTGGGAATAACTTCATACAACCGACCAGGGAGATACCCAAGCTCTCAAACAAGAACTGCTTGCTGTTTTTACTATGAAGAAACCCCCACTCATGAAAAATCCACTGCAGGCCAGAAAAATATCTGAAACAGATAAACTGAGGTCAATTCTTCCTGCCAGCAGGGAAACCCCTGTTTGCCTGAAGCTGATGGCAACAGGAAGTGTATGTTCTGCTGTGGGAGTTTAGGAGGACAACAGTTAAAGAATTATCTAAAGGTTGATAGAACTCAGAATTCCCAAACTTGAAGCTGCACAAATAACACCCTTTCCACTTCTCCCAAGCTGTTGGTGAGGACAGAAACTGTCTCCTCCCTCAAACACAGCAATTTTGGGGCCCCAGGTCCAAACTGCCAGCACACAAGTTAGTAACCAGGTCCTCCAGCAGAGGATGTCTCTTCCTCTGTCCTACTCCACCTGAGGGGCTTGGGAGCTGGGCAGACGTCAGCACTGACCCTCCATCACACTTGGTTGCATTTTTTCTTTAGAAGTGGGGCTTGTTTGGGGCTGAGAAGACTTTAGGGTCATTGCCCAGCCCTCACCGGTTACAGCAGGCCATCAAGTCTGTACCTGTGCAGGAAGAAGACAAATGACTGAAGGACAAGTTAGTCCTGCTTTCCACAAAAAACCAATGATTTCCTTCGAAGTTCATCACATATGCATGCAGGTTACATCAAGAAGTGGCAGCATTCATCAAAATTCATTAACTAGCTTAGATAAACATGGCCATCCTGAACCCTACCAAAACCCCTGTATGCCCTACGCAACAGAACCACGCTGTTCACACCTCTGCCACCCTGTCCCAGCAGAGCTGGGTCTACTCTAGCTAAATTGTCTGGGAAAATTAGAGATATATCCTTCGCACTCCTTAAAAATCTGCCTGCAGCACATGTTCATCCCCAGTGTGGCTGCTACTCCTTTCCCAAGCATTAAATGACCATATTTACTTTGGTTTCCTTTTCCTCAGCTGTTGGACTCTGATTCCTTATGTCTGCTCCAGAACTGAATCACTGCTGGATCCCCCCTCCTCAGTGAAGCCAGACCCAGCTGGTGTTTAGAGGGACATGCAAATTTTGCTGTGGTAACTCACCAGAAACCCAGTTCAGAGGGGGTCCTTGTCAGTATCAACCACAGGCAATATTGCAGCCTAGGATTGTGTGCATTATTGTTACATGAGCCATCTGCAGGTGGAGATTGGCTTCTTGCTCTCTAAGCCCTGAAAGGGAACATGTGGCTAAATGACTGCAGAATAGGACTCCAGATTCCATTTTTTTCCCCCTTCAATCTAAAGGGACTTTTATCCAGATTTAGCTTGGGTCATCTGCACTGGGACTTTGCCTAACTAGACGACATTGGTGCTGGTGGTTTCTACTTCATCTGTTCCTCAACATCCCTTCATAACTGCCATGGACATAAAGAATTGGCAGATTTAATGGGTGGGTTTAGGAGATTTCATTTTTCTTAACTGATCACATCAGGGATGTGGTCCTATTTGTATCTTCCCTGCTTGCCTCCCGTTCCTCAACACCATCTGTTAGACTTAGAAGCAAGATGGCAGCTGCGATGAGCTACCAGGGAAAAGGAGATGGAAGTCCACAGAGCAGTCTTGTGCATCTCCCCAGTCGAAGTTCCACTCAACAGACTCTTCCTTGCCAAGTGACTCAGTGTGAGGAGATACCTGATACCCTAGGAGTATGGAAACTCTCCTCTTCTCACTAGGGCTGTCTCCAGGCTGACCTGTGTGGTTTACTTATGCCTAGATCTCAGCAAAAACAAACAAACAAACAACAAACAAACAACCTCTCAACCCTTCACCCTGTGTCTTCAACAAACTCAAACCACAGATGGAATGGACTCCAGGTGGGTGCTAGAGAGAGGCAAGTGTGGCCACAACACGGTGACTGCTGAAATGCGAGCACTTGGCTCTTTCTCATTTCACATTCACTACTAAGCACCAGTATTCACCAAAGCAGAACTGGTAAAATTAATGTCCTTCCAGCACTGCTCTTGACCGAGATGCCTCCGTATTACTATTTATGGCAAAGAGACGTGCCACTCTGGCTGGAGCAGAGACAAGGACCATTGCATGAGGAAAGGAGTAAGAGTCGACTTGCATAGTCTCTTCTTTACCAGAGGAATTTGGGGTTTTGGAGAAGCACAAGGCGAAGGGCCTCTTGCTCATGACGGTGCACTAGCATGAGGCAATGAGCCTGTCAGTGTAGTCCATATGTTTTCATGTATGAATGGCTCCTGTCCTTGGCCCAGGGGTATGAGCTCAGTCCTTCATCTTGATTTGTGCTGATGGTCACTGCAGGCGGCTGTACCCCAGAGCCTGGACTGAATGGTCCAAAGTGGATAGACAGGATAGGAACTGCTCTTCAGGCGCCAACATGTCTCCACCACATTACCTTATTAGCCTGCTAGGCTTGCAATATCCCTTTGACCATTCAGACAGTTGGTATAAATAAACTATTGCCTCAGAAGGTTTGGAAATGAACTTATTTACAGTACCTTCTTCCTAAAGGGTTTCTTACACCTTCCTCTGAAGCAGCTTAAGTTTGTGCTTCACTGTTGTTTCCTCATCTGTGCCAAAATCACAAAGTGGTACAGTCCAAGTATTCATGCAGATGGCAAGTGGCTACCCAAAAAAGGGTGATGCTAAGGACCTACAGCCCCTTCTCACCTTCACACTGCCCTGTCAGGGACTGCTGCCTCTTGACTGTCACCTCACCTCTGTCCTGAGGGATTAGCAGAAGACCTAACAGAGGACTAAAGGGTACCACAATCATCTGAGTCTGTGGGATGAGACATCCACCCAGGCACCCTTAGATCAAAGAGGATCCCACAAAGACCTCACATTTATTGTGCTTCCCCCCACGGCTCCTGGACTACTCTGGTCATCCTGCAGGGTGGAAGAACACACCAACCTCAAACCATATTCCAAGCATTCCACCACTTAAATAGTTTTAAAAGCAAATAGTAATAGCTAAGCACCAAGAACCAGATCCCCTGTGATGATTTAGCTGAAGGAATACCAGAAATGTAACAGGATCTCTAACTGCAGTCTGCAAAAACATTGGCACTGTATGCTCAGATCTCCAGTTCACGGTCTCAGGTTGACACAATATAATACACTCTATTTTTTTCAGTAGTGCAGAGATAAACCCTGTTTGCCAGAGTTCTTGTTACTATTTAGGTTTGCACCATGGTGATGAAGCCACGTGGGGGTGCATAGGGCTGCAGGCAGTCTTAATTTCTTGAGCCAAACCTGAACTCCATGAAATCAAACTTGGAACAGCAGTGTTTATGTAGGACAGCATGTGGTCCTTCTGCTCTGGTGTGTGAAGGAAGCATCAAGACTTCTCCCCTCAGTAGAGGAGAAATAGGAAATACTTTAATTGCATGCATCTTTAATTTCCATGATTTTTTTGATTATTATGTGTAGCCACAAATTTTTACATTTGTTACAGCTGGCTACTTCTAGCAGAGACCTAGGCTTTCAATGTTCTCCAAAAATTTGTTGAAGTGTTTTGGTTTTCTAATGGTTTTCTCTTCCAGCAAGTGAAATTTAAGCACATATTGCCATAAGCAATGGCTTCACATGGTCTCAGAACTGCATCTTACCCTCTGTCCATGTCAGTCAGCCCCACAACTGTAAGGGTAGCACAATACCCTATGGTCAACACAGTTAATTTCACCTTTGGTGAAACTGGGATCAATATCTGTCCTTCACATGCACTTTCAACTCTCTGTTGAAAAGTTCTTTATGGGCTGCCAGGGGCTCTTCGCTGGTGGGCTGGCTTTAAAAAGTTTCTCTCCTTGGTAGTAAACTGCCTTTTCCACTCTTTCCTGTGGTAATACCTAGATTCGTAGGCCACCTTCATAGGTGGTCTAATTTAGGCCAGATGCACACACTTGTTAACATGTCCGTGATGATATATAAAAGCTCTACATTTAGAAACACCTAATCCAGTATTTGAGTAGTAAAAATTAAATAAATAAAAAAAAGTAAAATGAGGCTTTATTCTGTAAGTCCATGTAGTGCCAGTAAACAACTCAGGAAAAGGTAGCCTTTTCTAACTGCTGAAACCAGCATCATTTCTTAAGTACTGCAAACTAGTGGGAAGTAACCCTGATAGTAGATCACCTCAATCACGAATGCCCAGCTCCGTGCTGTACAAGCTCAAAGAAGCTTTGAGACCCCAGCTCAACAAATCACTCCAGGTTTTTTTGTCATATTTATAGGGTTAACATCTTAGGAAACTAAGGGAAGCAGAGCAATGCATGGCTTTCAATCTCATTTGAATCATTCCAGCTTTAATCCTAAAACTCATTTTCAGACAAGCAGTTGCTGACCACAAGAAAATACTTACTGCTATTGCAGAAAATACTCGGCAGTCTTGCTGAGCATGCATCTTTTGGGACAATGGACCAAATCTGGCCTCATCACTGTGAAGGAAAGAGTTTGTGAATGCTGGTTATAAGCTCATCTTTGTGTACTTGTAAAGAGACTGTTCCAGTCCAAGTTACAGTAGGTACAACACCTAATCGACTGCAAATTGCAGCAACACTTGGTTCTCACCTGTATTGGTGTAAATCTGGAATACCACTTTGGTGCAAACCAGACTGACTGCTATGAATGGGATTAGGTTCTGTAGGGTTTAAATGGTTATGGGTTGAACCAAACAAAATCAAAAACATTGAAAATATATGTAAATGTTTATTTGTTTTGTCAAAACATCCCCACTGTGTATTAAGCAGAAATGCTTATTCTGTAGTATTTTCAGGGCATGAGAACTCAGGAGGGTCTCTGCATCCCTTCACATTAATTTGTGACATTTGGGTTTCTACCTCGGAGATATTTCCCACTCATCTGATTTAGCAGACTGGACTTATTTGCTGTGCTGTGCTACATGATTCATCTCCATTTGTTACCCATCAGATGTAGCAGCTGTCCTCTGGCAATCTGCTAATGAAGAAACGCTCAAATAAGAGAGGTGACCATGCTGCATGGAAATCTCCCGAGCCATACATGTGATGGAGGACCACTGCAGCAAACTTTCAGAGACACCCATCTGGTTTTCGAAGGACTACTCTGGATGGGAGAACTACCCTACCTGGTGCACAATTTCTGTGTAAGTAGCCTCATAGTGGCACAAAAGGTGAGGTGTACAGCTGTTCAAGAAATGCACAAAATTCATTAAGTAGTAAATACTTCCCAAGCCCCCAACACACAAATATGGGAGGTGAAAGCTGATGTCCTGTGACACCAGAACTCAGATAGTCCCCTAAAATGTCTTAAAATCTTAGTGAATTTGAGTTGCCCTTTATAACACGAAGGTTATGGTGAAGGTACTTGAAAGGAGCCAGGAGAAGGGCAGAACATGGGGTCCTAGCCCACTACAATATTTTAATGATTTCTCCTTAAAGGACATAGAGACTGAAAAGCAAAATCTAGGTAAGAATATCCCAGGGTTTGCAATACTTGAAATTCCTGAAAACTTTGCCAATTATTTCTTTCCTTCTAAAGTCAGGAAATAAATCAGCAGCCTTAAACTCACTATTTCTTACCTTACTCCTCCTCAAAAGGGATAGTCTAAACCCAAAAAACCAAGTAACTGGTTTACTAGGAGACCTTTTTGATTTCTTGCAGTGCTCCACCAGTATTTGTGGAGAGCTAGAAACAAAACCATGAACTTAATTCAGGTTTCTCAGCTAAACAAAACAAAAGGTTGAAAACATCACCTGGCTGGCTACTCCACAGGGACTCTCTGAGTGAACCTCCATGAGCTCTCAGCATATTCTTTTCTCATAAAGTGGTCTTGAGCTGCCACAGATTGGAGTAGCACTATCTTAATTTACCCCAGATGGAGATCTCCCTTTCTCCCCCGCCCCTTTCTCCCTTCTCTTCACCACAGATTTTAAACAAGTCCAGACTCTGAGAGCCTCTGGCATCATTTCTGTAAGTCTGCAAAATTTACAATATTCAGAAGCTGCAGTAAATAGAGGCTGAAGATAGTGATGTTCACTGCTGATCCAGCAAGGATTCGCAAAATAGCAGGAGCCTTATGACAAAACCATGTGAGCACAAGCGCATGACTGTAACAGCACTGCATCCCTATACTATCTATGATTCGTTAAACACCCAGTTGCCCAGATGGCTCACAGAACCAAAAATACTCAAAAATACATTTTCAGGATTTTGAACCTAACAATTTTCTACATGTCATATTCAATTGCACTAATCATATGTATAACTTTTATTTTCCCCTTCTTGCTTCCAGGTCCTTGTAATTTACTGTACATATGGTAAATACTGGCTTTTTAACCAATTCTCTTTGTCAAATTAAGCTTGGTATCACTCCCTGAACTTCAGTGATTTTGCTGTCTATGAGCTGAGATGGTGCAGGGAGGTAGTAAAATAATATTAATATTTTCTCCTTTTCAGTCCTCCAGTTTCCATAATCCTACAATTACTCAAACTACGTGACCAAAATGCCACCCTGCATCATGTCCTCCTTAAAACTGAGCATACACCTGAAGTCTAACCTTTCTTGGGATGGCTCTTTTCACACTTTACAGCCCAGGGCTGTGAATTTAAGCATATCTGTGGGCTAACACTCATTTAACAGTGATAAAGCTTCATACCTTTACAATGCTCTGCACTTCGAAAGGACTGCTTAAGCAATAATTAACTCAGCATGGCATCAGAGTAGAGCAGGTGAGTCGGTGTTTGCTGTGACCACCCGACAGAAGAGGAAAGTGCAGTATGGTGGCTCAGTGAGCTGTGGCAGTGCTCCCTGCTCCCAAGGGCATGGATATCCCAAGGATATGGTCCTGCTGTGCCACTGAGCTGAGCCACGTTTCAGCAGCATTCCTTGGGAAGCAAGAAAAGCAAGCAGCCCCAGCAAAGCCCTGTGAGGATGCAGCTCTCCATTGCCCTCAATGCAACTTGTGCATGACATGGTGTTGGGCCACTGGTGTCTTCAACGTCTCCTACCTCCAGAAGACAAGGAAGAAGACTGTCATTGAAAAGGAGAAGAAAAGCCCCTGGATACAGAAAGGGTTCAATTTTCCAGGACACTTATACATAAAATATTGTGACAAGGTGTAACTTGCTATCTTTTATTGATGAAGTCACAGCTTGAGTTGATAAAGTCTGTAGTGCTAAGGGATTCCTAGAAAGCATCTGAATGGCTTATGCTTGGCACTTTGACTTACAGGCTCAAACAATGGGACAAACAGCACAGTATATTGTTGAACAAGAATTAAATGCAAGAAATGACAAATCTCAGATCAAATTTCAAACTTCAAACCAGGGAAACATCATCAGACAGGATCCCATGAGACTTTTCTTGATCTTCTGTTATTTAACATTTAGTCTATGGCATGGAAAGAAAAGTTATTTAGTAAAGTTGAGAGCACATATACATATACGTATACACAATAGCAACCAATGACGACAGTACATGACTGAGAAAGTAAATAACAACAAAGATTACTAGTTTTGTATACAAGCAGAAGAATGCTATGGAAAACAATGACTAAGGCCACATATGGGTAAATAAAAACTTGTAGCCAAAAGAAAATGAAGCCAAAGTCCTTGAATGAACACAAGAGTTCTGAGCACCTCATGCAGGAATGGAAACAACAAAGGGTTCACTATTCTTGTGGGTTGACCTAGAACATGATCCAATGTCTATAAGTTGATATTTGACAAGCTTGGAGTAGAAAGATGAATTTTAATAGTGAAAGGTCTAATCGCTAGAACAGGTCACTAATTGCTATGGAGAATCCTCTACCAAAGGAAAATTTAAAATCAAGGCTCATGTTTTTCTATAGAAGTCATGCCTTAGTTCGGGTTGATTCATAGAAGTCAGAGATTTAAAGATTCTGGTTTCAGTGGGTGACTAGAAATTGTAATAAGCCCCATGTTATGCAAGAGATCAGACACCTGATATAACTTCTAAGCGTTGCAGACTCTTAACTGACAAAACCAGAAGATAACTATTCTCCAGTAATGTGTTTGGGTTTGTAAGTGTATCCTGAATTGCAGCTAACTCCCAAAGTAAGACCTGGCTATAAGTAATAACTCTCTTCCTTCTCAAAACCCTTAAAAGCATGAGAAGTTAGAAATTCAGGGGATTCAGTGCACTAATTTGAGTTTTTTAGGATAAAGATCTACTTTAAAAGTGGAATACATTTCTTATTCACCATCTAAAAGTTAGCAGTGAAATGAGTTACAGACTGAGACAGCTTTATGAGGGTGCCTGCTATGTAAGGTCCACATGCAAGCTGTGTGTCAAAGTTCCTCCATACCCATAGAGATCTAGAGACTTGATTCACGTAGGGCAGGTATTTGTGGTGTCCCAGGGTATCTGCCTATCCTCCATCTACTTCTTCAGAAGGTCTCAGATCTACCTCCAATCTACCCATTCAGTGTGGATGTCTTGATATTGCAAATCATCTCATATGGCACTACATGTCATGAGTAGGCAACCAAATCTTATCCCAGGCAATGGAGCTGAGAGACTGATTCACACTACCTTTAAGTACCTACCTGTACATGGACACCTTAATCTCTTTCTAGACTCCATTGATTGCAGTGATTAAATCTTCCATGATTACAGTGAGACTTTGGACACCCAACTTGTATGTAGTTGTCTAAAAGTAGATGTATGAATCTGCAGCTGCACCGCACCCCGGAGGTTTAGTTTCATTACCCATCACAAACATCTTGTGCCACATTATGTGTCCCTGACTGTCCTGCCTGCCTTCCAGCCATCACTTGTTGGGGCACTCATGTCCACCACCCCCATGCAAGTGTTTCTCATGTCCTCAAGAGACTCAAATGGCACAAAATTCTGGTTTCAGGAAACCTAATCACAACTTGGTACTCAGTGTAAGTGAGCAAGCAAGGTAGTGAGCACACTGTGAGCAGGACAGCAGAAAGTGAAAAGAGAGGTTTGTAGCAGCCTTGGAGTGCAAAGCTGTTGGAATATAATCAGGTCTTTCTCCTAAGACAGACTGTACAAAAGTGCTTTCTACCCCAGCCACAGGAAGGAATGAGGAAGAGTTTCCAAAGGAACATTACCATCTCTTTCACACAAGGCTGTTGCCCAGGAAAGTTGTGCTGTTTCCAACTGTTGAGGTTTCCAAGATCCAACTAGATAAAGCCCCAAGTAACCTGGTCTTATCTGAGAGCTGACTGTGCCTTTGAACAAGGTTCTCTGGATAACTGATACAAAACAAGAAGTACATTCAGAAGGCGATCAATCCCATCTGCTTTAGGCATCTCTTTTGGCATTATCTGCCTTGCAGCACACCAACCCCACAATGTGCTATTGTTTTAATCTAATCTTGAACATTACATGCAAAAGTTTTTGTACAATTGTATTTTCCTCACTTCCTATCCACATTTCTTGTCCGAGAACCTGCCTCACATTGACAGAACAATTTCCTGTCGTACAGCAATCCATCAAATCACTCAAATAGGAGTCGACATTTGCAACTTTCTTCCTTTTCTCTTTCAGCAGGTGGGAATAAATTGCTGAGCACATGAAAATGGATCCAGGCATCTTATAAAGGAGGTATGAAAAAGGGAAACTATCCAACAAAAGGCAAGCATTTGGGGAAATATCCATTTCTGCAGTTAAGCCAAAGCCCATACACAAAAGCAACAAGGTACAAGAAATAATCCTTCAGCAAAACAAAATGGAAAAGAATTCCTTTGGTAGGATCTTTTGTCTCATGATGGGCCCTTCATGCAGAGACTGCCCAGGGCTGTGGATGCATCCGAGTCATGCCTAGCACAGGCTTGACATGGGCATAGGGCAGGGTTCAGGCATGCAAAGCCATGCCGGTCCAGCAGCACAGCTAATCACCATCTAGACCCCCCCAGAGCTGGGCTGGGCGTGCTGAGCAGACACACTGCCAAAGCCTTCACTAGCTCATTTTGGAGCAC
This sequence comes from Grallaria varia, assembly GCA_013396735.1. NCBI lineage: Eukaryota > Metazoa > Chordata > Aves > Passeriformes > Formicariidae > Grallaria > Grallaria varia. The sequence continues at coordinate 571,841 of VWZG01000359.1, read as the reverse complement.
AGACACGCCCTGTGCATTCAGTCCTGGTCCTAGCCGACGGAAATAACGCTGACAGCAGTTCCATGGCCCTCTGCCATGCGTTATATCATTCAATTATTTTGATAGGAAATGTATGTCTTTCTTCATTTACTTGCTGGCATCCAAGCTTTTAGAGCTACTCACTTTGACTGCAAGCCTCATCTTCCACTTTAAAAATCAGACATTCTCTTAAAAGACAGCAGTTGATAATAATCCAAGATCACTTGTCTCAAGAAGTCAAAGCTTTAAAACAGCAGATACTCAGAAATAACCAGCAGCTTGACCTCTGTCTGCTGGGCACCCGCTGGTGTCAATGCAGAGCGGGGTTGAAGAGAAGTGGGTCCACAGTCCTAAACCCAGGCATGGGCTCACGTGTAAACAGCAATTCTCCTGTCCTTTTTAACCCCCTGAGCTACTTATATGTTAAGCCGGTTTTGACTTTAAACATTTCTAAAAATCTTGCATGCTAGCAGCCTCTCATTGGAAATGGCAACATCCGCACTAGTTATTTTCTAAGCTATCACGTGCATGTCTAAGTACTGGAAACACATACATGTATTTACGAAAGAGAAAGAGAGAAATGAAATTTCCCTCCTGCCCAGTTGGTTGAGACTAGTTTTTCATGATTAGCAAAAAAAGGTCTTGGTAAACTACAAAACACAGTGATCAGGACTCTGTTAAACTGCAAGCTGCAAGTGGCACGCAAAGCTATAAATACAGAAAGGGAAAAACCAGTGATCTCAGCAAGGCAACTGCCAGCAGGTGAACTAACAAAGCAGACACAATATTAACGTCATTTCTGTGATCCTGTCTGAGTGCTGGTAGAAATGAGAAAGGCCATTATCAGATTAACATCATCTCAGTCCTTGAACGCACACTTCTAGGGGAGAACAAGCCAGAAGGGTCTGCTGAGCGTAATGGCTCTCTGTTTAAGAGTCTTCTCAGTGTTTAGACAAACTGCTTCTTAAATTACAGGAGTTAAAAGTGGGTGATTCTGTGAACATGGCTCGGAGGAGCCTTGCAATCATGTGCCCAGACTCCACTTGAAATGCACTCAACGGCAGCATATGGCGCAGCATAAAGATTTTATTGCACAAATACTTGATGCCATGTATCATACATGGCAGGGCAATGCTTGGATCCAAAGTCTCTATAAATCTGTGGAAATTCTTGCTTAAGGTGATAACCAAGCACAGTCTTATGAGGAACAGTTGAGGGAGCTGGGACTGTTTAGCCTGGAGAAAAAGAGGGCTCAGGAGGGACCTTCTCACTCTCTATATCTCCCTGAAAGGAAGTTGTAGCCAGGAGGGCCAGTCTCTTTTCCCGGGCAACAAGTGACAGGACAAGAGGAAATGGCCTCAAGTTGCAGCAGGGGAGGCTTAGATTAGATATTACAAAAAATTTCTTCACAGAAAGGGTGGGAATTGCCATGACTGGAAGCGTTCAAAAGGTGCGAGGTTGTGGCACTTGGGGACATGGTTTAGTTGTGAACATGGAGGTGGCTAATGGTTGGACTTGATGATTTTAGAGGCGTTTTTCAATCTTAATGATTCTATGATCCTATGACAAACACATCACGGAAGGCACCCTAAAAGGGGTCAATTCCACTTCATGTCCCTCAACTCTTGACATGCATTTTGTGCACCTTCTGTCTGAAAAGAAAATCTCTAGTACAGTTGGAAGAGGTAATATTAACATCAGATATTCCTTACAGACCCTTTTGTTTTAAGTTAAATCTCTGTTTCTGTAAGTTCACAGGATTAAAATCAAGAAAAACATACAATTAATGAACTTTCAACACCTTTAATAATCATGTAAATTAAGTTTTCAGTAGCTAAAAATATCATGACTTTCAGGTTTGCCATGTCTCAACTTGTCAAGGACAATGTCAGTGGTTCTTGAAGAAGGCTGAGAATTTATCTTTTCCTGTCACATAAAATGCCTGCTCAACCAACAGTTGGGCCTCAACCTCATTTTTGGCCCAGGATTCAATATTGTCTAATGGTTAATTGATTGGGGTGTGTGGGAGAGGAATTTCCCAACGGGGGGGAAGTCATGAAGGCATTTAGTGGCAGGTTGATCTTACTTCAATGACCATCTCTTGCTGGCAGCCTTGGGGAGGTTTTGGAGTGATAGAAGCACCCCTGGGAGATGAATTAGTGTGGCCAAGCTCAGTAAAGGTGCTCAAAGGTGCACAATGAATTTATCAGGATCACTGCCACTGATTTTGTGTGTGTGTGTATTGACTTCTGTGGACGATGCAATACATCCACATTGGTGGTTAAAAGGATCGCTGCCATGTAGCCAAATGTTTCATCATTTTTTATGGTCTGCTTAGCCTTGGATGGGCTGATACATCGAAACGCACCAGTAAGTGCTGTCTAATAGATTGCAGACCTCTGTGAAAAACCACTATCACTGTTTCAGCAGCGCATGGTACATGTGTCAGAGAAGTGCACTGTCAGCAGGATAGCGTCTGGGCATCTATCCACATTTTCCTTAGTTTTAAAAGAGCCTGTAGCCTCTTAGAGGCCTCAATCAAAATAGAATGAATAAAAACTAGGTTACGCATTGTAGCTCACAGAGCAGCTTCTTTCATTGTGCATAAAATGGTCTGTATGTCCATTTGAGAGCACAGAGACTGAATCTGAGCACTTCTTGGGCACTTGGTGGGAATTCATCTGCACGGTCGGTACTCTGCTGCCAAGAGCAAACTGCACCTCCTGTGGCAAGCTTCAAGAAAAAGATTCACAAAGCTATAAAACTAACAAGTGAAAAATAAAATGCACCTCCAAAGCACAAAAGTCTGCCCACATATCCAGATTGCTTTTCGCTTTTGGTTCCGGCTCTCTTCGCTCTCCTGCAGCCTCGTTGTGTGAAGGTATTTGTAGAGTCTGCCTGCTGCTACATTTTGAGTGTGTTAAGAGCCAATGTGTTTACACAAGATATAAAAAGCAATGGGTGCAGGAGGAGACGAGGCAGGAAGTAGAACAAGAAGGAGGCTGAGGAGATGCAAAGTAAGGTTAGAGGGACTCTACATACCTGGCGTTGGGTGCTTCTTCCCAGCACTGGGAATTTGGTCAGTCAACAGCTGCTAAAACCATGCTACCAGCATTACTGAGGGGCAAAGCATGCTGGATGGGGGCTGTGCAGGGGCAGAAAAGAGACCTTGAAACACTCCTTTTGGGTCTGAAGTTCTTCAGAATCCCTGGACATTCTTGACCTTTGGACTGGGACTTCCGTCCACAGCAGTGTCAAAGTCGGAACAAAGGCTGCAAGATTTCTCATTAAGCTCAGTTTGATAGCTTGCCGTACCAGACTGGACCACCCACCTCTACTGGGACTAGCTGAGCTTCTCAAAGTGGCCCAGGTATTCACCCAAGCGGTAATGAGTCAGGGATCACTAGGGACCAGAAAGGCTGATCACCATTACAAATACTGCACCCAAGCTGGGCATAGAAACTGGTTCCAGCTAGCCTTGGTGAGTTAGGAGGTATCATACCTTGAATCTCTTGCTTCTTGTTCCCATATCTTACACCTGGGATCTCTCTCGTGTTTGTTCTCACAGGGTCAGCAGGTCTGCCTGTATTCCAGCCTGGGAAGGAGGCACAACCACCTCATCCTCCTATGGTAATTTGGTTTCTGACTTGCTGCTGAGCCTGTCAAATGTCTAGGTAGTGACCCTCAGGTGAAAATCCAAACAATTGACTGGACTGTTTCCTCCATTGTGCTCCCTTGCTGCAACTGGAGGCTTCCCTCCTGCCCTATGCCACATGCCAGGCATGGACTGGATGTGTGACCTATCTGGTGTCTCAGCACAGGGCCAGGGACAAGCTGGGAGCACACCATCTTGCAGGGTACCACATGCAGTGATCCTTGCTCACATGCATCCTCCAAGGCCCAGTACTGTGGCCTTCCCTTGATTCCTGGTTTGAAGGAGCAATTCACACAGGAACCAGGGGTCCATTTGGCACCACACAGGACACTTCATCCCCCCTTCAACAGCTTCTGAGGCGTACAGACTCCTTGGTGGCTGCATGGAGGAACAGAAGCAGAAGGAAGGGTCTGCAAATGGCTCAAAGTGATGCATTGCAGTCAAAACGGAAGAGATTACTAGACTTTTTCATGAGGCAGACCATTCTCAAAGAACACCTGGGATAAGGGGTCCCTGGCTTTGGAGAAGCTCAGCATATTGTTGAAATGCAGTTTTCAGAGCTTTCCAATGAAGTTGCAAGCACGGGAGCAGAGAGAGTTCTTAGCACACTGCAGGGCTTACATTTCATTTTCACTAGTAGGTCTCAAGGCCCTTCAGGACACTTATCCCCACCCACAGATGGGGAAATTGAGGCAGGGACAGAGGCAGCGCAGAGCCACTCTGGAGAAGGGAAAGCAGTGGTCTTCTGTTTGGACATATGATAGCAAAGATAGGCAAGCCTAATCTGTCCTACCCTAATGGGTAAGCACCTCCTGGGGCTTTAGCACTAAGATTAAATAGATCCTCCTTACTCACTGCACCCCTGCACAGAAAGGAAGTACTCCTTTTGTAAAGCCATTAGCTCCAGGGGCTGCATCAATAAAATGTGGAAGAGTTGCTGGCAGGAACAGCATGAGCTGCCCAGGCTCCCTGAGGCATTAGGACTACCTGCTGCCACCCAAGGAAAAGCTCAAGGTGCTACTGAAATGAAATTACCCATCAGGGTATGGTGACAGTCCCACACATAACGATTTGAAAATGTCCCCAGCTGCCACCACACAATCTCTGCCCTGCCTCACTTTGCCCTTCCATCCTTCACCTGGTGTTTTCTCCTCACTTCGCCATCTGTGGGGTCCCACAAGTGCCCCCTCCTCAGCCTTAACCATTACTTGGGCACACACTCCCCGTTCTGTCCCTGTTGGGTGTTACCACCCCCTGATACTCAGCCCACTGCTTGAACCCAGCTAGCACTAGCCCCTCCCAGTGGCAGAGGACTGGGTACACTGGGAGGGCCCTCTGACTCACCCTGTCAGTGCATGCCACTCTTCGCATGGGCACTTGGAAATGCCACTCATCCCTTAGAGGGATATAAATATGATACTCGGACAAAACAGGACATTATCATGTGAAAACCATGGAGAAGAAATCAAGAGGTATTTTCCCCACTGCCTTCTGCAGGGCAGGGCTAGGCCTGTCAAATTTGAGCTGGTTTAACTCTGTTTTCTTGGAATGTTGCTTTTCAGGCAATTCTGTATTCTGGCTGTAAACCTGTGGCAACAGATCTGGAAAGATGACTGGGGTACGTGCTGCTGCTGAGAACAGCAGTGCCAAGAATCTCTCCATCTTGAAGAGTTTATTTCAGTATCCATCTGACAGGGAGAGTGCCACTTGGGTTTTTTTTCAGTAAAAGATGCTCAGAGGTAAGCTGTCCTTTCCTGACAGTGCACTCGCCTTTCTCCTCCACACTCCCCCCTCACCCCTGCCAAACTGGATGAACTGGATGCCTTCTCAAGATACACCCCAAATTTAAAGCACTGTACTGCTGACATGGTCTAATTCACGTCTCCCTTCATCTCCTCCGTGTACAGTGACACAACCTCTTGTTGACTCCCAGGAGGACAGGCATCATGCGCTGGCCTGCGGTGCCGCACAGCCCAGGAGGGCAGTCTGTGTGCCACCAGGAGCAGCCGGGCAGAGCCACGTAGAAGTTCCTCTGCCGAGGATGAGCCAGCAGCAGAGCTGGAGGCAGCGCTTCCCTGGCTGCAGGCTTGTGCATTCTCCATGGGGTGCCCACTCAGGCTATCAATCATGTTCCTCTTCTATACTCAGAGTGTCCAACAGGATCACAAGTGGTTTAGGACACATTGTCAGAGTAAGATGGGGTCTGGAAATTACTGTAGCAGCAAGAGCAGCTCATATACTTTCAGTGTGGGTTTGATGCCTTTGACTGCAAAAAGATGGTTGGTTTACATTGATGTAGGAAACAATTGACTCAGGCTTAAATAGGAAGATCATGGGCACCAAAGACAATCTGTTCCACAGCATCTGCTTCTCCTCCCACCGAGGACTGGTGAGGGCCCTGCTTTGCCCTCATCCTTGAAGACCCTTGTACCCTGCAACGAAGCCTCCCCAAGGATAGGACTGCAGCACCTGGGGTTTTAAGGCCCTGCACAGGATTTAGCCTCTGGACACTCAAATGTTCAGGGACAATTTTTGGTCACAGGGCTTCAGTATTCATTTATTCAACTGTCGTGGAAAGAAATTGGGTCATATTTTGAGGAGAATAGGATGTGTGTGCAAATAATGGCTCCCAAAATTTCATTTATTCTTTTAGCTTTTACTCTATTTGATCTGTGATAGTCCAGCACTCAGACTGACCTTTGAAACAAATGTGTAGGTGTACTTTTTCACCCAACGCATAAGTAAATTGTAGGCATGAAATTGGAGGCCAATAGTTTATTCAAGTTCATAGAGGACAGGTCTACCAAGGACTGCTGAAAATAATGTTCTAGATTCAACCTCCAGGCCAAGAAAATCTTGGACCGCCAACTGTGAGAATATTTATCTCTTTCCTTGAAACTCCTGTTACTGACCAGATTGAACCTGGACTGAGCTGTGCGGACTTTTGCCCTGGCTGCAAAAGGTGGTTCTTGCCTCCATGCACATCCTCTCAGCTGTGAACATAAAACTCTTTTTTCTCCGGTGCACCTTACACTGCAGAGCCACATTATAAAGTCAGACATCAGCTTGTTCTGAGGGGGTATTGGCTTGCTTGGGTTTTGGTTGGTTTTGTTTTGCAGAGCGATTCGGTTCAATAAAAAGAATTGCAGGCTGGACTCTTGCATTATTCATCAGTTAGGCAATCCCGAACAAAGCCAGGTTGGCATTAGTGGGAGTTTCATGTGTTACTCGTTCCTCAAGGAGATCTGCTCCAACTGTGCTAATTTGTAGCCTCAACAACAGGAGGCCTTGTCTCTGTCTCTGGCTTTCCCAGGGTATGACAACATGGGAGCCGCTTGGGGCTGCTCCAGCCACCGTCCAGTGTGCACCCACATCCTCCGTGGGCTCAAGGTGGGTGATGCAGGAGTAGCGAGGTAGCTAACCAGGCTGCAAGAAAAAGGAGAGGCAGGTGGGATGGATGAGTGAAATCGGAACAGGAAATGCGTACATTAGGTTGGATTTTCTTTTTGCATACAGCGATACACAGCAAGCTGTGCAGGGATATAGAGCAGATGGTGACATCCCAGTAGAAAGCCCATGGATCCAGTGGAGATGTGCTCAGCTATCCCTGTGTGGCATGCTGATGTGTGATGCACTCTGGGGGCTGACTCATCCTCATGCTACTTTGGTGGATCCCCTTTGTTGTCCGGGCAGCAGCATCAGCACAAAACAAGGAATCACAAAGCAGTGATTTTGGGAGCTGGGGAGCAGTGTTTCCACTAGAATCGGCCTATGTTTGCCATGCTCTTTGCTGTGAAGAACAAATAAGGCTGCGGCATGAATTGAACTTTTAAACCCAGGCTGTTCAAGTGGGTTTGAAATTAGGACCGTCTTTACTTAATTAAAAATGAAAGGCTCTTTACAGCATTAAGCTGCCCTTTGATACAGTTAAAACGGCAAGAAGGGAGAAAAACCAGAATCTGAGTTCAGGTTTGGAGATGAAGTTGTTTCACCTCAGTGGAGCACAAGTTGTTTACAAAAGTGGTGTTTACAATAGGAACAAAGCACCCTCAGATAAAGCCAGAAAACCCCGTTTACCTGTGGAGAGAACGGGTAACAGGATGCCTGAGTTAAAATCCCTCATTCAGCAGGGCATACCAAAATGAGTTATTTTGTGCTGCTTTCTGTTGATTTAAAATGAGATGACACAGAGACAGATTAGCTAAAACCACAGACATTATAAATTGCAATTTGGTCTCAAAAGCGAAATGCTTTGATCTGTGATTCAGCTGGGGCCAAACTGAAGAGCATGTAAAGAAGGGGAAACACGTACAAGGGAAAAAGAGCTTGGACATAAACAACATTTTCTCAAATTACGGTAGCTGACCTGAATAAGTCTTTGCCATTATTTTCATCGGATTTTAATCAAGTCCACCAGGAAAGTTGTATAGCAGCATCCCCACAGAGAGATTCTAAGACAAAACATGGCAGTCTCTAATATGTTCATTAACTACAAGCATAGAAAGCATTTCATCTTTGCTGCCCATTTTGGGGCTCGTATTCAGTCTGGTCTTTCCGTGAGAAGTGTGGCAAGACATTTTGGACCTGATACATAAGCTTTTTTTTTTTTTTTTAATAGAGGCAGAAGATCTTGGATTTGGCAGCTTTGAAAGTTCTTAAGGGTTAAAAATATGCTTAAAGTTAAGTAGGTGAGTTGATGTGCGCTGAAGCAAGAGAGAAACTGTCCTGCTCCGTGGGGAAAAAGATTCTTCATCTCTCCCTCCCTCCCTTTGGAAAGGTTTCTACTCCAGACAGCCCTCCCCAGCCTAACAGCAAATTGTGGGGCAAAACCCTGGCTCAGTTTCTCAGCAATGTGAGCTCCTCTCACTGCTCTTTACTCAGTCTGCTGATCTTATTCAGTCTTTTGCAACCTTTTGAAAAAATGTTTTATTTTCACTTTGTAAACAGGCTGCTTTTGTGCTCCCCATCACCTTGACGTGTTTCACAATTCCTGCTTTTACCAATGTGAAAGGGCAAGTCACAGTGAGGGAAGTTTGCCAGCAAAGGGCTGAGCCTGGCCACCCATGAGAGCTGGGCTGAAGCAGGGAAGTGGACCCTGAACAGCTGGAAGGCTCCTCAGGCAACAGCTCAGGTGCTGGGGCAGGAGCCATGCTAGGGGACAACCCCCATCTTTCCCAAACATCTGTGCAAGCTGCCTCATGGCCTTGCTACATCCCAGCGTCAGAGTGCATCCAAAGGAGGCTCTCTGGAGCAGAGCAGAGAAGGGATGTCAGATTTGTTTTGTTTGTCACAGGTGTTTTAAAGCCAGAGGATTTTCCTGCTTCCCAGCACGTAAACAAAGTGCACCAATGTCTTTGTCCTGCTGGTCTTGTTTCTGCCTAGCAAGCATTAGCACAGCCATGTAAAGAATCGTTCCAGATCCGTCAGTGCTCCTTTATCGGAGGTATAATCATACCTGCATTTGTTCGTACTGCTTTTCAGAGGCTTACCAGCACAGTGTTGGCAACATCAACTTTCATCCCAAGAAATGTCCTTCCAGATGAGAAAGGAGCCCTGGACTGGCTTGGACTATCCTACTCTGGAGGCAGGAGGCTTTTGGATGACATCTCTGATGGCGGCCTTTTGTGATACAATGGTCTAGTGCCATGTCTGCCATGGCACTGACTGAGTCGATGCACATCATAACTCATTTGGTTGTTTTGTCTCAGCTTCCCTTTGGCAAAGCACCAGCACTCATATATCACAGGATAATTGCACTGTTTAATGAGACAGTGGCCCTTGTCTTGCTCCTCTTTCTTTAATTGCTCCCACTGAAGACAGACCCATCTAAGATTAAGATTAGCAAGATTTAATGCATTATTCGCACAGACCTGTGGTATGAAACACTGCTAGGAAAGAGCTTGAGTGGGAAAGATGAACTACTTTGAAAAAGGCTAATTTGGAGAGATGGAGAACTTAAATTTAGGTACCAATTCAACATATTGCTGTACCAAATGCCACTTTTTTGCGTGCCGTTCCACTCTTACCATTCATGTGCTTAAAATTAAACATATGCTTAAATACTTTGCCAGAGGAGGTCTTCAGAGCTCCATTAACACTGTATGTTTTTGCTCTAAATTCACTGTAATTGTTTCTCATTGAATAGATGCTCACTGAGTAAGATATAAAAAGAGCATGGGAACAAAGGGGCCCTCAATCTGAGACTTTGATCCACTTATTATTCAAATACATAATGACTGCTTTGATTTATGGATTTATAATTCTATTGAGGCATTCCGGAGATTACCCCAAACATTCCAGCTCCAGTTGATGCTGGAGGGTGTTACCAGAGCCCCTGCCTGGAATTAGATGGATAAAATTCAGTTGCCTGTTGGCTGCTGAGATTACATCACAGATTGCAGGATAAGAGCTTCGTAGCCATGCACTCACTTATATCTGGTGCTCATTCCAAAGGTTTTTTTCCCTCTTGTCACCTAAGAAAAGCATCTGAAAGTAAAGACTCTCTTCCACATGCAGTATATAGAGTTTTGGCAGTATAACAAGACAGCAGACTACATAGTGGGTGTGTTGAAAGAAGGAGCAGATGGTGGATTGCTAGCACAAGGATTTAGCAATACATTTAGAAAACAGATTATTTTGAAAGATGAGAAATTATGAAGCATGATCAGCCCCCTCCCTCCCCTTTACTCCCACTCCCCTCCCCAAACATATCCCCACAAGATGTTAGGTTGGCCGTGCACTGTAGAAGTGACTCAGCTCCGACACTGACTAAGACTTTTGCAAGAATTCAAACAGGTGACAGCTGTGAAGAAAAAAATGCCCAGCTCTTCATTTGCATCAATACCAAATTGGATTTTTAAATTCATTTAGCCTAACACAGCAGACCCACCTTTTTGGTAACAGAGAGGATTACTAGTAAAGGGATCTGGCCAGCAAGAAGGACTCTTCCTAAACAATGGGGGCTAATCACCCAGCTCAGGACACACTCTTGCTGTTTGCTCCATATCTACCACCACTCTTGTGGGTACAGGTGTTTCTCATTCAGTGGGAGCTCAAACCTATGATGAGGACTTACCTTCATACCTCCCTGGCTGTAAAACTTCCTTTTTCCCAGTCATTATGTATTGATTATATTGAGAGATTTAGGTGTAAGGTAGAGTGTGGTGGTTCTGCTGTGTGAGCAAACAGAGTCAGACTTCATTAAGTGCTGAATCCCTCAGGTAATCCATATAGTCTGCCTTCTGGGAGAGAAAAAGAAACATCAGAAATGGGGGAACCTGTACCAGTAGACCCTAGGGAGCCTTCCAGTTACATAAGGAGTCCTCTCTTTCTTTAAAGGTGATTTTGTCAGGGGGAGAGGAGACCACAGATGAAGGGCTTTGTACTGCAAATGGGTGAAACCCCTGGCACTGTGAGACAAACTAGTTTGGGGTTCCTCTCCACTTCTGGGACTCTGGTAGCAGGACTTAGGGGTTAGCCAGAGCTCCGCTTAGGGATTGATTGTTCACATTTCCCTCTGCTTGGCCATAATGACAAAAGAGGATTTAAGAAGGACTTAAGAGAGACTGTAATATAATATCTGGAAAGCCCTTCAATGTGAGACAAGGAGCAGGAGCTTGGCAGGAAATATAAGTGCTTTATTGGCATGGTGCTACGAGGTCACTCTTGTTATCAAATGTGCTCAACAGCTGCATCACATCAGAGGCTGCCATCACTGCTACAGTAACAGGGACCCAATATGTATATCAGGAGTTTTGTGTCCTCAGTCACTGTGGCACCTTGAAATGACGTAAGGGCAAACCACAGAGAGACAATACAGATCATGGACAAAGAGTTTAATTTTGATCCTTTACAGTTCATACTCTCAGGATCTCAAAGCCTTGGGACACAAGGGGGAGATTCACCTGGAGACCTAGTTCACTTTGGATGTTTCAGTGCATGTCATCCTAAATAAGAGGTCTAAAGTAAAACAGGTACATTGTATTCTGGAGGTGCCTATTTCTTCCAACAACTGCACAAACAGGCCAGAGTAATCCGCTCAGATGTAGCCTATTACTGTAGACTTTTAAGATGGGTGAGATAAATACCAACCAAAAATCCTGGTTAACCACAAGAAGTGTTCTCTTGGTAGAAAAATCAGCAACCTACAATCCTATAAATAAATGTAGTGTGTTACCTATGCACGAGAATGGTATTGAACACAGTTGTCATTTAGCAACACACCATGACTTACAGCCATTAGGGAGAAGAGGAGGCTGTACTGATCACTGAAGGGAGATTCTCTTTGGAAATGAAAAAATCTACTTCAGCATGGGTTTAGTATGTTGTTTCTTCGGGTGCGCCATCAGGTTAGTTCATGTCCCTTCACCACTGAAATGAATTCTTCAGTGCAGTGACACTAGACATGGTCACTCGGGGCAATGTCCAACTGCCTGGAGATGACAGAACTAGGAAGGCAGATGTGAATTTTCTGATCATCAAAGCAGTATGTCTCAGTGATTACCAGCAGCTGAGTGTTTGGGTCTCATTTTTGAGTAAGGAGTGGAGTATGGGAAACTAGATCTAACATCAGGCATTAATCACTACTTCAGCATTTCAGAGTGGAGGCACATCCTTCCAGAAACCACCTCTTTTCCATTCATGCTATGGCTGTGTCCTTTTCACTATTCAGAATCCTGGCAGAGGTTTCTTCTGGTTTTAGATAGACTGGTAAGTCTGGATGGTCTTGATCTCACAGCAAAGCCAGGTTCTTATAATCAGGAAGGAATTGCTTTTTTGTGGATAGGGTTGATCTGGTGATGAAACAAACTCACAAGGTAACACAGTACTCATCTTCTCTTGTGGAGGTTAATCCTAAGATATTGTACATGTTGGAAAAACAGAATATGCCTTGCATCTGTGTTGTCTGTGGTGGATGAAAGCTGGTGAAGAACTCTCAGATCCTCAACTTAGAAGTGGTCAGCACTGCTTTTGAGGAAGACAGGATCATTTTGCTTTGAAGGACTCAGTAAAGTGGGTTTTGCTCAAGATATCATTGCTGAGTATTTGTAATCCTGGTGACTCTCAGCTACAGCATTTTTCTCTGGGACAGGTTGTGGAGATGCAACCTCAGAGGAGCCAAGTGCCTTTGTTGTCCTTCAGCCTCCTCAGTGTCACTATGGCCCTGGCTTAGAAACCTCTTTTTGGACACTTGTAATCACCAGGGACATACTGCCATTGGGCTGATTGATGGTTGCAGACTTTGCTAAGGGTGTTTTGTTGGGGTTTCTTGAGGGGCATTTTTTGCGGGGAGGGGGCGTGTTCGGTTGGGTTTTGGTTGGGTTTTGGTTGGTTATTTGGGTTGGGGTTTTCGTTAGCTTATTTTTTGTTTGTTTGGAGGTTTTGGGCAGTCTTTTTTTTTGTTAGGTTTTTTTTCCCCCTGAAAATGCTGACCTGACACAGAGAAAACATACTTTGGGAATGGGATGATTTTGACAATACCCTGACAGAAACTAGGCAAGTTTCCCGTGCAGCCCCACTTGCCAGGTGGGTTTTCAAACCCTCCCTGTTTCTTGTCAGCTCACGCATAGCACCCCTGGCAGGCTGCCCTGCTGAATCCCAGGCACAAGGATTGTGGGTACAGCAAGTTCACAGAGTTTTCCTCTGTTGCATCGAAAGGGCTCAGCAAAGATGATGGATCTCAGGGTTGCTGTGCTAAGAAGGCCATCCTCCTTGAGTATTCTCCCTGAGAGTCTTGGGAATACTTGTAAATGGTTGACACACAAAATACTCAACACTTTCTCAAATGACTTTTGGAACTTTGCCATTTCTAATGTTTATTTGCTTTTGGAGTAAATCTTTTTTTTTTTTTCCATCTGTGAACTGAGCATGGAATAAAATGTAGATCCATCTGTTCAAACTACCAGTTACCTCTGACTCCATCAACAGCGACGCGTTGCTACACTGCCTGCAAATGCTTCTGAGAGTAGACATTTCTCTTCCTCAACAGTTTCTTTCTTTCTCCCTGGGACACCTCCACAAATGATCCCACTTCCCATACATCCTCCCAAAGGGCTCTTGACTGTAGGGGCACCACAAGATGTTAATCCTGACAACCTCTTGTTCCTTTTGGCCATAAGGAAGGGTTATTCAGCAAGACACAGCATTCTTTTCTTTTTATCAGGTCTACAGTGGCCAAAGCCATGTATCCTCTGGGCTGAAGAACACAAGTCAGCCTCTACATGGGATTGACTGGTGCACTGCCAAGGACAACCCAAAAGGAACCCAAACGAGGTGAGATGAGGGTGATTATGGCAGCCTAGAGACACGGTGAAGGGGGCAGCCCATCTTTTCCATTCTTTTCTCACCTGTGATCAGGGGACTGCAATGCCCCAGTGTGTTCGATGGATGCTTAAATGCAAGAGCCCAGCTCTGCCACACAGCAACTTCTCTCTAACCAAGAATGTGAAACACACTGGTTCCCAAGATGAGTTTAAGAAAACTCATATAAATAAAAAAAATTAAAAATAATTGTAAAAATCACATTAAAAAATCTGGTGTTTTTTAAGCCAGTCTGACATTTTTGTGCTGAGGGAGGGGTGGATCTTGGGGATTTCCTATGTTGCAGTGCCAAGCACGGCCAGGCAGCAGGCGGGAGCCCCTCACTGGTACAGGGCTGGGCTGGCAGCTGATCGAAAGCACTTGGTTCACTCTTTAAAGAAAAACTTGAAAGGCTTCACCATGGGGGAAGAAAAACACAAAAGCAGTGGTATGAGTAGCTCACTGAAGGGACAGGAACAGGCTGCAAACAGGGATTTAGCAGGTGAAGCCGATTAAATGGACAGATCAATCAATAGCTCTTTTAATGGGAGGGAAAAATCAATCTATTTCTCTTTCCCTGCAAGAGCAATGAAGCTGGTGAAGTTTATAGAGTGTAAGTCTTATGAGGAGCAGCTGAAGAAGCTGGGGTCATTTAACATGGAGAAAAGTTCCCTCGAGGGAGACCTTACCTCTCTCTACAACTACCTGAAAGGAGATTGTAGTGAGGTGGGCATTGGTCTCATCTGCCAAGGAACAAGCAATAGGACAAGCCTCAAGCTGTGCCAGAGGAAGTTTAGACTAAATATGAAGAAAATTTTTTCACCAAGAGGGTTGTATAGCACTGGATGAGGCTGTCCAGCGAAGTGGTGGAGTCATCATCCCTGGAGGTATTAAAAGATGTGTAAATGTGGCACTCAGGGACATGGTTTAATGGTGGACTCAGCAGTGTAGGGTTAATGGCTGGACTCAATGAACTTTGAAGTCTTTTCCAACCTAAAAAATTTTATGTTTCTATGATTCTTTGGCTTACTCCTACCCCACCTCCCTTGTATTCACTTCCTATAACCAGGTAAATCCAGAAGGGTTGGGCTGTGGAAGGCTGGGTTTGGCCCAAAAAATTTGCACTGGAGCAGGAACCTGCTAGCCCGTGGTGGCTGTGGCAGGGGTCACCACTCCATCCCAGTCTAGCCTGGTGGTACTTACCAGCCCCTGGCACCAAACTTCAGGCTGTGCAATGGTCACATTACCCAGGGCAGGGAGTTGGGAAGTTAGTGACAGGCATGCTGGTATAACTTGTTAAAAAGCCATAGTGTTAAACATCAGGGTCAGGTACAACACCTGGTTTTGATCAGAATCAAGTGGAATCCTTATGATTTATATCTGCAGCTGAGGAGGCCAGGCTCCTGTTTCCCTACAGTGAGCAATGGTGGAAGCTTCATAAGAAGGGTCAAGAGCCTCTTTCAGTAAGCAGATGTGGTCTCTCCTGACTGGAGATTAGCTTCAAGCCTACCATCTTGCTTCAGAAATGTTCCTGTTGGTATATTGCAAGGATCCTGTAGTTGCCCATAGGCAAGCAGAAAGCCCATGAACCTCAAGAGACTGGCCTTCAACCATGGCTCATTGTCTGCCCACTTAACTCAGAAAGCTCCCAGGCACAGGCCAGTGTGCCCGCCTGCTTGCACACCCCCCACAGAAACATGCAGTGTTCTAGACATGATTTTTATTCAGAGTCATGAAAATAGTTCACCCAGTCAGACAGGCACAGCTTTGTATTGTTAGGAGCTGGTTCCACTGGGGAATTTTTGAATTCAGATTGCCCAACTCTTGCTCGGCAGGGCTGGGTGCCAAGGTATTTGGGCACAAAACGGTCAAGTGAGGTTTCATTCTTTTTTTGTAGACAGACAATATTTTTATGCCCCGTCATGGCTGGGCAATCAAAACAGCAATTACGTTGCATCAGCAGATGTGCTTGCTTTTAGTGACTGTCAGTCTCAGCAGCACACAAGCTATATTCTGTTCAGTACAAAGATATTTCCATTTCCAAATAAAACTTGGACCTTTACACTGCTTTGTCAACCATCTGAAAAGCTGAGCAGGATTGGCATTTGCTTATAGCACTCTCAGCCCGGAAAAGTGCAGATGTTTATCTTTAGCACTTCCATAAGGTGAGTGGAAAATGGAGGCCCTGAACCTGTTCAGCAAAGGCAGAGCACAGCCTGTGCCCTCCCTCACAGTCCTGCAGAGGAACAACAGAGCAGATTTTTCTTTTCATATCAGCACAAAACCAGCCCAGCTTCCCCGGTCTGGCCTGCACAGCTCCACATCATTGCTCTCTCCATTGGTATGGTCTGGCCCAAATATAAGCAGCTGTCCTGAGAGTCACCGAACATCCCTCAGTGACTGGGGACAGTGACAGTGCTGCAGGAGGAGTAAGCTGCCGTGAGTCCCCCAAATCCACAGAGAGAAAGGGTGACTCACATGGTCGTGAGCATTTTAAACAGAAGGGATAAACCCTTTGCTGAGAACTCCTGCCTCTGCAGGTGACAGGGAGATGGGCCACCAAAACATGGCACTTTGCTTACAGATTACCGAAGTTAGGTGCCATGAATCCTACCCTCTACCCATACATAGCATCTGCACCCCTAATTTCCCGAGCATCCTGCATTCCCAAATCCACCAAGCAGCAGTGAAACTTGCTGGTACCTGTCACTTTGGAAAGTGACTCAGGTCTCAGCCATGCCTCAAGCTTCACAGGAATGTTTGCAGGTTGGAGCAACTAGGGGATTAACTACAATAATATTTAAGTACATAAATTTCACTCAAATTAGCTGAGATGCAGCAATGTAGAGGTCTAGGAGAGATATTGTCTCCTGTCAGCTCAAGACATTGTGGATGCAGCCACGTGCCCATCCTGGCACCAAACGGAGGGCAGCAACATCCACCTAGCAACACAGGCACCCTGTTTTACAGCGCACCACCTTAGAAACATGGTGCAAGGAGAGAGTGCAGAGAAAACTCAGGGTTTGGAAAGTACCAAAGAAAATGGGGATCGTCTTCATTTGAGCTTCTTTGGTATTAATAGACTATGAACAGATTTAACAGGCTATTATATATGGCAAGAGCACAACCTTGTCATCTTTGGGTTGTCTGTAGGCTGCCTGCAAGGAAAACAGTTTCACTTCTTCATGTTACATCATTTCTAGCAACATTTGAATTTAAGATAAACCCCTTATTTTTTTCATATTGATCTTACTTCTGTTATATTCACTTTGCTATTTTTTCCACCTCTCTCTCCTCCCAGGTCTGCACATGTATATTTGCACTGAGGATGGTACAAAGTACATCATTCACTGGAAGCCAACGGGGCTGGTTCAAAAATTAATTCCAAATATGGGATCTGAACCAAGGCAAGTGAAGGCCACCTGAAAGTCACTTACTGATTTCAGAAGAATGCTAGTTACTTTGTAATGTAAGAAGAAAGAAAAAAAGAAGAAAAGGGGGGGGGGTGGGGGCGGGGAAGAGGTAAAAAGAAAAAAGGAAAAAAGAGAGAGGCAAATTCCAAGCTTTCCAGATTTGGCTCTGACCCATCAGTTAGTCAGTGACTGTTGCATTTTCCAAAGCACCAGCTTTGTGGTAAACACGTGACAAACTGGAGAAAGCCTTCATAAATGCTGAGAGGGCAGGAACGTCTCCATACGAAGTTGACGGCCCTGAGCTAGGGCTGATGGAGTGGCTGTGATGAATGAGCCCAGCACTGAGAGCCAAAAGGCTCCAAGGGAGCCAAGAGGACTTTCTCACCAATGTGTCCATTGCAGGCAGACTTCAACAGATGCAATTTAAAAGAGACTAAGCTTTTTCCTAACTTTATTTGTCTGTATAAATAAGTACTGAAGTTGACAAAGGGCTGTTCTAGGATCTCAAAAAGGATGGCAACTAGTAGTCAGAGCTGGAAATGGGAGGACAGACTTAAGACAACAATGTTTATTCCAGATGGGCTGTCTGGGGCATCCTTTAAGCCTTTGCAGCACCCTGAATCCTCATCACCTCCTGCAGGACTGGGGTAGTCAGGCCAGGTGTGGAGGGCTGGCTGAAGATCTTCCATTCATTACATGGATAGAAGATTTCAGCTGTTCTGCCTCCTTTCAATAAACAGGTGTTTGGAACTCACTGCTATTCATCCCATGTTAGTGTACCACATACATCTTTTAAAATCCATACTACTCACCTCCCCTTCACCAGCCTGTGTAACCTACTGAAGTAAGGCCACCAAAGCTCAGGCCAGCAAGTGGTTACCAATACAGTCTCCACTGCATTGTGGCTCCTCATTTCTCTTGTCTGTACCAAGATAAGACTTACCAACACCAAGACCTGGATTGTCTTCCTACCCTGGACACATGGCTGGAGCATGACTACCAATGGTGACCTCAAGTGTCTATTGAGCGAAAGCCTTAGGGGCTGATCTACCCTGAGAGACTCAACCCTCAGGTTTTATAGAGTTAGGCATTGGGACAAGGCCATGGAATAACCCAGGAACCATGGGGTGTCCCTGAACCATGCTGACTGCTGTACTAGGGAGAGCTTGACTTTATGCTTGGAACACATCTGCAGTGTTAGCAGGGATATTCACACCTAGGTTAGCAGTGGAACTCAAAGGCCAGGATAACACAAAAGTAAACCCTGAAATATTGACATCCTGTAAGGCTTAGGCTCATCCTGTATCATCCACAATTACAGGAATTTCCAGTGATTCTTCGGATTTCACATGGGCTGATTTACCTTTTGGAAAAAAACATCCACCCAAGCTCACTGCAAAGGGAGTCCAGCATATCTGTGCTCCCAGCTTAAACACCTCTGCTCTGCACATGACTTAGGTGAGCTGGAAAATGCCCAAGAGTTGTCAAACACATGCTGAACTCCTGGGAGGAAAATGTTTGTTCATACTTGATTCTATATATGGTGCACTGCAAATGTTAAGACAGGCAAGGAATTTGGCTCAAGAATAGTGATGGACTAGGAATGGAGATCAGCTTTGTGTGCCAAACAGAGGTTCTTGATGCAGTGGCATTTTGAAACAGGTGGCAAAAGGAGGGTCTGAACCACAAGCAAAGATGCAGTTTGGTTTGAGACAAGGACTGAGGCTTTTTTTTTTTTTTTTAAATACAAATTCAGTGTTGAAGTTGCCTAAGCATCTTTCCTTTTATCCTACTTCATTCTTTCATGATGGACAAATGTAGAGGGTAAGCAGGGGAACTGCAGCACCCCTTTAGTACTTTGTGAATCATTTGTGTCCCTCACCACCCTCTATGTTACAGCACCTACAGCAGAAGTGACCAGATGCCTACTGGAGCAGCTTGTAGAAAAGTGCTGCTGTTGCACATACTTAATAAAAGCAGCCATTTTAGCATCTTATTCCATTGTGGATTTTTCAAATCAGGTTTACATCCAAGGACCTGCTTTATTTGCAACAACTGGGCAGAAACATCAACAAGAATAACTTCTCATAGCAGTGGTTTCTATAAAAGCACTATTTTTCAAAATCTCCATCTCACTTGTTGGATACTATGCCTTTAGACAATGATTTTGCAGTATCACCTGGGTATCCTGTGAGATGCTCTTAACTAAAGAGCATCTATGCTGGCATTTGATTGTTCTTCTGGTGGGGGAGAGCTTACAGTACAACTTAAGTAAGAGTACAGTCAAATCAATTGGTTTCTAGAGTGCACCACTTTAGAAAGACAGATCCAAAAGTTCAGTTCTCAGCTGCACCCATGACCTGGGCTGTGACCTGTGCCAAGTCACTTCATCCTCTCATGCTTCCATTTCCATTCCAACCCTTTTGCATTTATCTCTATGCTTGTGAGCTGGGCAGATGAGTTTCATTGTGTTTCTACAAAACATACTAAACCAGAGCTGTCAGTCTGATTTGTGCCTCTTGGCACTACCAGTGTTACCAGTTCTTGGAGATGCATGTTTGGAGGCTTTCATGAAGTCTCCTTTCCTGGGATGTTGCACTGAATTAATTTTTCATTTAAAAGGAAAGTAGATTTTTAGGCAAGTTTAAAAAGGCAAGCACTAGGAGTTCATACTTCAGAATATATGTAGAGGTGAGGTGGTGTTATTTTGGGTATGATAATCATTATTTTTAACACTTGGTGTCAGCAGAATGGCAGTAACACAGAAGGAGCACAAATGACATACCCACAACAGTAAAATTAGTAGAGAGTCAAACCACTCCTGTTGCAAAGGCACTAGACAAGCAAACATCTAATTACCATGTTTTAACAATATGGAAAACCAGTTAATTTACCAAGGGTTGCATAATGTGTCTGCATATTCTGTTTACAAAGGAAGATGCTGCCATTCAAAGGTTGTGGCGTTGTTGGTGGGGTTTTATTACCATTTATCAGGCCAGCCCCACACTCCTCTGCTCTCTGCCACACATGACACTGGCAGCCCAGCACTCCTCCCCTCCTCCAAACAGCACTGCTGAGCCAAAATCTGCCTGCTCCCTATGTGCTGCGCAGGGCAGCCCTCCAGGGAGTAAGAAAAGGGGCTGGCAAAGAGAAAATATAGACTTTCTATTTTTTTGTTGTTGATTCCATGGCTGGCTTCTCATGGAGTGTGATGGCCTGCTAGCCGGCCTCTAAAATCAGGATAATGAGTCATTATTCTGGGAAGAACAATGTGTATCTTTATTTAATTCTCCTCCCAGAACTCTGGTTGCCAGCAGGTGATGCAGATGGCCCAGGGTGTGTGACAGGGAGCAACTTGCCAAGCAGCTGGGCTGAATGCTGGGTGCCCACAGAGGGTGTACATACAACACACCAGCCACCTCACCACTGACATTTTGGGGAGGTTCTGGGGAAGGAATCACCACTCCAGAGAGCTGAGCACAGTGCAGTGCACTGGGGAGAGGTGGGAAGCCCAGGGGCAAGGCTCCAGTCCATAGCCAAATGTCTTCCATTGCACTCACTTGCCTGAACAAGATAAGAAAGCTTCTTTATGGAATTGCCCCTCAAAAGGTGGGAGGTGAAATTGCTTGCCCCTGGGTCACCCCTGGAACCTGTGGCAAAGTCCAGCCTTGAAGGTAGATTTGTGAAGGTAGTGAGAGATGCAGCCTTCATCAGATCTTATTCACCTGCCTGTGACATCCTGAGACTGCAGGGGGAAGAACCCGTTAACTTACAAATAATTTGATAAATTTAATCTTGAGGTAAGCGAGTCAAACTGTTTACTTTGGCATCTTCGTGTTCAGATTCATCCTACCCTGGTAGCTTATGAGTTTCCCCGTGTCTCTGGTGGGTGGACAGTGCAGCCCGGCCGTGCCAGCCGTCACTGTGCTGTGCTCCACCATCGGCACCTACTCAGTCCCAGCGCTGCCTTAACTTGGCTTCAGATCTCGCTGGGCTGGTGTGCTATGTACAAACCATTGCATGCAATAACAAGCAAAGCACTGCTTGAACCTTAGCACAAAGAAGCAAAAAACCAAAACAATAAATGCATTTTCCACAAGGGCAGAGACAACAGCCTTTGAATAGGAATTGCTGGATCGGCTTATGACTCAGCTGGCTGTTCCCAGAGCACTTCAGCACATGCTCAACTTGGGATGGCAGATGAGGCTCTGCTGGCTTTGTTGGATTCAAAGTGAAACGCAAGCAGAGATGCATTGTAAAGGATATGGCAGCAGTCTGCAGCACCTGTAGGGCATGGGGGGATGTGCTGCCCACACATCCTCCCTCCAAGCAATGAGGTCATCCCAGCACAGGCAACCTCTCCGGAGGAGCCCGGGTGTGACATGGCGGGCCAAGGACAGCCCACGCTGCGTACAGGGCTCAGCATGGCATGGGGTGCAACACACAGGGCTCATGGGATGCATTTCACCACCCGGCTCAAGGCCTGCTTCTTGGAGTAGGAGGAGGGAACCAACCCAGGCGCCAAAATGTCTGTGACTCTGCTTAGATCATACTTATAATGTTTTTCTGCATACGGATCTACGTAAATAGAAAGAAACCATTCATCTCAGCTGGGAGGACTGGCAGCCTTTGGAGTCACTCTGTTCACTGATATCCAGCCACCTTATTTTTTGCCCACTCTTTGATTTCTGCCCTCCTCCCCCCACCAGCACTGTTCCCAGGGCATCGTCTCCATGAAATGGCCTTTTGTTCATAGGTGCCTGAAGCCAACGTGCCTCTTTGACTGGCTGCTTCATTTCACGCCGACACCCTTAACTGCTGGTTTCATCTTCCTGGTAGCGATTGTCTCAGATGAAGTTTCAGTATCACTGTTTCTCATCTGCGGCTTGAGAGTCCCGTTTTCACCAGCCAAAAGCCAAAACCCTTGCACTTGCCTGACCTCTGCAACTACCGGCAGGACTCTTGCTTCACAGCACTGCAGCCTCTGGCCGTGGGGAGTCTTTGGAGCAGGAGCCATTTTGATAAGCCACAGGAAACACAGAAATGGTGCAGTTTGTTTAAAATGTCTGGTTCTTCCTGCAGTTTCATTCAAATTCACTGCTGCGACCTCACTTGCTGTGAAGTATAGTTTCGATTATAGTGTCATTTGAAAACTGCCTGTGATGGCAGAGAGCCTTTCCTCACTTGTGGAGGGTTTTCTTGTTTCCTAGTTTTTTGTTTCTTAATCAAAGAGAAAAGTTGCTAGCCACTCTAGGCTGCAAGTCAGCCATGGATATTCATGGGCCAGAGGCACAACAGAAGTGCAAAGGAAAGCACAAAACAGAACTATTTGGGGATTCCTTCCCTCCAGTGCATATCTGTGCAAGAACTTACACAAGTTTCCTGGCACTGCTAGATGCACACCACCTTTGGTGTTCATTATACCATGAGCATCCGCCTGACTTCAGCCAGCAGCTTTTAATAGCTCTTGGGCAAACCGCAAACATTTGCCAGTGCCTTCAGTGGCCTGAAGAGCCCATAGCATGCATTTCTGCCATCCTTTTAAAACATGAAGAGCAAGGCATGTTAATATTCCACAACAGATTGAGTGGGAAAATGGCAAGCTCACTACATGCCTGTAATGCTCCTGCACAGGCGAGGTCCGTTTCTGCTTTCAGCTAGCACATTTCAGCTGCAGCTCATGGGAGTCAGGGCTGGAAACCCCCTGTCACACCATTGCTACACTGTGGGTATGTTCAGCTCCAAATGTAAACCTTGCAAACCAGTAAAGCACCCAAAAGCTGGTGGCCAGTGCAGTGCCCATGGGAAGCCTGGCATTGGAACAGGTCACCTTAACTCCAAGTCCCCTGGAAATTTTGCAGCATTTAGGCAAGGCATTTAGGATAACTCAGAGGCCCAGGACCTGCTTGCCTTTCTACAGGCTCTTCTAAGGCAGATCTTTGTGCTGTCAAGGAACAGAATGCAATGAGATGAAGGTCCATGGTGCTTCTCATTGGCTGTGCATGAGGGCTGGAAAAGGGATAGGCATTCAAACGACAGCTGGGAAAACTAACTGGCTCTGTTCATGGACCAGTCCCAGCCCGCCACTGTCCTGTATGTCAGTATAAGCTCTAGGAAACACAAGCTTGTTGGTCTGGGCACCATGCTCCAGCATAGGCTATAGCCATGCCTTGGCTTACTCGAGACAAGAAGTATTCTCCTCTTCTGACAGCACATCAGCTATCAGGGATGGATGCAACCATGGTACTGAGGGGGAGAGAAAAGCTGCTGCTCAGCTTTCCCCCTGCACTAACTAGTGGCAGTTAATTAAATGGCTAATGTCCCACCAGGCCTTGTGGCTCTCCTAGGAAACCTGACTTGGCTAATCACTTTAGCATGAACTGCAGGGAAAGTGTGGATAGCAGCAGAAAATGAGATCATGATAAAATCATCACACTGCCTTTCTTGTGAGAAGAATAAAATTTATTTCCGTCAGTCACTCAGATAACTTCGGACACACTGTGCATGATCTGTTGAGTTCTTCCCATTGATGCCATTATCAAGAGCTCAGCAGCCACATCATCTTTGTCTTCAGTTTGAGTATTTTCCTGTTTTACTTTCTCTGCAGCTTATCAGGTGCAGACACTGTTGTTTCATAACTCTACAGATAACTGCTCTTTCTGGACTTTTACTTTCACCATTCATGAAGCATCTTATATGAGTGGATCTCTGTGTACTTCAGGAAGCATTGAAAAGGAGTATCAGGAGGCAGATTTGTTCTGATTCTTAGAACTGCCTCATGCTGCCCTTTATAATTACGTAAAGCTTAAAGACCTTCAAAGCAATTCCAGGTAGGGGAAAGGAGAATCCGGTTTCACAGAATTACAGATCCTGGTTGCTGTTCATGATGAAGGTGGATGCTGGTGAGCATTGTATATCTAGAGAATAACTCTCACACAAAAGAAGACACAAGACGTCTGTGGCAGTGGTGGAAGGCGGTAGTCAGCTGTCCCACCCCCCCTCACCTCGTTTCAAGAGAGAATCTCAGCACACAGAGGCAGTGGAGACTTGAGCTTGGGTACAAGACAGCTTGGGAAGATGACAGTATTTTTAGCACTTAGGAGCTTCATTGCTGTCATGATACCCACCCATGAGACATATGTCCACAGCAGTCGACCAGCATCCTTTCTTGTTTCTGGATAATCCCTCATGTCCATCATCCCCAGGGGGAAAAGGAAAATGTACTGCAGATGGGATATGCCTCAATTTTTTATTTTTTTTTTACCAGACAACAACTATTTTTTCCAATCTTTTTCCTATTAAATGCCAGCTTCTCTTCTTTGGGACAGCTAGCTACAAGTCTGAAAACCCAAAGAAGTGATTTAATCACTTGTGACCCTCCCTCCCACCCACAGCCAAACAAGCTTGCGATGCTTTAACAACAGCTGCACGTGGCAGCTCAGAACACAACCGACAAAATTACCTAGCACGGTTGCAAGTTGTTCGCCGCACCGACAAACAGTTACCAGTCACTTTCTTCTGCCTCCCTTAGCTTAATCCTGTTGCAGACACCGCTTGGAAACCACATCCTTCTGTTGCAGTATGACTTGCCCCCAGTGCTTACGACGTGTTTTCTGATTAAATGCATGAATGTTGTGTTTTATCACAGGGCAAAGTCACTGCGGAGGTTCGGAGGATCCCCAGTCTGCACAGAGAATGCTTTGCCCGCCAGCTGCAGGGAGTTGCTTGAGACACCAGGATCCCCCTTTGCCTTTAGCCAAGTGCTATCCTCATCCAATGGGGGACTTCTTGGCACTCTTTCTCCAGCACTGTTGGCTCACACATTACTTGCTTGATAGCACATCACTGCTGCTTCACTCAAAGGGAATCTAACAATCCTGCCAGAGACAAAAAGGAAAGAAATTCACTTCTCAAAAACTGACTAGAAAAAGACAAATTCTCTGCCTACCAACAGGAAGGTGCCTATGAATAGTCCCTGTGTAAACACAGATTGCATATTGCAAAATGACATGGAGTGTGGTTGCTGCCAGCCATCTTTTCCTGAAATTCAATAGACATTGGTATTTATACCCAGACTTTGAAGTTTAGCATGCTTCAGCACAAATATACATTTATTAATACCGCATAACACCAGGTCATATTGACTCTTATTGAGTCTCATTTCACTCACAGATATACGTTTTTTCCTGGACTGTCATGCTTGAAATAAATTAAGCCGAGAGAGAATGATCTTTCAAGAGTAAGTAATATGCTTAAGGCCACATTCAGCATTATTTCCCTTACTTCCCTTGACCAAAGTGATATCTATAGAGAGGGCTACATTCTGCTCAGCAGCAGATTAGTGCTAATGATATATGACTCCAGCAGTTATAGCAGAGAGGTTCTGAATGTATATTGACAAAACAGGGAGTGGGAATTTGGCCCAGCATTCTCAGAATAAGAGCACTAGGACTGGAGTTGTGCCAGGGAAGAATTTGGTCCATACTGTTTCTGATAAAAGAGAGCCAAATAATACAAAAAAAGGAAGCTGATCTGTAGTCTGTTTACAAAAAAATCCATGCTCTCTAGCGATTTAAAGAGTCCAGCTAGAGGAAGGTTAAGTTTCAAGAGCAATACAACATGACTAAAATAAGTTATTTCTCCCTGTAAAAGGGTATTTTAATAGAAATGAGGACAAATAAAATTCTTAAGACATGACCTTGCTGTGGAAATACAATCCTTTCATGTTTTCCATCTCAGATCCTGCTCCTGTTCGGTACAAAGTTATCACTTTGCCTATAAAACAGTTGTTCCTCTGCTTCTGCTGTCCAGCGTTCTCTTAAATCTCCATCAATATAAATGCCTCAGTGGCAATAGTAAATAGTCCGGTCTGTGTGCCTGTGGTTCAGTTATACCAGACAGATCTGGCACTTAGCAGAGCACAATGCAATGACCCCTGTTACTATTCATTTACTTGCCCAAACAGGACTTGGGTTCTGTCATTTCCAGCTCAGGAGTCCCAGTGCTGAAGCAGTGACTGCCAGCACCAGCAGAGCAAGTGCATTGATTTACACATGATTTTTTTTTTCCTTGCAGACTGACCCTTCCTTTTCCCTCTCCTGACTTTATAAATAGAGCTCATGTCTACTGCAACACCAGGCTGAAACAGGTCAGGAAGCCTTCAAAGAGAAATCTACATGCAAAGGAGTCATGCATTTCCATCAGGCAGCAGACAAACAGGCAGGCCAGAGGAGATGGGAGCAGAAAGGAGTTGGCTGATGTTAGGCCAGGGAAACTGCTGCTCCTTTTCTCTTGCTCTGCAGTGCCAGATGGCTGGGCCCATCCTGCTCGCTGTATTTTGGTGTATCACAGCAGGCACCGCCTGGCTGTGCGGGAGGGAGGGAGCGAGGCAGAACTGCCAAGGTTAGCAGGTTGCATGGCTCTGCACAGGCACACTGTGTTGCTTATTCAGTCAGCCAGCTCCTCTGCAGGGGTCTTGCTTGAAAGCTGAATCTCAAAACTTAGGACCTCTCCTATCCCAGAACATACCCAGCATCCAGACAGCAATCAGCCAAAGAAGAAACTACACCATGCAAACAAGACCTCAGCACTTAGCTGATTTTGCTGGGGAAGATCCCATGTGCTCACTGCCTCCACTCACACGCCTAATTGCTTCTAAGTGTGGTACCTTCTGAGAAAATCCCACTTGCACTGACACACTGGTTTTTCAGGGTGTACCTGTCTGAAAAATAATGAAACAGGGCAAAACATTTTTAAAATAACAATAAGCCAGTTCCATAACTGATGAAAATCTTTCAGAACTTCAACTCTTCTTTGTCTAGAAATAAAGAATAAAACTCTGCTATAATTCAGCCTGATCTTCCAACATATTTATGTTCATATCTCATGGGCTTCGATGAGAAATGGATCTAAAGTATGTGCCATAACCCAAAAGCTGCTGAGTTTTGTATTTGAAAATAATAAAAGCCATAACTTTGCCAGTGAACACAGGAAGCTAATTTCACTGATCAGCTCCATCCTTAATGTGGCATCATGCCGTACCAAGTGCTTCATTTGCAAAATACAAACAGACAAGTTCAGCTGCTTGAGAAATTTTAGGGTTTTTCAGTCAGACAAAAGACATTTGTGTGCTTTGCACTGGCTGGGCACAGAACTCAGCCAAAGCAGTGGGAGGAAACAGGCAGCAAAACCCCAGGTTCCAGCTTGCCTCCCTAACCAGCAAGTATCTGAATCAACTGCCTCCTGCTAGCCTTCTTCTGTCTCCTTGGCTTTTGAACTCTTGGCCTCATGGTATCCTGTCTGCAAAAGGAAAGCTGGAGGTGCTGTACGCAGCCTGACCTACAGTGTTGTGGTTAGGCTGTGCTTTTCTGTGATATATAATGTAGCTGGGAGCCAGGGCAGGAGCTCCCATTTTCGAGGCAAAGACCATCAGCATTTCTGTCTTCTTAAGGAACTCTTGCCACCTGGACCCAGGCCTACAGCACTGGAGGACATCTACATCTCACACAGATGTCATAACTGCAGCCTTGATGCAGGCACAGGTGTTTAGGAGAGGGATGAAACCTCGGGCACATCCTTCCTGGCACTGCGACTGGTGCCTCCTGTTGTGGTTGTGCAGTCAGTGCTGAGACCCAGACCTGTCCCTGTTCCACATGTATGACCCCAGGCATCCATGCCCGCCCTGTGAACTCCACCTCTAGTCCTGGAGGGGAGAGGCTTTTCTGTCACCAAATGTAGTTCTGCTGCTGTCATTAAATCTGCTTGGTAGGATTACCTTCAATATTAATAGGAATACATTACAAGGGATTACTTGCAATTCTCTTTTTGCAGGGAGGAAGACCAGGCTACCTTTGTCCTGATTTTCAGAGACTTTTTTTTCACTTAATGCATTTCCCCACTGTATCACTCCCAAAAATTGTACAGGCTGAAATAATTCCAAAGTTAACTTGAAGCATAACAATTTTTTTTTTCCAGATGATCCCTCTTTACGTGCTTGCAGAATTGGCCAGCATGGTCTCAGAAGACTGAATTGAAGTAAACAACATGTTGAAATATATTTAGCGAATTATCATGCAGACCACAGAAGAACATGGAGAGAGAGAGAGAGAAGAATAGGTTTCTTGGTTTGGTAGTGATTTAATGGGGTTTTTTTAGAGTTATTTAACTGTCAAAGAAATTAGATATTGAAAAGGCATATTAGGTCAGTGACAGCAGGTCTCCTGGGCCAGGATATAATGGTTTCTTATGATAAACATAATTTCAAGTGCTTTCTCTAGTCAGGGTTTAAACTCTGCAAATGAAAAGATGTGTACCTTCACCCTCAAGGAAGAATTCCACAAACTATCCCATCTCCCTGTCTCACACAATAATCTGAACACCCATTTTGCAAATTAGGATGTGTAACTGTAAGGATGAGAGGTCATTTTCTAGTGTCAAATTGTGCATAACATCACTCAGGCCAAAACTTTATCTGTTGCCCTTCCTTCCCCTAGCAACACAATATAAATTCTGTGCAATTGATATTAAAATAGTGCAACAAAAATTATGATAATGAAGGCAGGACTATCATTCAATTGGCATCATGTCAATGGGCTGGATTTTTGGCCTGGAGAAACTACACCTATTTTCCTGTGTATACCTGTTCAGTATGGCTTTACTGAATGACTCACGGAGTCATGAAATTTAAGGCATGTGACATGTGTCAATCACCTCATTAACCAATGCACATTGCACTTTACTGTGGCAGTCAGACAGGGAAAGTGAGTAGGGCTCCAGAGCAGGGTGCTCAGGCATGCTCTCTCTTCCTGCTTCTGGGCAAAACTTGAGGATCTTTTAGTTTCGTGTGGGATTTCTAGTATTGCAGCAATCCAGTCGGAGCTATTGCATGGCAGCAGCACCCTCCTATCCTCTCTTTCGAAGCTGCTGGTGTTGCCTAAAATGAGGAAAAAACTTTCAAGGCAATTTAATTGGGCTAAAGTAGAGAGAAGTTCTTTACTGAAAAGCTTTTCAAGTTCCAAAAGTATATAGACACAAGCACAGCATAGGGGTGATTCCTATTTTTACAATACTACTTAATTATCATAACTAAAGGTTACATCCAACCCAAGGACCTTCCACCCTCATCCCACCTTGGTGCCACCTCAGAACCTCCCTCGGGTCTGCCCCTCAGCACACCTTCCTAAAATTTAGTTGGGGGTCTCAGGACCCCTTACTTCTTCACCATCATCTTCTTCACGTCACATTCCCTGGTTGGAGCTACTCCAAGTTCATGGGTCTTCTATCTTGTTTTGACTACAATATGTATTGTTATTCTAGTCCTGGTACCTGAGTCCCAAATAAAATGTTCTAGTCACTATCTTACCCTTAACTCAGACATTCGGAGGTAGAAACTGCTAGTTGCTACTTCCAATATGAGAGGTTATACAGCTATATAAAATTTACAAATATACAAAAATATATACATATATACAAATATATACAAATACAAATTCAAAAAGTCCTAAGGCATGACTGGATGTCTATGGATCACAAACATCATCTCCACATAACAAGTTTGATTTTAGAGCACTTGATCTTGTCAATTCAAGCAGTTCACTGATGTATGAACAACGGTAACGCTGCACACTTTTAGGGTAAGTGTATACCTTAGGGAAGCATCTTGTGGATTTTGTGAGCCCTCCCATAGCACTTGCACAGCACATTGCCACTAGGCTGACTGTTCTGGGACACACAGCATGGCCAATACCGTACAAGTCAATCTACAGATCACCTTCTTTTTGCTCTTGAAATAAGTAGATGTTTATTGCTCTGTGCTCTCTCACAGAATGGTTGTGCACCAGATGGTTGTTGGATGTGATGCTTTCTGGAAGACAGTAGAGATGCATTGTGTCCAAATTGCAGGCAGAAATATTGCAGCCCCAGCAGAAGTTCAAAGCTGGTGTCACACTGTTAAATCAGGATATGAGTTCTTGATCTGGGGGATGAAAGCAGCTCGATGTTTGGATGCGCCTATGTCTCTTGGCTGATCCGTTTGAGCCGCGTTAGCTTGAAGGCTGCATAAGGCATTAGGAAAATTTTGATCTTTTAGCAAGGCTGCCACACCTCATCCAATCCTATGGCAAGGGCTGCAGTCCATGACTGGATGCAATATATCTACCAAAAATGCATCTGATGATTTCAGGAGGCAGAAAAATCCGTACTTCCTTTTGAAGTTTGTTCCTGTCTTGTTGTTTCATCATAGTGTTTGCCTTTCAAACTTTGCAAAAGTTATGATCATTGATGAAAAAAATCTGTTTAAACCAGCACGTGACGATCTCAAGCCAGCATGCTCCATATTATCAAGATTAAAATAAAAATAAAAAAAATCTCCGTCTTACCCTTCCATAGCAATAGCTCACAGCCTGTCTAGGTGACCTCAGCAGAGAAGACTGGTTGGGTTTACAGAACGGACAACCTTCTTAAAATTTTGAGGCAAATCAAGATGCCATGCTGCTTGTAACTCAAATACTTCTTAATTTCAGCATTGTGCTTTCCTTAACAACTCAGTAGCTGGGCAAAAACTGAAGGAAATCCACAGCAGTGGATGGCAAGTGAGGTACAGGTGGATCATAAAAGCTGCCAGGCAATTGTGAAGAGAGCACTGGATATTTTCGCATACTTCTTTTAAGAAACACATTTACAAGGAGAACTTTCACGAATGTGGATATGTTCACCAAGAAACCAGCTTGTACAAAGACAGGCTTTTATTCTGCAGAATTTATGCACATGTTTAACTCAAAATGGAATGATTCAAGAGCTCAAAATGAGGTCCACATGCATAAGCCTTTGCAGGCAGCAGGACTCCACAGATGGCACATACATGTCATTTTACAGTATCAATGTCACAGGGATTGCAACAGTTCATTTCCAAACACCACATCTAGACAAAGGTCAGGTGTTTTTTGCTGTCTCTAGTTTATATGCTAATTATCCAATACAGATACTGGGTAAGCATTGCATCTGGCCCTCTTAGGCATGAATTAATTAATTAATTAATAGAATTCCATTAGACATTAAAACTCTTTATAAAAAGAAAAGAGAATTTTTGTTGGGTGCAGGAAAGGGTTTTAGGGAGCTTCCATTTGCTGTATTGTTTCCAAAACCAATGAAACACTTTCAAAGTTTATGCTTCTCTTGACATTTCTCAGATACTAAAGTACTGAAAGGCAAGACTGGGAGCCACAAAGATACTTAAGTGCTTATTGTCTAAGTGAGGGTTAGTCAACCAAATACTTCAAGTATCTGGGCATGCATGTCCCACTCTCTTTCACAAGACGTTTGTGGCACAACAGAGACTAGATATCAAATTTCTCGGATTTTAAACTGCCTTACAAATCAACCTAACTTTCATGCCTGGCTAATGCAAAATTTTCCTGGTTTTAATGACTTTGCTAAGGATCTCAAGGCAGAAATAATTTCAGCAGGGAAATGGGACCCAACCACATCTCTGAGAATGTCTAGTACTTGCCACTGTCAATATAAAATAAATGAATGGGTGCTATTACTGAAATCTGAGTATTTGCCAATGTTCCAATGTTAAATATAAGGAGTAACTCTGCCAAAACCTTTCTCTTACCTGTGTTTCAAACTGGCCTGCTACCATCCTTGCCAATGGGTTTGAGTTTTGAACCAGATGCTTTAACAGCAAATGACTCAAAATGATCTTACTTACACTGAAGAGTGAAACTCTCCTTTGCTTGTGGCTTAATAACTCTGATCCTCTTCTTTTAACAATCCTTATTTTAGATAACAAACCCATGGAGTTCAAGAAATAAAAAGCCATTTACACCATTCACATTGTTTACTTAAATTTTAGCACTACGTTCAGATTAGATGACGGAAACTAGCCTGTCTGGCTACACTTTCCCCCTTGTTTAAATAGCAGCGTGCTGCAGTATGGGGGATTCAGACAGGGCACAGCAAGTACCTGCACTCAAGCAAACTGTTTCCTTATATTGGGATGCCATTTCAAGTACACTGCTTGAGGGGGAAAAGAAAAAAGAGAAAGAAAAAAAAAGACCACCGTCTTCCATTTATTCCTCTCCAAGCATTTTTGTATGGCTGCCTGAGCCTGTAACATTTGGATGCATTCCACACTGAATTCAATGGCAATAGTGGACTCCACAGAGCGCCCGTCTGCTGAAGGCTGCATTGCCTAAGGAAAAGATCCCTTTGGAAACTCATGGAGGGGAAAGGATGGAGGAGAATGTTACTGTGGACAGGGTTTTACTTACAGTAGCAAAGTCTGATCTGAGAAACTTTTCAGTACTTCTCAAGGACAGTTAGATCTAGGTTCAATGAGTCTCCTTTAAGAGATGCAAATTACTAATTGCATTGTGCCCTTTTTAGCCAGCCAGTTGACTAAATTATACAACACTTCATTTTGCAAAAATAGAAAGTATTCCCAGGCAAAGCAGATCGCAGTTCTCAAGCAGCTGATTTAAAATTGTTTTGCTGGGAGAAACCTTGAAAACAATGCAACATCCCAAATCTGCGTAGAAATTTCATAGGGTAATAGCATTCTGCTCCCGTAAAAAAAACCAAATCATGCTATACCATCATGTTTCAAAACAGGAATTATATAACGCTCGACATTTAATGAACTTTTATTGACGTCACTGCAACTGCTCATGTTAAAGCTCTCCTGTGCACAATTAAAAGCTAAAGAGCACATGGGCAAGAGAAACTGCAGGGATGCAAAAGAGAGGCTCATACCCCAGCTCTCTGAGCCTGCAGATTACAGATTTACCTCTTCTCCTAATTACACTCTCCATCTCCGCACATTAGCGTGGAGCCCAGAAAACCTGACGCATCATTCCTAACAATTCCGGCGACCTGAGGCAAACACACACCCACAGACACACAGACACACAGAGACACACAGACACAGACACACACAGACACAGACACACACACCCACACCCACACTCCCACCCACCCACACACACGTCCCCAGAGCGACCACCTCATCCTGCTCTGCCGGGCAGCAGGGCACTCCTGTCCCTGCATGCGCGGCGCGGACCGGGCGCTGGGGCAGGGGAGACAGCCCTGGCCCCGAGAGGGGGAACCCCGGGAGGACGAGGAGAAGAAGAAGGAGGAGGAGGAGGGTGGCGGTGGGCCGGGACCGGGTCTGGCCGCAGGGCCGGGGGGGTGAGGCCGGCACCTCATCCCAGCGGTGACCCTCGATGGGGATCCCGCACCGAGGGAAAGGGAGTGGGAAAGGGATCGGCCGGTCCGGTCCAGGCGTACCCCCTGCCCGGGGGCGTGGCCTGTGCCGCTTCATTTGCATACAGCCAGTTCTATTGGCCAGGGGAAGGCACGCGCCGAGGCGCCGGCCCCGCCCCTCCTTCCCCAATGCTGCCCAGAGACGCGGCTGGCCACGCCCTCACCAGCGGAGACCACGCCTCGGGCCCCGCCCCCTCTCGCAGGCTGCCCGGAGATGAGAGCCGGGGCGGGCGCTGCCCATTGGCCGGCGGCGGGCGGCCCGTCGCGATTGGCC
>VWZG01000359.1:385010-537464 GCA_013396735.1 Grallaria varia | reverse complement strand
AGCCCAGCCGCGCTTGGAAAGTTTATTACCCACATATTTCGCCTCGGCGAAATTCATCACTCCGGTCTCCGTCAAGTCTTTGTGCGGGGGGGATCCGAGCTCAGAGCTTTAAAAAAAAAAAAAAACACGTAAGGAAAGAAGAACCCTCAGCCCCCCGGCCCTCCGAGCCCCCTCCTTGCAGTGCCCCCCCGGTGCCCCCGGAGGGGTGCGGAGGCTGCACCCCCTGCTCCCGACATCTGCCCCACGGGGAGCATTAGCGGAGGTGCTTTTTGTTTGTCCAGTGCAAATGAATTAAAATTGCTGAGCTGTTCAAACGCGCCCGAGTCCCCGAGCGCCCAAGAGGAACGCGATGCCGGGTTTGGTTTTATTTTAATTCAATCTCTCCCAGCGCATTTTGCTCCAGGTTCGTTCTTGCAAATGTTAAGGAAGCCTGTAAGTCAATGAGCTCAAATATTTGCGCTCTTTGTCCAAAAACTGTTTTTCTTCCTCTGTGGGTCAGGCCAAGTGCCAATCAAAGTTGTTTTTCAAGCCTCTCTTCCCTGCAGTAGGACTGCTTTTTTTCTTTCTTCCTTTTTTTTTTTTTTTTTTAAGGGTTTGGTTTTTGGAAAGGAGGTGTGTGTTTAGGGGAGGGGGAGGAGAAACGTTAAAAATCGGTCAGAGAGAGAAGCCGATCTTAAAAATCATGTTTCTTGAATATTTTAATGGAAACAAAATCTTATTAAATGTGCATGCTTGGTATGTGCAGTTATTTTTTCCATAAACTCTTGGATCATATTACAGTTGATACTTGGTGCTCAGCTCTTAGCTCAGCTTGCGAGAAATGTAATGGATCAGAGAAGCACACATCAGCAGAGTCTGATTTTTAACCATTTCCTTGCAGGATCGAATCCCTCCTTGGCTTTAGCTTGCTGCTGTTACTGCTTTAAGAAAAACAAGTACTTAAAAGAGAGAAGTTCTGCAGGGTTAAAGCCTGAAACAGCTTCAGACTTGACATACGTCTAAAGACATACAAATTAACCGGTGCCAAATATGTATGTGGAGAAAGCAGGGAGGGAGCTTGCTTTGTTCTGCCAAATAATCAAAATGTTTTGTTGACAAATAAAGTGGTGCTTGGCAGCACTTGTAGATCTAAAATTAAATTTAAATGTTGAATTTTTTCGAAGCTGTAGTCCTGTCCTGCTGATTTTTTTCGTGTACCTCTTTAATATCAGTGGGGGGTGTGAGGAGGGGACAGGGCTAGATGGTACTTTTCTGCTAACAGGAAACTTGCTGGATTTTTTTTTTTTATTTTATTTTAAAGTAATTTAGGGATGATGGTGAAACATAGGTACCCAGCTGGGTCTGTTGAGGATGGCAGCTTAGCGCTGTCCTCCTTTGTCTATGGTCATTTGAGCCACTCTCATTACAAAATTGGGGAAAGAATAAAGACACTGACAGCCTGTAAAACCCTCCTGGAACATAGGTGTTCTGTGCTTACAGTGGGTGTACTGGGACATTGTTGCATCTGTGTTGTAGGCTGGACGATAAACATAGAAGTACGAAGCTTCTGGCTACATCTGTAATTATTTAAAAGTTGGTATAATAAAAATAACTGTAAATTTTAACCTTTTGCACTTCATTGGCAAGCATGCAAGTAGAAAACATGAGAAAAAAAAAAAAAGGCTTGATGGAACCGAGATGCAAATTTGACCTGAGTCTCAGAGTAATAATCTTCAGATAACTGCTGCCTCATCTGTTCTTTTGATGGTGTAGGGTTTTTTTTTTAATGCTCATGTGATAACATACTGGAAAAAAATGATCGGCCTTGAAATGTGTTGAATCACTTCTGCCCTCCTCAGTCTTAAGCCTTTATTGGAAGCCACTTGAACACTCACAGTTTAGGTAGTGCTGTTGTCAAAAATATAAGAAGCAAAGCAACCTTTCTACTCAGTGGCATATAATGAAATTTGAAATAGTCTACAAGTTTTTGGGTTCTCATGGGTGAAGGTAAGCTTCCCTTTCAGTGGGGAAACAGGAAAAACTAGATGCAGCACTTTAGGTTTTGGCCAATTTCAAACTAATCAAAGTTACATTTTGTTAGGGAAAGTTCTATTAGGGTAGCACTAAGAGTCTTGCTAAGGGCTCATGGGTTAAATTTGCCTATGAAGGTTTTTCATATTAAAAAGATACAATTTCTGGTTGGGTTTATTGTTACAGGACACTTTAGATAACCTGATCTACTTGCAGAACAATTGCTGCTAATCAGAAGGGCTTAGGCAGTCATAGATACAACAGCTACATCATTATTTGATTTAGGGAAAAAAAAAAAGTCAACCAGTAGTATGAGGTTTGGATTCAGTGAGTGAGCTTGTTGAACAGACAGCCAAGACTAATGCTTTGACTCGGTTTAAAACAAATGGAAGAATGAACAAAATGAGATGAGTAGCTCTGGTTTGTGTGACTGATGAGGAGGCTTTTTAACAAAACTGTGGCGTACCAGTAAGGTGAAGTGCTCAAAATGGCATACAGGTTCTGTTCCCAAGTCTTTCCTAGATGTGGCTGAGAGTTGTTGCCACTGCAGTAAGCAGGACAGGTACAGCTCTTCCATCTGAAAATGCAAAATGTGTGGGAATCCCTGGGCAGGGGAGCTCCTGGGTGTAACCTTGGAGGGGGTCTGGAGCCATATTGAAAACCCAAGGTTCCCCTGCCTAAATAAAATCAATAGCCCAAGCAAGTGAGAAGAGAGAATATAATAGGAAAGGCTCAGTATTTCTTTGGACAAATAACTGCTTCAGGAAAGCTTTTAGGAATAAGCAAAGAGTCTTCAGGGGATGGAAAAATCCTGATATGTCAGGAAGTGTAGGAACAGGAAGGGTTTGCCAACTGTTCAAGCTTAGTTGCAAATTGCAAAACATGTGAAGTAAAAGGTTCTTTTACATGTACATACAGGTTGGTAGGCTAAAAAAGAAAATAAGTGTAAACATGGTTCCAGGATTAAATATTTGGTTTGTCTTAGATTTCTGTGAGGGAGATAGAAGGGCAGTGGCAAAATGGGTGATGGGGATGTGTAGTTTAAAAGCATCCTTTGATGTTGGCAAGGTGGAAATGAACCCAATTTAGCTGACCGCCCTGGCTTGAGCCAGTCTCTGTGCTGGAGTCCTGCATAAAGGTATATGAAATCTTGGGTCGATTCCTGGTTTTTATAGATCTACCCAATCAGGGTGATCCTGTGAGAGGGGGAATACCCATCAATATGATGGACATAATTTTCAGTGCTCCTCATCCTCTCATGCCAATCTCCTTGTTTAGTACAAGTCTCAATACTGTACAAAGCTGCTAAAGCAAACATGAAAAAAATATGTATAACGTGATACCACCAAAAGTGGGTCACGCTAGACTAACACAGTGGTCTTCTGTTTATATGACAGATGCTAGAGTGTCCTCTTCCAGAAGCTTTGGATGGACTAAAACTAGACTTCGTTCATTAAATATCTGAAGTAACATCAAAGGCTGAACTCGCTGCAAGGCAGCTCAAATTAAATGCTGGGATTTACTAACACCAAATGTTCTATATACTAAAAAGTTTAACTGGTTTTGAGAAGTATTTGAGCAAATTCATAACAGAAAAATTAAGCAAGATCTGTACATATTAAATAGCAACACGCCTCAGTATAGTTTCTGTATGCTTTCGTGGTTGTTACATGTCTGCTATTGCCCCCCTGGCAGGGACAGGTTACTAGTCAATTGGCACCTTTGATCTGACACATTTTGTCTGTTTTTCTGTTCCTGTTAATTACAGTGATTGGGAAGTGACGGGAATGGGAAAGATGGTGGGTTATGCTGAGAGGAGAACTTACTATCCTGAAAGGAGTTTTCAGAGGATCACTTGAAATGCATCTGGTTTAACCCTGCTCAGAGTCACAATGAGAGTGTGACTGTCCCTAAAAGATCTACACACCGCAGAAGTGGTACATGCTGTTGATCCAGGGAGAGAGGGACATTTCATGGAAGGTTGGGATACTTAGAGCATTGGCATAGTTAAAGTGGTGTAAAATCTAGTGGTGCGAAATGTGAAAGTTATGCATTTGGCTGTTTGTTACTCTCAACTTCTAATCAGAGCAGATCCTTGGAAGGAGCAGGGAGGACGATGTCAGTGCAGGAGGACCAGTAGCCTACTGTCACCCTGCAGGACTATGGTGTTGTGGAGCAGGGAAGCTGGGAAGGGTGGACTCTAATTAAACAGGCACAGAGGTAAGCTGGCCACATGCTGGGAGAAACGGAGTACTGATTTTGCAGAAGGAGGCTAAAGGAGTTTGCTTTTTTAATCCAGCAAAAGCATACACTGAGAGGGGATATGGTCCATATCTATAAATATATGGTAAGAGCTAGTGAGGAGAAATTAGCTCAAGAGTAGATGAATGTAAAATGATCATAAATGCATTTAGGCTGGAAAATTAAGGTGTCCAGAGGTGTGAGGTTCTCTAAGAGTTGGTTCTGGGTCTGTTGTAGCCAAAAAAAAAGCACCTACTTTTAAGATAAAAAGATGCGTGAACGTCATTAAATGATGCAGTGCTTACAATAGCACTAGCTTAGAACCAGGGAGTTGAGGTCATATCCAAAAAAAAAAAAAAAATACACACTTTCATTCACTTTATTGTTCTATGTGGGTGAGTAAGAAAGTAGCCCAAAAGTGAACCAAAAATAGTTTAATGTCAGGTCTCATAAACCCGTGTAAGCTGAAATATGTGTCACCATGAGTCATGAAGGTGCATGGAGATGCTGTTACCTGCTCTGTAGAAATGAAGAGGCCTTTCAAGGACATCCCAACTATTTTGAGGGAAGTCAGCCTGGTTCAATCTATTCTGAGCACAGGCAAATCAAAGTTGCTTGGAAAACACTCTGGGTTTTCCACAATGCAGCGTCTTTCTTTTGTTGTTGTTGTTGTTGTTGAGTTGCATAGTCTAGTTGGCTTTGGAAATCAGATTGACAAACCTTGGCTGTCACAGAGAATCTTAATTTGTAGAATCAAATTATGGTTTCTGTAGTTTGATGCCTCTTAATAATAGTTTCCTCACAGTGTAGTTGAGAGGGGTTGCCTAGATGGCTTTGAATCTCCAATGTGCCTTTTCCTAAAGGAGTTCTCAAAATGATTTGCAAAGTCTGTCAGGAAAACCCAACTCTGTTTGCATTGGTTCTAATTTTAGCAACATTCTGTTGTGTAAAACATCGTGTTTGCCTTCATTGTTTGTGTCTTCCAGTCCCCTGGAGCACTGGTGAAACATGGTGAAACCAGCTTGGGTCACTCCTACAACTAA
This sequence comes from Grallaria varia, assembly GCA_013396735.1. Taxonomy (NCBI): domain Eukaryota; kingdom Metazoa; phylum Chordata; class Aves; order Passeriformes; family Formicariidae; genus Grallaria; species Grallaria varia. The sequence continues at coordinate 532,170 of VWZG01000359.1, read as the reverse complement.
TCCTGTGTGCACAGCTGGGGGAAGAAGATTGGTCATATAGGATCCAAAGATGTAAAGATATAAACCAAGAGCAACAAACTCAATTTTTCAAGGCAGTTAAAACTGGCAGCGACAGGCTCCTCACTCACAATTCATTCTTACTTTTTCTTGAAAGATTTGTTTGAGAAAAAAAAACCAAACAAAAACCAACTAAGAACAAGGTTATTTTCTGTAAAATAAATGTGGTGAAAATCCAGAGCTGACTGGTTTCTCTTTCTCCATCCTCACGAGTGTTTCAGTAATTTGTGTCTCTTCAGAATCTGACCTGTTTAGGTTGTTTTCCCACTCCCTCTGTAATTATTGTCTTTGTGTCATGGAATCGAAGTGCAGTATTGCTCTTTGCAAACATGTGCTGGTTCTGAGGGTTCCTGGGCCCTTTGATTCTTACCTTAAAAGCCAGTGTAAAGAAATTTCGTTGTGTCTTCCTAGTCTTTCGGGCTGAAAATGAGATGGCAGAACTATTAAATTTTCATTAGACCTGTAATGAGAGTGAAATGAACCTCTGGTGAAGGACACTGTTTTGCAATGAAAGCTGTAAGAGGTGGCCTCGTAGGAACCATGCTCGTTTAGAATAATCACTTTTATTTAAAAAAATTTTAAAAAGCAAAAGCACAAACACAGTCTTTCTTGAATTACAGGGAGGAAATGGAGGTGAGAAAGGGAAGAAAGTGGGGAGGAGGATTTTCTTCAAAGAAACTTTAAGGTTTCGTGTTGGGAGTGGGTTAGCCAAAGGTGGTGGTTGTCCTCTGCTAAAATTTACTTCTGCTGGTAGGACTGGAGCTTTGCATTAGCCAAATTGGCTGTGGTTTGGAACATGTGGACTCTGAAGATTTGCTTTAAATTTATGCATGTTACTTAATTAGGGCTTCAAATCACACAGCTCTTTAAATGACGGTATTTTGACATCTGAAAAACATAATATGGTTCATTAAATGTCCTTGGTTTTTTCTCTCTTCCACATTGGCGAGGGAGCTGCTAATACTCATTTAGTTCTTGATTTGAATCTTTTTTCCTGGGTAGGGAGATTTGAGCAAGAAAAGATAGTGGTATAATTCTCCCCTGGCTGTGTGTAGCTAGGGGAGTTGGTCTAGAGATTTTATTATCAGATTTCCATTTGCAGGGCTGGAGAATAAGAAGGGATCTCAAGCACAGTGTGCGTGGCCAGGCTGGATCTTGGCTTTTGTCTAAGTGGGTCAGGATAGACTTGGGGGGGAAACAGGGTGTTTTCAGTAGAAAAGAAACTTGTATTGTCAAGAGGGAGACCTCAGTTAATGAGAAATTGCACCTCATCTGCTTTGGAAAAACATGCATGGAAATAATTTACTCTGTTTAATGGCTGTGTTCTTTGCAGGTGTTCCTGTTCGTATGCAGAGGTCCTTCCCACTGTTGTCTCTGCAGCCCAGCTTGGTAGTCTTAGTGGTTTAAGTAGAAGCTATGGGGAACATTATGCAGATGAATCAAATATCTTGTGAAATGCCATTACAGGGATGTAGGAATACTCTCTACAAACAATTTTTTTCTGATTGTTTGCTTATCAGTCAGTCCATGAAATGCATTTGCAATAGTTCAAGACATTTTATGGTGTTCTTGGTACGTGACCCTGGGAAAACCAGTGTTACTGATAATAGAGGAGGCCATGATCAAGGTGTATTAATTTTAAATGTCTCTCTTAACCACTAATTTCAGGTTTTTATTATAGGATGTTTCTTCCATATCAGACATTAGATGACTATCATTTGGGGAAAAATAGTGGTGTAGATGGTATTTAATTAAATTAATTAACATCACATGTTTATGAAGCTGAAAAGCTATTTTGTTCTTGTTATAGACCATATCAACCATTGGTTTATTCAAATATCTTCATTCTCACGTCTTATATAAATTGAAAGTAAGGTGTTTTGAAGCATGGGCTTTTTTATTCTAGGCCATAATCCTTGTGGCAGTCAAGAGACTTAAATCAGGGCTGATCAGGGTGTAAGTGATGGTGCTCAAGGTAAGAGGCAGAAGTCAGTGCTCTTAAGCTAGAAAGATATCTTAAATCTCTCCTGAATGTCTCTGGTTACCTGAATTAGGGTAAGATAAATTAACAGATACAACTTCCTGATTAAACACCATTGTTGTTGTTCTTAATGACTCTCATCTTTCTCTCAAGGTAAGCATCTTGTTTTGTTAGGCCAACAGTGGATTTCTAATGGATTCCAAGCTAGCGAACTTGGTAATAGTGTGAGGGAGACTATGTGCAGTCCCTTTTCTCAGGGGATCAGGCGGGAAAAAGTTATAACAGAGTGGAATATGAAGTATTCGTAGCTTCATGTGTTCTGAGTAGGCTGGAACAGAAGTAATAAGTCTGCATCACACAAGAATATTGTGTGGTCAGTGTGTGGACCACCCTTTGGGTTGTGGTTTGAGTCTTCCAACATATAAAAATGTTAGGTTAATATGTATGAAAGCCAGGAGAAATTGCAGTCTTGAGAATTCTTTGGAGCCATAGGTCTCCGTTATTTCTTCAAGTGAAAAATACATTTGGAAGAAAAGTAAAAGGTGTTCAGGTTTTCATCTATTCAGAATGAGCAATAAAATCATAAATACAGTCAATATGTCTTAATTGCTGCACTTTGGATTCAGAATGTGTAATTGTGTATCTGTGTTAAAGCGTATTAAATTTGAGCTTAGTTTTGACATGGAACTAGAGAGAACTGTAAATTCTTTTAGGGTAATTTGACACTTTAAAGGATCAATTAAATTGTTACTTAGCAGGGAGGAATGGTTGCAAGAATGACTCCTCGCCTAACGTTTTCAAATGAAGAATTCATGCTTCTGAGGAATTCTGCATAACCTCAGTAAGACAGAGATAATGTTGATGATATTGAAGAAGAACTGTCTCGGTGTAACCCATTCTTAGCGCAATACAGAGCTGGTTACTCAAAATCATCTTTTGTCAGTCTCAGGGCAGTTTATTATTGCACTGGATTTTCTCTGGCTGATACTAACAAAACAATTGAAAGCTAGCATGTGTTCTCTCCTCTGTATGAATTGTGCAGTTAAAAATTATTTAATAAGACAGTATCTTAACAGTGTTGAACCTAATTTAATAGCACGTGCTTGTAAATATGTTTAATATCTCCTGCTTTTGCATGTGGTGAACGGAATATAGTTACATTATTGTCTAAATGTATCTGGAGGGGTTTTGGCCATATGGTTCTAAATCTGTTTTAAAGTAATTATACCTATTAACTAAAAAAATAAAAAATATTCCCTCTGAGTTGATTGACATTCCTCTCAGTAAAGTACCCTCACTGCTGATTAGAGGTGTGGAAATAGTAATTTGTTCTTACATTTAGAAATTTGATTAGACCTCTAATGAAATTGAGCGCCTACACACTGTCTAAATATTCTACCTGACACCAGCTGGATCTCATCCAGCATGGAAGAGCACTTGAAATGTTGCTTTACTACAATATGTTTTGTGTCTTGAAGTCAACTGTGCTGCCTGCATGCAAATACCCACTGGCTGTTCAGCAGGCAGAGCAAACCTTGACCCTTCCTGGAAACAGGCATCAGGATTTGATTATTCCAGTGAGCACTTACTGCAATAACTGGCTTAGAGTTAGAAAATGAAGGCAGCTGTTTATGGGGAAGCACCCACACTACTAACTCAGTAAGCTGGATTTCAGAGTGGCTGTGCACATGCGCTACACGTAGTATGTGTATATGAGGTAGGAACATGCTGAAGCTCACAATTTGTCACTGTTGTTGTCTAGTAATAAGGTGACAACAATACACTATAAATAAAAGTTTAAAGCACCGCATTTCTCTCCGTTATGAGCTGGCTTTTTCTGTTCCCTCCAAAAGCTGATTGAAACACCCATTAGGTGAGTGGCAGCAGTTTGAGCACCCCCGTTTTAAATCCTCTTTCACTGAGTTGCAGCCGTTTTCACTCCAGACCACTTCTCCCAAGAAAAAAAAAATCAGGGCTCTGTTAGTATCCTCTGGTGGCAACTGGCAGTCTGTAGCGGTAGGAGACATATTAAAACACTTGAAGGACACTTGAGGTGCATGCTGTTCATTAGTCAACAGTTCATTTTGACTGGTTAGCTTCTCCCTCTGAAATTCAGAAAATAGGCTCTAATGCATCTGCACTAGAGTCAGACATGGCCTTTTGTGTTCTTGTGGTTTTTTTAGTTCTGTTTCTCCACCATATTTAATATTTTCACATTTTACAGTCTCCACATTTAAACAAATGCAGTCGTAGGGTTGAACCAGAAAAACTCCCAACTAGTTTATGCCATATTAATGCTTCAGAAAGTATTTTCATCTTCTGTTCCCTCCAGAAAACCCAAACAAAACGTTCAATTACATTAATACTTTAAGTTTTGAGTTACTGGATGAGGCAGTAACATCAGGGGTCATTCGGGTAGAATCTGCTTTGAAAAAAGTTACTTTTATTCCAGCAATTTAAAACTTGTCTCCCTTCTGTGCTGGCACTTCACAGGTACTTAGGAGGAAAGGTGTGTTGGTTGAAAAGGTCAACTTAATGTAATTAAAGGTTGAAGGAACCTGCACCGGCCTGGTAGTTCTTCAGGGAAGATAGAGCTTACTGCTTGTTCCACTTGAGCGGAGGACAAGTGGAAAGCGAGCAGGCAGCACCCACGGCGGGTGTGGTGGAACCATCTTTCGCACATGGCTTCGAAAAGCAGAAGGGGAATGAAGGTGGAAGGAAGGTCTCCCTTCATGCCCCTGCTCTTTAGGCCACGTATGCAAAAGGTATTAGATAAAGGTGTAGTTACTTGACCTATTTATCCAACAGAAACTTGTTGTACAAGCAAAAGCAGTTTGACTATCCAGTGCTGTTGCTGTTTTGTATGGGACACTCCTCTGGGTTAAGCTGTGCCTCATGAATACATACAGGCAGCATTCAGTCCTCCAGCATGATTAATTTGTCTCGTTTGAGAAGATAGGTCTGTGGCATTGGGTCTTGTTTCCCAGAAAAGTTGCAATACTTGTTGCATGGACTAATCTTTGTCTCTACAGAGCTAAGTTGGTTGCAAGTAAAAGCTGTGAACTTACTCTGACAAAAATCTCTCAGTTTGGGTTTGGTGACATCATTAGGAGTCATCTTCATTAGACAAGTAAACTGGAGTACCGTGGAGAACTTCATTAGGTCGTGCATGTTATTCACTCTTCCATAGCTACAGAAGTCTTTATTCAGGCAGGGTATAAAATAAGTGGGCTTGTTATTTCTGTAATACTTGCTGGTGCTTTTTTTGTAGAGCTGTTAATTCACCAAACTATAGCAAAAGCCCTCTTATTAAAAGTGTGGGCAGTAATCTGAGGAAACATTCTCACCTGTCAGCTCTGAGGTTGGAGATAAATCTGAAATTCTGTCAATCTGCTGGCCTGGGTGGCTGGAGAGAGCAGGAACAGCTGATCTCTCTCTGGACAAGTCTCTGCATTTACATGCAATAAATCTTCTGTAACAGTTATGCGTCTTCATTTTTGAAAATCAGGATCTCTTTTAAGCTCCATCAGGAAAATAGATTTGTACCTTAGATCTTTGCTGTCACCAGCTCAGCTACATTAAGTCAGTGTGTTTTGGAGATTGTATCTCACTAATGACTCACTTTAGTAAGATGTAAAATGTTCTTTAAAAAAAAAAAAGAAAAAGAAGAAAGAGGAAGAAACTGCCTGACTGCAAGTATTCTTATGGGTGCTCCAGCGAGTCTGTGACTGTGAATGTGCTACCAAAATGAAGCCTTTTCTCAGTCTGTCTCTTGCTCAGACCTCTCCCAGACTAATCAAATGTAAAGCAATTAGTGTGTCAGCTCCCTACTCATTGTAAAACAGTCTCCAGCCTTTGCAAACAAGACTCCTTGGAGAAACAATTTTCTCTAATTGGTGACCGTTTTAGGATTTCCTATCAGATGAAGAATTAAAAGGGCTCTCCTGTGGTTTTCCATCTGTGGCCCTAGCACCTATAAGATTTTTCTGGACTTCTTTCAAGGAGACTGTAAGAAGACTTACTTTAGTAAACTCGGAGGCATGGTGTGGATGCCACCTCCTTCTGAAAAATGCTTACAAGTCAACTAATCAAAACTGGCTTAAACTCCTGGCTTAGACAGTAAGGCGCTTGCTCTTGGAAATTGTACCTTTAGGCTAGAGGTAAAGCGTGTTAGTCAGGGAGATTTTATTTTTCGTCTGGCACATTCTTTCTGTTTGAGTCATCGACCAAAGAAAGATGGCAAAAAAAGATGCTTCTCTTAAAGCAGAAGGACATTGTTTCTTTTGCATGTGCAGGAGGACTATCCCTTTTCAAGCAAAGCTAGGAGAACAGCATCAGCGTTCCTTATATTATTTGAACTGTAGCAAAGATGGTCAGTTGTCATTGGTCATCAGTTGTACATGAACATTTGCGCAAGAAACTTGTGCCAAGGGGGCTTCTCATTTTCTTTTAAAAGCTTTTCAGTGGATTGACTTAAAATTTTAAGGAACATCGACCAGAAATTTTGTTTCCTACAAATTAGAAACCTTGTATGAGCCTCATGTTTTAATATTTTGATGTAGTCTTGAATGTTAACATGAACAGCTTAGCTAAAGTTCTTGATGAGGTAGCATAGCCAATATGTGCTTATATTCTTCCAGTTAGACATCATCTATCTGAAGAAGCATCACTTGCCCATCAGGTGAGTAGGGAGGGTTCATAAGTATAGTCGTCATGTCTTAATGCTGTGCTTTTTTTTTTCTTTACCCTTTTCAGATCTAAGTTGATCTGATGAGGTACATTCAGAAAAGGGGAAGAATGACATTTGCTTCCTAAAACCAGTGTTACTAAAGAATTGAAGTGTAATGTAGTTAAGATTCTGAAGTAAATTATATAATACCACTTGTGTTGAACAGACAGTGTAGGAATTTGCTCACGGAGGCAGTAAGGTAAGGAGCCATTATGTGGACTGCATCTTCCAGACTGGATTAGCACAATGCTTATTTTTACAATGGTCCAGTTTAGATAAAATGTCTCCTTGTTTGGGGGATGCCAAATCCTATCTCTGTTAGAAAATATGTTCCATTTTTAAATAGGATTTATAGAGTAAGTAGTATTCTTGAAACAATCTGCTGCTATTAGGGCAGGTATAGTGGGTCAGATCGAAACTCAGTGTCCTGTTTGTGACAGTGGCCAAGGGGAGATACTGAAGGAAGAAGTCACAAAATGAAGCAGTTTGTCATGACATTCCCACAGCGCTGTCTCCCAGTCTCCCAAGTATTTGCGACTTGAAAACTTCCTGAGCTGGAGGTGATTTCTCCATATTTAATAGCTGTTCTTGTAATTCTCTTCCATGAACTTGCAGACTGCACTTTTAAACACACGCTGACTTCAGGTGTCCACAGCATCTTACAGCAAGGATTTTCACAGCTTAGTTGCACATTGTGGAAAAGGTTAAGTACCTCTCCTTGAGCTTGTCACCTGCTGGTTGGTTCCTAATCCTTTTATTGGAGATGGTAAAAGCATACTATACATGGACTGTGACAGCCAGGAGGCAATCAATTAAAATTTCTTGACATGCTTGTGACAGCAAGCTCAGCAGTTCAGAGCTGCTTTCCAAGACTCAAGCTACTGTGTTTCACAATCCTATGTGAAAAAGAAGGCAGAAAACTAGCTGAGGGAGCTTCAGTACTGAATTGTGCACATTTACCTCTTTAATCTGTGTGAGAGGGTTTGGTTTTCTGAATTTTGGCAAGTTACTCCATGACGCTTAAGATAGTTCCTGCACACACATTTAAAATAACTGCTAGGATCATTTTGTACATAAAATGTGTGGGAGAAACAGTTTGAAAAACAGTGCTTGTGCCATTTGCTTGACTTTCTTATGTTTCAAAATAGAACTTGGTTTTATATAGTGGTTGGTTAGAGAAAGGTACTTGAGAGCATGTTTCTGTTACCAGCATTTAGTAATGAGCAAATAGGTAGTGTTCTAGAAGTTTTTATTGAGCTGAAAACATTACAAGGACACAGACTTATAAAAAGGGAGTGTCAGCTGGGATACATGGTAAGTTTATTTCTGGAGTGTGGGGCTTCTGTCCATTTTCTGTCCCTTCTGTCCCTGTTCCTTGAAGCACCTGTGATATGCTCCATAATGAAATGAGCCTGTGCAGCAGATTTTCTGCTCTTCTGGTAAAATTCAAACTTTCCACTTAAATGTCCTGGTTCAGTGGCTGATCAGGGAAGCAGGCAGAGCGCATCTCCTCTTGAATTTTAAGAGAACAGCTGCAAGAAGAGAGAGCTGTAACCATACAGTGATATTACATGGTGAAAAGTATTGGAAATACATGGAAAGCAGGACTGTGTGATTTGAGATCTCATAGCTACAAATCAAACAGGTTTTCACACTGGACAGGTCCTCAGACTTTGCCCTTCTTCAGTTAAACTCTGGTGGATCTCTACATTTTGCTAATAAAGATTTTTCAATGTTTGGTAGTTAGTAAACACTTAGAGGCCATTCACTTAAGAGTTGGACTCCATCATCATAGTGAGCCCCTTCCAGCTCAGAATACTCTGTGACTCTAGATTGTGTTTGACATTAGTCACAAACATTGCTTGACTAACACATCAGCTGGCAAAATACCTCATGTGGCCAGGACACCAGTGCAGCCTTGTTTCTTCTGACAGCCTATCATGCAGGTAGTTCAAGCTGAGAAAGAAACAATTCTCGCAAGCTGGTGCAGAGGTCAGAGCCCAGCTTCCTCCCCTGCAGCTGTGGCGGTACTGAGATGCTAATCAGAGGAGGATATTATTATTATTTTTTCCATTGAACTGCAAAGGTAGGACTCCATACTTGCTGTAAGCAGAACTCTTTATGGTACTGTTCACTCTGAACTGTCAAGCTTCACCCCTTCAGCTGAAAACTTGGCAGTGGCTGACATTTATCTGGTTTCTCAAGCTGGTTGTGCAGCTGAGCTTCATGTGCTTGCCTGACTTAGGAACTGTTAACCAAGGACTTCTTCAAAACCACAGAAGCCAAGGACTTTTTTTAAGCTAGCTTTAAATATTTGTAGAAGAGCAGCAGTTGTACTGGTAACTATAGTGCAGACATAACCTTACTAGGCTTACCTTGGTAAAAATCCAAATGTAGATGTTTAAAGGCATGCTGCGTCTGAAATGTCTCTATCTCTGCTCTTTGTCATAATGAATGCAATGGCGGTACCAAAGAGGAGAGGTGAGAGAATGCAGGCTTTATGCCGGTCCCTGGTTAAAAATTCTCCCAGTGTGCTTTTATAGTAACCTACAGTTAAATGCATCTTTTTTCCTATAAACCTTTGGTGAGGATGATCTTTGCTGGAACACTGTAGCACTGGAGGTTTTTCTAGCATGAATTGCAATGGAGCGCATTTAAGGCTTTCTTTAAAAAAAATTGTTGGAGTATTTTGCTGTGTACTGCTTATATTAGTCTAGTATTTCAAACATTCAGCATCTTTAAATACTTTAAAAAACCAAAAGCAAACCCAAAAAAACACCACACCCTGGGCCACTTTCTTAACAGTAGGAGGATGCCACTAGACATTTACAGTATGGATGAATACCATTCTATTTGTGCTTACAAGGCATGTATTTTCAGACAATACTTCTATTAAAAATTCGGTAGGGCGTTCTTGGGAGACAGTTCTGCCAGAGATACATGATGGATTTGCATAACCCTAGGGGTCTTTCTCTCCTTTTGTCTTTTAATCTCCACCAGTTAGGCCTCTCCAATTGGCAGTATGCCCAATAAATCAAATGTGTATGTGTTTATGAATTGAAGTATTTAACTATTCAATTACTGCATTGTAAAGAGGCTATGTGCTCAGTAGTTAATTTAGGTATTAATTCAGGCCTGTCAAAAGAGCTGCTGTTGTATCTGCACTTTCTAGCAAACATTTGTTCTACCTGTTGGCGGTGGTTTACTGCATGGTTTGAGAGGGGAAGCCGATACAGTCTCTCCATAGAAGGATGGAGACCACACGCATGACCACAGTTGCTGTCCTTACCCACTCTGAACCTACAGCCTCCACTGGCAGAGCAAAACCAGGCTTGGTTAGATGGGCTGCGCTCAAGGCAGGAGGAGGCAGCCCTCTGCATGGGAGGCAGTGGATTAAAGGATATACCATACTGCTTCAGAGACTCTTCATTCACACTCAGCGCTCTTGTCCTGGCTGATGAGGAGCCAGATTAATGCAGTGCAGTTTTGCCAATTCAGTGGCTAAAGGCTGTGTTCTCCAAACTAGATAATATTGGTCTGCCTAGTGTATGTCAGATTTGGAATAAATCTGAAGATGGAAGGGAGCCAAGGTGCAGATAAAACAAGTCCCAGCTAAAACCACTGAAGTTTTCCACTGTAACTTTTGCTTTTAATATCTGATGATGCTGAAACATAGAAAATGCTCTTCTGCTGTGCTTGTAGTATATTGAGTCATCTAGACAGACACTCACTCACAAGGTCTTCTGTCCTGAGCGCATTTGTTGGGGAGCACAAGCTCCAGTGTTACTGTTGGGTGTGCAGGGAGGGAAGGAGGTAAAGTTCTCCTGGGACAGATGAGGAAAGCAGTTTCTCTCTTTTTTATTTCTTTTGCCCTGTTCATTTTTGTGTTTTTGTTTTGTTTTGTGGGGTTTTTTGGTTGGTTGGGTTTGGGGATGGGTTCTTTGTTTTCATTTGTTTGTTTGTTAATTTTTGTTTTTTGAAGGCTGAGGTAGACCAGAAGACCATTTGATGTCTGCTGATGGTACAAGTCTTGTCTAGCTTCAGACCACTACCTGGTTAGCCATGGATTCCTGTTAGTTTATGGAGGAAATTCAGGCCTTTCCATAGCACAGTTGATCTCATCCTGAGTTAGGCATCACCTTTCTTTTTTTAATTGTAACCAGGATCCAGCTTGCTAACTTTGATTTGGGTGTCTGGTTTTGGTCAGTTGAGGTTCATCCTTGATATCTGATACGGATTTGGGCGTGAATAAAAACTCAGATTTTGAGGTTTTGCATAAATTAAATGGAAGTGATTCTCAAGCAACAAGGGGGTAGAAGAAGTAGCTGTTTGTCTTTCATCCTTTTTATGTGTTAATAATCAGTGTTCAGGTTTGACTTGGAACCATTAGTTGAGCAAATTTTGTCATTAAGGTCTTTACATTTTTTCAGTCAGGAGCATCAGCCTTACTTTCCCAGCTGGATGTACTCTGTACTTTGGTTACTTGAGTCAATCTTGAGTTACAGATGTGCCTTTTATTTGATATATTTAGGTGTATTCTGAAAAAAAATGCAAAATACAGTTTGGATTTCTTAAATAAGGAAGTAGTACATTTCGTTGCTCTGACATTTGACTTGCAGTCCTTGCCTGTCTGCTCCCAGTTGCAGCTGAAGGTTGGTTTTGGTTCACAGAGATTGTCTCCAGGACAAGGAGAGTGATTCAGCAGTGGGAGTAATAGGAATGCAGATGTAGGCTTTTGTTATGAAAAAGGTGATAGGCTTTTCTGCTCGTTAACATCATGTTCATGTCTTGAGTTTTTCTTCCGTAGGTCCAAGTTACGAGATATGTTTCAAAGATTGAGGAACTGCTGTGGGACTTCTACTGCCTGGCCATCCATCTTGGGTTGGGTAGAAATTGCTGCCCTTTGGTTTCTAATTAGTGTGAATTGTGTTCTTAATAGCTGGTGAAGGGATGGGAACTTGGGATAGGCTTCCTTTTATTGTGTGAAATCCAAAAGGGCTGTAACCTGTTACCAAAGCAAAAGCTCCCCATCAATTGTGCTACACTGGCTCTCTTCCCAGCTCTTTGCACCACTTCATCAGCTGTGAGGCACAAAGATGCCAAATTCTTAATGTTAAAAGTGACTGCTTTAAGTATTTTGAAATGCTGTTCATAAAAAAAGATTTCCTGCTGTTTGACTTTCTCTGTTAATTTTCATCTTTATGGCTTAGTTTGCATTTTTGGAGTTGTACAGGCTGTTAAGAGGAAGAAACTCTTGCAAAATCACTTGAAATACCTCTAACAAATGACTGTAGGCTAGGACTTTTGCTTTGTGAACTATTAACATTTGGACATTGTTTGTTGTGAACATCTCTTTTACTGCTTCTGAAGGTACGTCCAGGGTTTAATTATAGGAATGGGTCAGTCATAAAGAGGAGCTGAGTTCTGCATTGTCATCAAATAGAGTGTTGTGCATCATTCAAATTATTCCTCTTCACGTTTTTGGTTTTTGGCTTTTCTTTCTCGACAGATTGTTTTGAATAACAGGACACCTTCAAATATGTATCCAAACTTTGGAAGTTGCAATGCGAACCTTATTTGAGATGAATTGCAGATACATTCTGAAGCTATAAAGCTCTCAATTTTATTAAATTAGATGCCATAACAGATTTTTTCTTTAAAAAATGATGCATCAATAAATGTTTGTCAATAAATGTCAAATTTTCACAGCTTTGATATACTTTTTTGGTCTTGTAAGTCAGAGCCTCCCAGGAATAGTGACATGTAAGGACAGGTAAACTGTGACTATTTAACTATCCTTTTAGTCAGCAAGACTATGTATAGCTAACTATCATACTTATGCTCTGTAAATTCATGAAAAGTATTAAAGTTTCCACCTAAAATGAATTAAAATGCTACTTAGATGCAAAGAAATATACAAAATCCTTCCTGCATCCTAAGGAAGCGTTTGAATAAAAGTAGAAGCCAAGACAAAATCAGTCTTCAGGCAACTTTTTTCTTTTTTTGATGCTTTCTTCTCTCTTCAGTGAGGATGGAATGAGCAGATGGTCCAGTATTACTGTAAAATTGTGTTAGAATTGTCTGAAACCCAGAGCATTTGACTGTGATCAGAGCCAGTGTAGGTAGGCTCTGCTTCGGGATGTAGGAACTGAAAGTGAAAATGTGCTCAGTGAGTGACAGTGGGAGTGGGAGAAACCAGTTTGTAGGTAGGTCTTTACCCAGCAGCAGTAGCAAATAGTGCTGCCTGTTCCGTGTGAACCAAAACACAAGGTATTTATGTCCATTGGGCTGAAAAGCAAAAGTGCAGTGTCAAGTCTCTGAGATTGAACTGGTGTGTTTTTGGTTTGAAGAACTGAACGATAAAGGTGAAACTGGGAAAAACAGATCCCTTTGGGGAGATTCAGCCCCAGACAGGGAGTCCTAAACCCAGTTCTCCACTCCCACCCAGGTGTCTCATTGACATTCTTGACTCAGATTATTTATATATGATCAGATGATTATATATAACAAGATAGAGCACTGAATTAAATAACAAAGATCTTTGTAAATGCTAGATGGTAGCAAAGTTGCTTGTAGATTAAAATATAAGAAAAGGTGTAATAAAAAATACATACTCATTACCTTCCCCGCAGCTCTGCTTGTTTAGGGAAGAGTTTGTTCCACGGGAAAAGCTGATTTTGTGATGCCCTTTAGGGTTTATATTTGCTCTGGTGCTGTTTATTATCCTGATGTCTTTATAGAGGTGGCAGGTTTTGTCAGAGTGGAGGCTCTGAGCCTCTTCATGAGTGTTTCCTGGATGCTTGCACTGCCTTGGGAGCTTGCAGGGACACAAGTGGCAGCATTGCCATGGCTCACAAAATCCTCTCTTGAGGTACAGAATGTTTATTCCCAGTGATTTTTTTTTTTTCCAAGAAGTCATGACCACCTTGATGTCAAGCTCAGGATGAATTAGTTTTTATGTGCCACGTGCGTGAGAAGCGCCTGTGCACCTGCAGCAGTGCAACCACTTGCTTCTTGCCTGTGTTTTCTGCGTTCAGAGGTGTTCAGAAATACTTCCTAAACCAGCTGTTTGATCAGCCCTGCCAGCTAGCACCTCCATTTTCAAATAAAACTGCTTCCTTTGACAGCTTGCTAAAAATAGCCATTTCTTTAAACCCTGAGGACACAGTGATTCATATGATAGCAAAGAGAAAGAAGGGTTATTTCTTTTGCTTTAGGCTTTGTGAGGGAAGCCACTGTGCTTGTTCCAGTGCCAGCTGGGCTCATGCTTGTTCCCACTTGGACTTCATGGCTGCATCGCCAACCAAGTGGCTCTGGCGTCCCTTGCTCTGCCACGGCAGCCTGGCAGCTCTTTTGAGATGCAGGTGCCATGTCCCAGTACCCATCTTGGCTCTGGAACGAGGGTGTGCAGTCACTGCCACAGCTGAAAATAAACCCTTGAGATGGCAAGTAGCAGCTTTTGTCTCTGGGGGGTTTGTGCAGAGCCCACCCAAGGACAAAGGTATTTCTTGCAATTTATAGACAGGCAGAGGGGAATTGCTTCCACTTTGTTTAAATTCCCGATGAAGCTTCTGACACCATTGCAAGTGCAGTGTAAGGACAGGAAAAAGACACAGATAAGCTTATGTAGGCCTGATTCTTCATGAATTCCTGCAGCATCTCTGCAGAGGTCTCATTCTGCTGTCCGACACTGCAGTGTACGACTGCTAAACCTGCTTCTAGGCTCTGGCTTGCAGCCACCCCTCTCTCAGTAACCTGCCTGGGCACAGTTTTTTCTGCTTTAAAGCTTTTCATCCTCTCTTTCCTCCTGAAGAAACAGCCCCCAGAAAGGCACTAGTCTTGACATAAATGGAATTGGTTGCAAACCTTTTAAGATACTTATTTGTACTCCAGCAATGCGTTTCTGGAGGAGCATGACGCAGAAAATGGCTGGTATATGTGCGTATGGCATTTTAGTTGCTGAGCAACCTCTTTCTTGCTTCAGCAACTTAGCATAAGAATCCAATTTCAAATAAGGTACTTGGGACCCTGACAGACTTAGTGATAGCTAGTGTAACCTGCAAAGACTACTTGGACAGGAAAACAAAACTGCTTTCTTGCAAAATAAGAAGCTTTGCAAGAACTTTTGCCATAAAGGACCATAGTGTTGTTTTTTAATTCCCATACACACCATACACAGTTTTTTTATGTTTGGGTTCTTGAGTAGACCTTAAATCACTGTTCTAGATAAAGCATGCCCAGAAGCAGTGGTTCTTATCTACAGCTCAACAAAGACAAAGTTATCTTTCTTAATGCTTGTAAACTTCCCATGTTTTTATTAATAGCATCCTGAGACCTTGTGCAACCAGATTATGTTTGCTCCTTGTCTCCTGACAAGCTCGTTTTAACCAGTTTTAATAAAATAAAAGCTTTGGCATGAAGGCAAAATAATCTTTCATGTTGATGGAAGGGGAAAGAATATACACTTCTGATATGGAAAAAACCAAGCTCCCTGGAAGTGTGCAGTGATAAGACTCGCCAACATGAAAGATCGTGTTTGGGCCTTTGTTTTTTTCTTCTTGTTTTTGTTGTTTGTCTTTTGTTTTTTTCCAGGCTTGTGTTTTTTAGAACTGCCACCACCCAAAAGGAGCTGGGTTTGTTCTTTTTGTAATAGATTTAACACACATTTTTCATGCCTGACTATCTTCTTGGCTTTCTGTCGTCATTCACAGGAATTAGTTGTTGATACTTGCATATATTCATCCACCCAAGTACCGTTTCCTCCTTTCCTTCTCAGCAGTAGCTTATCTGCAGGGTCAATGGAGTAAAACCCGTCACATTGAATGGGAAAACAGGGGAATGGAGCCCAGATCCTGGTGGAAGCAACACAGGGGTTTTTTTGCCTTGGTCTGGCCTCGAGGACCAGCTTTGCAAAGCCTGGAGAAGGTACAGATCGGAGGGCAAGATAGAGAACAGAGAGGTTCAGCTCTGGTTTAGACCTGTGCTCCAGTGAGAGCTGACAGTGTGCAGCTGTCCAAGTTGTGTCACTCACGCAAGCTGCTTCCTGCAGATTATTCAGTATGAAATGAAGGTTTTAAACTTTAATTTCCAGATAACCTTTACAAAACAAGGAAAATGCAATGTTAGTAGCAATCTTGGAAAGCATTTATTTTTTTCAGTGTTGGCAGAAATGACTGGATGCTGGCAAGATTGTGTATTTGAAGAGAGAAGATGTCTTCCTGTGCCTTGTGTAACTGTGTGAGAAGGGGTTGCATGTGCAGATACACGGTATCTCTACACCCTACTTTAGATTGAGTACTTTTATATATAACAAGTATTTTACAGGATTTTTGTGGCTGTGACAACAGTAAGTTGTCTCCTGGCTGCTAGGCTTCACTCGGTTGATCCAGCTTATTTTTGCATCTTTTAGCAGCTAATTGTTCCAAAGTCACAAATTCAATTGTCCTGTGAGAGTTTGCTTTGGAACATCTTTCCTGAATAATCACTGCTGATTTTTGCATGTTATTTTTTAATCTAATTTAGAAAGGACAGGATGTTTTTAAGGATCAGGACAATAGTTACGCAGCTACAGTGGCTTGATTTTCCTGTGTGGAAATCAGTGGCACATTCATTCTGGGACTGGCACTACTGTTTTGTGCTCATGGCGGTTAAGCTTAAGCCCTGCTGGTAGAGGTGTTTAAGGGTCATTTGTTATGGAAAACCTCAGACGTTTATGTTAGGGGCATGAAATATTTAGTATGCAAATCTAGTACTGCTGTTTATGGATAACATATTAAGAGCCACCAACACTGTGGTGCAAACAGGGACTTGAGACAAGTGTGCAGTCACCCAGATAGCTGGAAAATAACCATAAAGAGGTAAAAAAGAAAAGACAAGAAGCAACTGCTTTAAATTACTGCAAGGGAAATTCAGGTTAGACATTAGGAAAACTTTTCAACAATCTGAGGGGTTAGTCACTGAAATAAATGACCCATGGAGACAAAAGAACCTTCAGGAGGATTGGACCAACGTTGGTCAGGAATGACGTGGACAGTGTTGGTCCTGCCCCTGGTGACCCAGAGGAGCAGGCAGCTTCCCCAAGTCCCCTTCACCCCTCTGACTGACATCAGCCATGCTGTAAAAAGCTCCGGAGTTTCTCTTAGTTCAGTTTCTTATCCCTAATAAATCATAAAAGTTCCCTGGCTCTTGTTACACTATCAGCTTATTCTGTACTAAATACATTCTCATGCCTTGTAGCTGGGGTTTGCACACCAAGGCTTGTGCTGCATGCAGTGTTCTCCAGGCTCAGCAATGAGCAAGGTGGCAAATTCATCAGGTTTCTAGAGCAAGCCTGTAAATGCATCTTGCTGTTTGCTAGTACTGTGTTTTCCATGCCAATATTTGGCCCACAAAATGCTTATGCTCTTCACAGCACTAAAGATCTCATCAGTTGCTGATATTGAAAAAAAGCAACATCTTGCTTATAATTTCCTGAGTGCAGCTTTTTTTCCCCTCAGTTTTCAAACTTCCTTTCCGTCCAGTAAATGGCTAATTTTAGCACTATGCCAGATGTTTTGTTGCTATTGTCTGTGTATCTTCAAGCTGGTCTGTAAACCATTCAGGATTAGATTTGGGGGGGGTGGGGTGTGTGTTGTGCCTTACCTCTTGCCAAAATTGGTGCCATTTCTCCATGCAAAGTACAGGGGATGAAAAGCTGATCTAAATGCAGTGTGGTGTCATCGCCTCCTCAGTGTGCTGTAAAACACCCAGGTGGCTTTGGGCAGAGAACCGAATCCAGATCTTGAAGATGTCATCTTGTGAGAGAAAGCGAGTTAGTATGTTATTCCTAACACTGACTGAATTATGTGACTGTTTTGCAGGAAAAGAGGGTACAAGTCTCCCCACCACTGACAAGAGGACCAAGTGCCTTTATACCAGAGAACGAAGTAAGTTTGCGGTTAGCTGGGCCAGGCGGGTGGTAGCTTTTAAAATACAAATACCAAAGGACAGTTCTACAGCCCTGCTTGTTCCATGGTACCCAGGTGAGCTCCCTTGAGAGCAAAAGGGATGGTTTCTCTGAAGTAGGTTCCAGCGGGTAAAGAACCATCCTGTCCTTGCACACAAGTGGTGCCATTTGACATCTTTTCAGTCACCAGCACTCCCAGAGACAAGCATGAGTGACAGATCTGCTCTTCTCAGGCCGGGGTTGAACACATTACTCACAATGGCAGACCTGAGGGAAGGCCTTTCCAGTATTGCAGAAATATGATTATGTAGCTCTCAGTGTCTGACCTTTGGTTTGAGAGAACCTGCAAGTATGACTTCACTCCTTAGACTGTAGGTGAGCCCCTTGAGAGAATTTATAGTTGAAAGGTATGGTTGGATTTCAGTCTCAAGATTTCTGCCCATGACTTAATGTTCGGTGTAAGCCCTGATTTGCAGCTTGCTGCAGTAGATAGAAAGTTTGCTATGGTGATGTTCTCCTCTGATCTCAATCTTCACAGTCTTAATCAATGATCAGTTAGTTATTTGGGATGGTCCACTACAGCACTAGAACCTTTTGTCTTAAGTAGTTGCTAAAGGTAGATATTTGACATACCTGAAGGGCCAAAAAGACATTGTGAAAGATGAGATAGCTGCTGTTCTCTGAGCTTCTCTCCATTTATACACCAGCAAGGTTTGAATTTAAAAACAAATGGAGAGCGGGTAAAGGCAACAAGAAAACATAATGAAGCAAAAAGGAAGAGAGGTCAAAAAGAGTCTTTTAAACTTGTGAAGAGAGGAGCATGAGTTCCAGCCAGTCACTTGTGGGGAGAACACCCTTTTGCATGAAATACAAGATGAAACTGAGATGCCAAACTTTATAATGACCTAGTTTTTCTCATAAAGTCAGTAATTGTATTAAAAGTAGACAAATAAATGTCATTAAAATTGTAACGTATCTTGAGAGAATTGTTAATGAATTTATTTCACAGCTGAGAAGCTGAGACACTTGGTACAGGCACTATCCAAGGGTCATAGCAGGAGGAATCACGGAGTAGCTCGTAACCCCAGCAGTTGCCCAGTACAAACAGGGACCCTCCAGCTGTGTGGATAAAACAGCTATTCAGTATCACAAATGCTAACTGTGGTTTGTTAAGCAAATGACTACCTTTTTCCCTCCTTCCTTGTCATGAAATAGTACAGCGAATATGGAGGTTTTATTTAGAGACTAGTAACACACTGAATGTGTCACAAATCTTGATAATAACACTGCTGGTGTCAAAGCCTCTTTTATTGTTGTAATGGAAGGAATATGGGCAGAGCAATAACAATTTAATTGTAAGGGTTCCTATTAAAGTGCCATAAGGCTTTAAAAGCAGAGTAAAAAAAATATGTTTAAGGATGGTAGTAAATCAGGAGGAAATACGTGCACAATATGAAGAGGATAGCAATAGAGGTAGAGATAAATCTTAGAAATAATAATGTGGCATATTGCTATGTCTAACATAGCAACAGTGCAGTCCTACACGATTATATTTTGATTCTGTCACAAGAGTTTCTATCCATAACTTCTACTGTTACAAGGAAAATCCCTGACAAGCTGAAGATGATTAGAAACCTATGTTTGAAGAGTATGATTTCCCTAAGAAACCACTAAATGAGACAAAGATCTCTTAAATACACTTACTGAAGAATAAGAGGGACTCCCTGGAGTAGAGCGAGGAATGTACAGTGATAAGTGAGATAAAATGATCTCTAATGTGTGAATTAACTTCTGATGGTGAAAACATTATTAAAAAAAACTGAGAAGGCATAATTTTGAGTACAAAACACAGAAAAGTTGCCATAATGAAGATACACATGTAAAAATTATGGAGCCGTCTGTGTAGCTGCTTCTTCCCTTTCTTTTTGGGCCCACAAGTTAAAAAAGGAAAGTACAGTGGTGAGAAGTGAAAGTGTAGTATATTGTTGATGTTTCTTTATATGTAACTTCTATATAAGACCTGAACAAAAAATGTTTGAGGCATGGTCCACTCATCATCCCATCAGAAAGAGGGAAAACATTTTAAATAGAGTATTTCAGCAAAAGCATTGTGTCTTCTTGGTTTTCGGTGCTTTCTATCTTCATGTGCAGTAAGCCAGAGAAAATGTGTTCTCATTTCATGGTGTTTGCAATAGTAAGCTGGCTGGTTTATTACTCTGCAGTGTCAGAATAAATACTGGGTACTCTCGTCTTGTGCTTGTAACCTCAGTGGTGAACATGTTGAGAGTGGCTGCTCTTTGTGATAAACACTGAGTAATAGCAGTAATACTGTGTCAGGGCTTGCAATGCAAGAGCTACTTATTCTTCTGCTGTTTCATTTCATCTTGTGCCCAAGGTTTGGATTGGTTGGAATAATTAAAGAACAGCTTTTGTTTAAAGAAAGCATTAAATTCCTATTCTAAATATTACTTGAATGTTATGGACAAATTAGCATTTGATCTCCTCTTCAATTATACAAGCACAGAAGGGGTAGGTTGCCAGGCTGTTTCTATAATTTGGTTACATAACCCAGTTCCTCTCCATTAATTTTGAAATTGGTTTTAGAGCTGAATGCCGGGGTAGTATGTGTCTATATAGGCTGTCTTCCATAAAGAATTTACTTTCCATTTAGCTCTTACTTACTTCCGTCTCTTTGTGCAGATTTGACTTTGAATATCTGTGACTTTAGCTGTTTTGGAAAGATCTACAGAAAAGTGTTGTTGTTTTTTGTAGAACCATTAAAATAACAGGTTCTGTGTAAGGGTCTCCCTCTTCAAGTAGTATTTGTATGTGTGTATTTGCATGCACACAAGTGTGTATGTTTATAAATATGCATCCAGATCTCCATCATTGCCTTTAAGTCTGTATGCAAACAAACCTTTCATACAGCAGGATGTTTCTCCCTGGGGCTAAAGCTAGAGAAAATCTCTTTCTCTGCTAAAATGTGTCCATCTTACTTTTAAGGTTATGCAAGCAAATGGTTTGGATGAACGTACTAATCTTCTTGTGGAAGAATATTCTACATCTGGTCGCCTGGACAACATCACGCAAGTCATGAGTATCCATACTCAGTACCTGGAGTCTTTTCTCCGCAGCCAGTTCTATATGCTGCGCATGGATGGGCCCCTGCCTTTGCCCTATAGGCACTACATTGCTATAATGGTATGTACCTACAGCCTGTGTATCTTCTGCAGCCTTGACTTCTGTATTCCAAAAAAAAAAAAAGGAAAAAAGAAGACTTCAGAAAGGAGAGATTAGTGTGATACTTTGACAGGAGGTGAATTTTTGTAGTAGATTTTTATCAGAGTAAAGAATGCCTAGCTGGAAGGTTTTCAGTGAGAAAGGAAAATGGGCAACCTACCACATTCCCTGTTTCCCACAGCAATGCATTTCTCACATGCCCACATCACTGTGCAGCAGGACGATGAGATGCATTGGTCTCGAGTCACAGCAAATTCCAGGTAGACACTAGGAAAACAATTTTTACCATGAGGATGTTGAGACGTTGCAGTGGGGACCAAGAGAGGTTCTGTGATCTCCAGGGCTGGAGATCTTGTCTAGGCCAGGCTCTGAGCAACCTGGTCTGCGTCAACCCTACTGTGAGCAGGGGATTGTCCTCTAGTGTTCTTTTCCACCCTAAATTATATTCTGCAATTCAGAGTAATCAAATGTATTTTTATTGGAGAATCCTTCATACTGTATAGAAAAGCATTGCAATATAAAACAAGGCCCTTCGTAATGAAATTGTACTTAAAACATTGTTTTGTGTTAGTAACCTGTCTTCCACCTGCAGCAAAATCAGATTACATGCTAATGTGCTGCACTTTTCCCTCTGTGTTTAATTATTCCAGGCTGCTGCCAGACATCAGTGTTCCTATCTAATAAATATGCACGTTGATGAGTTTCTGAAAACTGGTGGGATTGCAGAGTGGTTGAACGGTTTGGAATACATTCCCCAAAGACTGAAAAATCTGAATGAAATAAACAAACTCCTTGCACACCGGCCCTGGCTAATCACAAAAGAGCACATTCAGGTACCTCTTCAGTCATGCCCTGTAAATAGCAGCAAATGTCTGGTGAAAAGGACTGCCAAGAACTATGCAGGTGTCTGGTTAGGCTTCATTACCCTGAGTTAAAAAATTCAGGGAAGTACTAGTGCATCAAACAAGCTATAAATTCTCCTGTGTGACAGGAGAATTTGTGTGACAAAGCCAACATGATTTTCTTCTAAGGAATAGCATTGGCTAAAATAGCACCCAAAGAAAAGAGGTAATCTACTAGGTATCTCTTTTTTTTATCCAGTGAGAGTTTGTGTGCAAGAGGACTATGGTATTATTGGAAGAAAGGATTTGACCCCTTTTTAAAATGCATATTTTTGTTATAGAAAAGCTGGAGGCCAAAGGAAATTTTATATTTACACTTTTTTTATTCTCATTTCAGAAACTTGTCAAGACTGGGGAAAATAATTGGTCTCTTCCTGAACTGGTGCATGCTGTTGTCCTGTTGGCACATTATCATGCCTTGGCAAGTTTTGTATTTGGTAGTGGCATTAATCCAGAGAGAGATCCGGATACACCTAATGGAGTCAGACTTATAGCAGTCAACAACTTCTGTGTCTGTGATCTTGCCAATGACAACAACATAGAAAATGCATCCCTCACAAGTAGCAACTTTGGGGTTAGTGTTGCAAGAAAATTCTTTTGCTTGCCTCTGTTTTGTATTAGAAAATTTTCTTCCATTCTTTCCTTCTTAAATTTCAGAGTAGTTTTAATGTTTTTGTCTGGTAATTTGTACATTCACTCTGGCAATTTTCTGTATAATTTATTGAAAACCAGGATTCTAACTGTGGATGGTAGTCAGAACAATACTATTTTGATAGTTGATCTCACAACCCATTTGGCAAGACTAAAACTTTCTTTCAGCAGAAAGCTTGAAGTTCAAGTTTCTTCAGACAGTATAGCAGTGACTGGAGCTTGGTGGCATCCATGTTTCTGATGTGGGGAATATAAAAAAGAATTGGAAAAAAATAGTAATAGTAATAATAACAATAATAATTAAGGCCTACCATCACAAAACGGGTGAATTCTGAATCATTTTCTTGTAGATGGGAGGAAATGTCTGAAATAAAATTACTTAATGCTTCATGCTGGTGTATCAGTCTTGAATGAACAGAGAACTTTGATTACTAGTTAATTAACATAAATGTGGACATTTTTTCCTGAAAGCAGCTCTATAATGCTTTTGAAAACATGTCCTTGAATTAATGCTGACTGATGAATTAGAAAAAGGGTCAACATAGTGGTTATTTTGATCACACATAATGAAAAGCACTGATTTGCCATCTGAGGTTGTGTTTCTGTATTGCAGCATTGCACTGTATCTCTTCAGAAGTGTATTTTGCATTACCAATAGACTGAAAAAAACCTTAATATTTAAAGTTGTTTTCTGATAGATGTATGGCACACCCATGGATTTTCCTGAGCTGTCTAAATGGTAGAATATAAGTGGCTATGGTTTCAGCATTCAAACACCACCTCTTTGCTGTTAATCCCTCTGCAGTAAATTGCTGCAGTAGGTTACATTAACACTTCCAGCTCCTGTCTTCTTGCTGTCTGAAAGCTGTTTGTCTGCATTGTATGTGACAAAATGCATTCTGGCTTCAGTTTTCGTGTTTGCTGCTGCTGTCTGTTTTTGAGAACGCTTGTTGTCAAGCATGAAATCCGAAGATGACACACGTTGTCTATCTTCTAATTTTGCAGAATGTCATGGTGTTTTTGCAGATTGCAGATTCTTTAAGTGAGCTGGAGGCCTTGATGGAAAGGATGAAGAGACTACAAGAAGATAAAGAGGACGAAGAGGCCTCTCAGGAAGAAATGGCAACTCGCTTTGAGAAGGAGAAGAAGGAGAGTCTGCTAGTAATTAGTGGAGGTATTTGTGCTTTTCCAGTTCCATTGTATTTGTGCTTTGTGAAAAAAAAATACTTGAGGCTAATTCAGTGACTGAAACTTTTCTGTCCATTTCTTTATGCTGGCTCCTCATATAGTAGGAGTGTAATAGGTGGTCTTGTCACTTGCTTCATCTGCTTAAGATTTCTGGATTGTCAAATAACACCATCCTTTTCACTATTTGAAATTTAGTTTTGTATATTTAAAAAAAGGCTGTAGGATTCTTTAAATAGCAGTGAGTAGATTTCTCTTTCTTTATATGATCTATATCTTCAAAATAATTCATTCTTGTAAACACTCAGTAGTACTTCACAGGTTTATGTTCTACAGTGCTTAGAACTTCAATGACACTTCTGAGTAGCCTTCAGGTTAGTTTAGGAATTAGATTGGAATGAGGCTCAACTTCTTCACCATTTACTGCCCACCTGGAAAGGACATTTTTAACTTGCCTTTCTGAGTGATCATACTGCTGTGTTGTTCCTATGCTTGTGTTGTGATAGAGATTTGTAGCATTTTTTTATTCTTAAATAATGTTCAAAATTGTGATCTGAAACCTTTTCTGTATTCTTCATATGCTCTGGAGGCCTTCATCTCTAACAAACCATACAACAAAGTTCAATTCCTAGAGATAGGAAGGTGTAGGGTTTTTTTGCAAAGAAGGTGTTAGAAGAAAGAATATTATTAAGACAATCAGAATCTGCAACTATTCCCTCATAGTAGAGGCTACGTAAAGATGATTGCTTGTGTCATTTTGAGAAGTGACCCATAAAATGCTTCACATTTTACTACCCTGTTCTTAGCAAATTTAGATCTTGGCAGTGTCAGACCAAACGTGTTTGACAGTATCAGTGTCTTTGTGCAATGATTACTAAAGGGAGGAAGAATGTATTGTGGATCAGCAGAGAGCTTGTTTTATGGATCTCTAGGAACATGCAAAGTCTCCAAAAGAAGATACATCCACCAGCATCATGGCTGGACTTTTAGAAATGGGCATTGAATATTCTTTTCCTTTGGTCAGGCACAGTGCAGATAAACAGACACTCATTGCAGTTGCATTATCAATTAAGACTTCCATGAGTTTCTGCAACTTCAGGTGCATGAGGAAGAGAATTGAAGGGTTTTTTTGTGTGAGGTTGCTGATAGTTTTGTTGACTTTCCTTTTCTGTTGACTTTGCCTTTTGCTGGTTTGAATTGAGGAGTCTCTGTGTGTTGGGCCTTTACCCTTTCAAGAAATTCAGTACTTGTCTGGGAAGAGGAGTGTAGGTATACAGGTGTCTTTTTACTTTGCTGAGAATTTACTGTGGCAGATGTTGTGCAAGCTTCTTCCTACGCAGTTATGTTTTGATTGTTTAATGAGGCAAAGAGGAGATAAAGCACTTCTGCAATTCTTAGATTAACTGACTTTTCAAGGTGCTAACAGTGGACATATGGCAACTGTTCTGTTGATGCACGTGGAAGCGAGCCACAATTTTAACATCAGGGTCAAATGCAGTCAGCTATGCAGTAGTCAACTTCTGCAGAGGCAGTTAGACAATCAAGCCACCTGTTTATTCGGGAGGGAAAGATTGATTCCTGA
The DNA here is from genome assembly GCA_013396735.1 of Grallaria varia. NCBI lineage: Eukaryota > Metazoa > Chordata > Aves > Passeriformes > Formicariidae > Grallaria > Grallaria varia. The sequence continues at coordinate 506,898 of VWZG01000359.1, read as the reverse complement.
TAGAGAACCTGCGCTTGCTTAGTGATATGTTTTGGAGCTCTTTGAAGATGCTTAGTTACTAGAGCTTCTGGCAGAATTTCACCCTGATGCACTGTAGAGCTCTTTGCTTTCATATAATCTTGAGGTGATATTTACTAGAGGAGTGTTGCATTGCTTTCTGGTTGCTCATACTCCAGATTATGGAACAGAGCTGGTGTGATTCCTGACACCGTACCTGCTCAGTCTAGCAATCCTGTTGTCAAGGGTACATTTTTCTGTTTCTTTTCCTAGCACAATGACTTTACTAATTGGATTCATCTTCCTGATTTAAGATACCTAGCCTCCCTCAGAAGACAACAGAGAGGAAATCAAACCTCCAGGCAGAAGTTTAGCCCACCTCTTCCCTTTGTGTTATGTTAGATGTCTAGTATAGGCTGACATTTAGTGGGCTCAATGAAAGTGATGGATCCCATACAAGCAGATTAGGATTGAAATTTTTCTTTCCTTTGTACCACCTCTCCTTTGCACAACTTCTAAAATTGTCCTCTAGTCCTGTTGTAGAGTGGTAGTTGGAAGTCAGTGCTAACTCATGTGCTTGCCTAAAGGAAAGCTTTTTGCTGTTTTATTCACAGCATTTGATGATGAAATAGTTTCTACAGATGTCTCCCGTTATATTGAAGATCCTGGTTTTGGGTACAAAGACTTTGCAAGGCGAGGAGAAGACCATCTGCCAACATTCAGAGCTCAGGTACCATCTCTTTAAAGCACGGTCACTCAAAAGAATGTTTGTGTATCTCATTACACGGCAAGTAGCATGAAGCAGCGTGGTGTGTTTTTTGCATGCTCGTTTTCTTCTCCTGGTCCATTAAATAACTCACAAACTTCCATAAATCTCCCTGAAATGGAGTCTTTTACTATTTGTAAATCTCAGACAAGGTAGTACTTGGTTTTCTGTCTTATTTCAGTTATTACCACTATTAATGTTTGAAAACTGTAAAGCATATCACTACATCTGGTATAAAAGTGAAAGGCAGAAAAGAAAGAATTTCTTTCCCATCCCCCCAAATGTTGTAAAAAAAAATATCCACTGGAAGAACTCTTTATTTCTGTTGTTTTATGAAATAGTCTCTGTCCAATGGTTATCAATACCTGCATACATATATATCTGTGAGAGCGATTTAGTGAGTATTGTTCTCATATGTGCACCAAATCACTGGACTTTGGATGTTGGGAAAGAAAAGCAGTTCCTAAAAATTATTACTCAAGTTTTTGCTGTATTTTAATACCATTTTTTCAGTGCTTTTGAAATAACAGCATATGCATTTTACCTGTGCATTGTCTTATATATAGGCATCTTTCTCCATGACCAGATTCCTGAACTTTATATATCAGGAGGGACATTCTAAGTTGTTCTGTTCAGTCTTACAGAGTACATTAATGAGCAGTCTAGTAATAAATAGAAAGCAATGGAAAAAACCTTAAATCAAATCGGAGAACTTCAATTAAAACAACAGTGGGCGCAGAAACACTTCATGGTCAGAAGGTGTATGTAAGACGTAAAATAGAACCCATGATCACTCTCAGGAAATGTATTTAGCTATATAGCAGTCTCTGCTGATCTGGATAATTTACTCTGTGATCTCTATATGAGCCTGAAGTAGGTTGTTACTGCCAAAAAGAATAAGGCAAAGTCCTTGCCTCTAAATCAAGCATTCTGCTTAAATACTTTAGAAGCAGCAGGCTCCCTTGGACAAAAGCTCCAAAGAAGTTGAAATTGGAACTAAACCATCTCTGCTCTTAAATAAACAGAACAGCTTCTGGCCTATATGTAAAGGAGTCACCTTGATAATTTAACTTTATTATGTCCTGTTCTTAGCAGTTAATTGTATATACCTACAGCCTCCCAAATGCTACTGTTAATGGTACTTAAATTGCAGTAGTATCCCAAACTCCTGCAATAAATCTAATCTTTATTCTGATAAAACAAGACTGCTTTATATCTGTGGGTTTAAATTTAGTAATAGGAAAAGGTATTCTATACACAGCAGAATGTCTTTAAACTTGGGAGGGGGCAGTTTGTTTTTTCGTTGTTAGTATGGGTCAGCTGCTGTTATAGAGCAGCACTTTTCTCCTTCTGAGCCTTTTGGCTTTCGGAGGCTTTTGTGATGCCCAAGGTGTCCTGCCTGGACAACTTTCTAGGGCTGGGTAGGTATGGCATATTTCTCACAAGCCTTATGGTCTTTTGTCATGGCAGCCAAAGGCCCAGTGTGATGTTGTGACGTGTTTCAGATGTCACTGAATGCCTCTGTTAGGCAACAGAGTAATATCCTACATGCTCTTCCCAATATCCTAATCAGGGGGACAGTACTGTAGGCATGCTCCAAAGTGCCTGGGAGAGGACTCTTGCCCAGCAGTACCTTTTGAAAACAGCCAGGCACAGGAAGGACATGGAGATGATGCCCTTGACTGTAAAGCTGCCATCAGTGATTGAATGACTGAACACTTGCCAAGGATGTGGGCAAACTTAACACATTCTGTGTGACCGCAGCATGGAGCCTGGTTGCATGCTGCTCTGAAGCAGGGTGGTTCTCCACTGCTGATGCTGTGCACTCTGCAAAGATTTCCCCTTCCTGATAGGAGAGGCAGGCTTTTATCCTTGATGTCCAGGTGCTTGTCTAAGACCAAAGCAGCCTGGATTTTGTCAGTTTTTTTAGGGACGGTTCAACGTTTAACCTAGTGATTGTACATCCTGTCTGGAAGTAAATACTCCATCCCTGCTCAGAGCTAAGCATCAAAGCCTGCAAGAGAAACAAGTTCTTAAACTTACAGGCCAATCCCACATAGAATGATACTGGTCAGAGTGACAAAGCAGAAGAAAATTCCCTCGGCACTTCTGGAGAAGCTTGGGGTTTTTCCTACTGCAGGCTAATGATATCCAGCAGGAGGTGGCATGTCACAATATGATATTCATTGCCAAGAAGTCTAGGGGAGTGGAGCAGGGGATCTGGATGAAGAATCCAAAATGTAAACTTTTGGAAGAGAATAAAGTTATTACTACCAGACAACAAAAACTGTTGAGCCATAGAGAGGAGCAGCTAGGGAATTCACTTCATTTGTGCATTTATTTATTTCCTTCTCTTCCTGCAGGACTATACTTGGGAAAATCATGGGTTTTCCCTGGTAAACAGGCTTTATTCTGATATTGGGCATCTCCTGGATGAGAAGTTTCGGATGGTGTATAACCTCACATATAACACTATGGCAACACATGAAGATGTTGATACAACTACGCTAAGAAGAGCTTTATTTAACTATGTCCACTGTATGTATGGAATCAGGTATGAAGGAAAACCCCCTGGCTTGGGAATACATTCAGAAACTATGTAAACAGAAAAACGAACCTTTTGAAAAGCATGATTTTAGACTATGGGTGTTTAAAGTGAAGATGGTACCCCAGTCTGGAAGTTAGAGTGGTCTTGCTGGCACATAACTTTTCCTTCTAGTTCAGAAAATAATTATGAATTAGGATAGAAATGATTACAGAAATGTCTTCTCTGAAGCCAGCCTGTATCCTTTGTTCAGAAAAGACAACATCCCAAAGCAAGTTCAGAGACCACACCAAGTTGGGCAGGACTGTTGATATGCTGGAGGGTGTGAAGGCTCTGCAGGGGTATCTGGACAGGCTGGATTGATGGGTCAAGGCCAATTGTATGGGGTTCAACAAGGCCAAGGGTCCAGCACCTGGGTCGCAATAATCCCAGGCAGCACTACAGGCCGGGGGCAGAGCAGCTGGAAGCTGCCTAGTGGAAAAGGACCTGAGGATGCAGGTCAGCAGTGACTGAACATGATCCAGCAGTGTGCCCAGGTGGCGAAGAAGGCCAATGCCATCCTGGCTTCTTTCAGCAGTAGTATGGCCAGCTGGACCAGGGCAGTGATGCTGGCACTCAGCACTGGTGAAGGCCATACCTCGAATCCCATGTTCAGCTTTGGGTCTCTTATAACAAGACATTGTCCAGAGAGGGACAGCAGAGCCGGTGAAGGGTCTGGAGCACAAGTCTGATCAGCAGTGGCTGAGGTAGCTGGGGGTGTCTAGTCTGGAGGCTCAGGGGGGACCTTCTCACTCTCTGCAACTGCCTTAAAGGAGGTGTAGCCTGGTGGGGGTTGATCTCTTCTCTCAGGTAACAAGTGACAGGATTTGAGGAAATGGTCTCAAGTCACACCAGAAGAGGTTTAGATTGGATATCGGAGAAAATTTCTTCATGGAAAGGGTTATAAAGTATTGGAACAAACTACCCAGGGAAGTGGTAGAGTCCCCATCCCTGGAAGTGTCAAAAAAATGTGTGGATGTGGCACTTGAGGACACGGTTTAGTGGTGAACATTGTGGTGGGCCTGAGTAAAATGGTTGGACTTGATCTTAAAAGTCTTTTCCAGTCTTAACAGTTCTATGATTCTACTAAGGCTTTCAGATGTTAGCAGGTGGTTTTCTGTCATGTATAATAAATGCTCCAATTCTCAGGCTTAAGAACATAATGCTGCAAAAGACAATGCTTTTAAAAACGTGTATCAAACAGAATGATTGCCTGTGTTGGTTTTAGGTATGATGACTATGATTATGGAGAGGTTAATCAGCTACTTGAACGCAGCCTGAAGGTTTACATAAAGACAGTGACCTGCTACCCAGAGAGAACCACCAAGCGCATGTATGACAGTTACTGGCGTCAGTTCAAGCACTCGGAGAAGGTACGTATTTCAAAGCCAACGTGGCTTCACAGAGATCCCCATGCTGTTTAAAAATCAAAATACAGGGACACCTAAAAATGGCAGTAGCTGTTAAATGTACTATTTTCAATCAAAGAAAACCAAATGAGATGAATTTGTTGAGTGTTTGATACCAGTTTTACAAAAATACTTCTTAGTGTAGTAGAAATATATTTTTTACTATTATTTTGAGTGACTTCTCCATAAAATTGGACAACTGTCAAAAAAAGTAGATAAAGTTGGCAATGCAGAAGTAATGAACTATGCCAATACTAGGGATTTAGAGATCAAAAAAGACTTAAATTCATATATATATATATATATACACACACACGCGCACACACACATACATATATATATAATCTTCGTGAGATTTTTTTAGCAATAAAAATATCAACATGTCTTCAGATACCCACATGAAATGCTTCCTGACCAGGGTTCAGTGCTTGTGTTCCTGCTAGTCTATCAAGCATGGAAACTGTTCCTTATTCTGTGCTCCTGTAACAATGGTCACAGATGGTAGTAAAGAAAACGAAATATGATTCGGAAATAACTAATGCCATTAGAAAAAAAAAAAGGTTTTTTGGAGCTTCTCAGATGGAAGATTGTTTAAAGCAGCAGTTGAGGCTAGTTCCTTGCAGTCGTGGGATGTTGTCTAAACTGACATACTACACTGTTGTGTTAAATGGAGTCTGCAGAAGGGTACAGGGAGAAAGGAGATAGTTTTCTTGCAGCAATACTTTATTAAAGGTAGGAAATTTTAGTCTAAATGAATAAACAATGTTGCATTCAGAGGTGAGCTAAATGGCTGATTTAATTTCTAACAGGTCCATGTTGATTTCTAACAGGTCCATGTCAATCTACTTCTAATGGAAGCTCGGATGCAAGCCGAACTTCTGTATGCCCTGCGTGCCATAACTCGCCACTTAACCTGAAGCGTTCACTGGGCAGGAGTAAAGGAGTTTTTACTGAGTATGTAAAGACCTTTTGAATAGATACACACCAGAAGCTGTTTGTGATGTAGCATCAGGTTATTCAATTCTCTAGTGTCAAAGTTTAGCCGTGCTTCTTGGCGGCTGTAATGTGCAATGACGTGTTTTATTTTCTTGATGCTTAACATTACTAATGATAACAAAAGTAACACTGAGGAGCACTACTCTGCATTGTTTCCGGCTGGATTTATACGCAGTGGTCAGGATCCTGAAACTGTTTTTATTATATCCAATCCTAGCGCTTTGTTCTTTAAGCACTGGAATGAAGTGCTTAGAGACTTCTTTTTCCAAGCAATCATTTTTCAGATTAGTGGAGTCCAGCAGAAGATGAGTTCTGCCTGTCCTGAGAACGTACCACCATGTCGTGACTCGTGACAGAGACACGCGGGCTGTGTTGCATTGAAATGCCCACTGGATTCTTCTGTGTCTCCTGGAGACTGCTGCCAGTCACTGTCTTTACAGCAATTGGAGGTGATGCGAGGTGTGGATGCAAACATCGAGCACACTGTAATGTGAAATTAGTCTTGATAAATCCTACAGCATGCTACTGAAGTGCGAAATTCATCTGCTTTGTCATGCCCCTTCCCAAGAGAAGAGGCCTCACAATTTGCCATTTCAGTCACACTTACTGTGTTTCAATCATGCATAACCTTGTTTTACTGACAGTCACCCTCGGTTGTGTTGGCAATATCCATGCTCATCACATGTTGCAATTTGTTTAGTTGGCACCTATAAAATTAATACACAGGCTGACCAAAAATAGGGTTGTGGGGTTTTTTGCACTCTCTTCTTTATCAATGTTTTAACTAAGGAAAGTAAAGGAAGGCTAGCATATCTGTTCTTTCATATTGGATGTATAGAAATTTACTTCAAAACTTTTTCATAGCATGAAATTGTAATATTCAAAGTTTAAAAAGTTTCTATGCATTAGTGTGAGTGAACAAAAGAAAAGTGCAATATTTAAAAAGCAAGCTTTTTTCCCCGATATGCCACTGCTAAAGTGTCCTTCTTATATAGCCATAAAGAAATTTTAAAACCAAATTTCTTTATTGTCTAAGGCCTAGCAGTTTTGTTTCAGCTTTTATGGCTTAAGACAACCTGATACTGAGATGCCAAAGCATCCCCAAAACAAAGCATTTTTGGACAACCAGTAATATTGGGGAAGGGAAGAAATAAGCTGCCAAAAATGTCACACTTTTGTGCTGGTTTTTGTTGCTTTTGACTAATTTTTATGAGCACAAAATGTTGATATTTATAGCTTTATTTTGTATTGCATTTAATGAACCAGTGAAGTGCCTAAAGAGATGCTTAAACTTACCCAGTAGAACACAAGTTGTCACTGCTTCAACCTTTGTCTGTTGGTTTGGACTTTCCGTATTTCCTTTGAGGAGGGTGACCTTTATTTCTGTGGCATACATTTAAAACTTAACTGGACAGGCTTGTTTTTAATGTTCCATTGGATTGTAGAAATTAATACAGGATTTTTTTCATTGGTGATTGCAGAATAGTTAAAAAAATACTACCAGTCAGATTTTGACACTTCATTTACCTGTCATGGACCAGTACTCTACTAAAGTTAGTTTTCTCTTTTCTTCCCTTTTATGATCCTTGCTGTGACTTCACATGTTGGTTTTTCTGCTTCATCTGTCTGTTCCAGATTGGAAAGCTAAATGATTGTACACTTTTCTGCACTTTCAGACTGCAGACTCTGCATGTGAAAACCTTTCGAGGAAGAAATCAGTAATTATTTTTTTTAATATCATGTTGGCTATTTAGAAAACTACCCAACAGACAGCATTGGACTGTATTCTAGAGAGAGCATTGGGTAGACCATCAGATTCATTTATCTTGTATAGCTGACTGCAAAGATTTCTCAGAAGCATTGAGATGCTCATATGTATGAACTTAGATTAACTTTCTAAGTTGTTATGATCATTTTTCCTCCCTCTTGTGATTGTAGTGGCCATTCGTAATGGCTTTTGTGTGTGAAACAGTTCTGCTGAGAAAAGTTTTCATGCAATACTTTTGCTTTTTTCAAGTGATGGGAACTGTTCAGTACTGTTTTAAATTCCTTTGTTTTGAAAAGTCAGGTAGTTCTCAAGAAGCACAGTTGAGCTCTGGAAAGGAGGTGAAACTAGATTTGGGTAACTAATGTGATGGCTTAGTTTCCCTTCAGAAATGCAAAAACTCCTGGAGTAGGTTGAGTTTTATGTTTGGAAACATGAGTGCCTTTACTTCTTTCCTAATGAAATGTACTTGCCAGCTCAAATGCCTTCGGGGCAAAGTACATGAGCAGATTTGAAATACAGAAACCATAAATATATTGCTTCATAGAATTTGTAGTAAACCAGTGTTTTGCTTAGTTTTGTTTTTTAAGGTGCCATATCAAGTCACATATGGCCTGCAAGGCATTCCACGATAGGAAATGTCATTGTACAATTAGTTTGCTACTTCTTCTTTTTTTTTTTTTTTAATATTAAATGCAAACTTGAAACATCTGGAAATGTTTTCCATGTGGCATTTTTTTTCAAAGTACTGCATTTACAGTGCAGCAATTTATAGCCTAGTTTTTATACTCCAGTTTTGGATTTTTAATAGATGTTTGTTCAGAAAAGGTGTTTAAAGTCAGACAGTGCTACTCTTTACGCACGCTTTAGGTTCACATTGTGCCAAATTTTAATGTGCAAGTGTTCTCGGATTTTTTTGCAATTTTAAGCACTCATGAATGTGAATCTTCACACTTTGTTCATTAATATTTTTCTTAAAGAGTACTGTAATCATGGGAAGCGTAGATACTCTCCCTCTGTGTTCCTTTATTGGAATTGGTAATTACCAGCATTAATGTTATTCTACAAAATCCCAGCCATGACCAACATAAAAACAAAATGTACAGTCTCCTGTCTCCTGAAGAGAAAGCTTGGTAGGTAAAATTAACCAGATAGCGCAGGGAACGCTGTAAGCAAAGGACAGAACTTTTGAGCATGAACAGCTTCTTCTCATTGCAGAGTCACTTCAAAATGTTCGTTGTGATAGAGTACATCCTTACTGAAATTGCTCCTTTTTTTTTTGGTAACGAAGAGAAGTGAAAAAGGTGCCAATTGGATGCATTTGCATTTCCCCAACCACTCTACCCACAGCCAAACATTGCAAGAGTGTCATCATACAAGAACAGAAATAATTTTTAAAACAGAAATAATAATTTTAAACTTGGGTGTCATTTGTGCAAATAGCTACTACAGCTGGTGCTGTAGTATCCCTACAAGAACTTTGGTGAGCTGTAGATGGATTTATTTTCATCAAGGCTGAACTGAAACATACATCCTTTGCCTAAAGCCTTCATTAAAATGAAATTCATAGATTATGCTGAGTTGGAAGGGACCCATGAGGATCGAGTCCAACTGCTGGCCCTGCACAGAACACCCCAAGAGTCACACCATGTGCCTCTCACAGTGTTGTCCAAACGCTTCTTGAACTCTGTCAGGCTTGGTGCTGTGACCACTGCCCTGGGGAGCCTGTTCAGTGCCCAGCCACCCTCTGGGTGAAAAACCTTTCCCTGATATCCAATCTGAACCTTCCCTAACACAACTCCAGGCCATTCCCTCAGGTCCTGTCACTGATCATCACAGAGAAGAGATCAGTGCCTGCCCCTCCTCTTCCTCTATGAGGAAATTGTAACTGCAATGAGGTCTCTCCTCAGTTTCCTCTTCTCCAGGCTGAAAAGACCAAGTGCCCTTAGGCACTTCACCATCTTTGTAGCCCTCCTTTGGACACTTGCTAAGAGCTTACTATCTTTCTTATATTGTGGTGCCCAAAACTGCATACAATATTCAAGATGAGGCCACCCCAGTGCAGAGAAGAGCGGGACAATCACTTCCTTTGACCGGCACCTTGATCCTTGAAAAGGATGTACTTTCAGCTGTAAGAGTTAAAGAATTGCAACTATCTGCTCTTCTGTGTATTAAAAAAAGCCTTTAAGGACAGGAAAATCAGTAATTGTAACCAGTTATATGTGTAGGTCTCTATAAATTTAGAACAGATCAGAACAGAACAAAGAGGAAAACATTTTGCTGCTCTATTAATTGAGTGCAGAAGGTCAAAGCACCAGATTCTGCAAAAGTAATTTTGTTTGTAGTGATGCTGATAGAAGTTTTCATGGCATTTGGAAAAAGTGGTTCGCTGCCTACATTTCAGTGGGAATTTGAGCACCCAGGCACTCAGCAAAATCATAGCAGGTGCCCACTTGCATTTTTGAGTCAGATTTTTAAAGAAACTTAGTCACCTAAATTCAAGAGAATAAAATTAATTTCCATAGAGATTAAAGGAATAATGTGTAGCAGATCCATGTGATTTGCAGCAGTTGTTCATGAAATGGGTTGTTTTGGCGACTTAATGTAAGTTTAGAAAAATCTCTCCCAAAGCAGTTGAACTAAGCTGCTGCTCTTGCAGAACAAGTTCTTGATGTTTCTCATGCACGTGTGTTTTCCATGAACATAGGCATGCATTTCAGGCTCATGTTCCAGAATTTAGACTCCGTTTCAGAAGAGCTGAGTTATTTAACTTCTACTTGCAGAAAAGATTCATTGGTGGTAGTAAGGGGATAGCTTGTGCCTGGACTAAAAAGTTTTGGCTAGAAAGAAACACTCCAGATCTTCTTGATGATCAAGTGATGTTCTTTCAGTTACTTTCCTTAGAGGTTTGGATCCTTCTTGCGTTAAGTAAGGGGTGATGTTGCACAAAATAAAGGAAAGGAGGAGTGGATTCATTGTAAATGAGCTTTCCCTGAGTGGATCTGAATATAAAGGTGTAAGCATTAGTTTTCTGTTTAGCAATCATTCCAAGAGCTGCACAAAAATGTCAGTGTTCACTATCTGAACTTCAGATTTACTGTCACTAATGTCCTCCAGCACTAGATTTGTCTGAAGAGATGCATCCACCAGCTTTCTAAATTTAGGAATTGTAAGTGAAAGTTTTTATCTCCAAATGAAAATTAATTTAGCATTTCATACCTACTGCATAGATCACAGGTGTGGGAGATGGAGAGAGCACAGTAGTATGAGAAAACTGTAGGAGCATCTTGATCAGTGTTAATTTACTCCCTAGAACAGATTTCCTGGCATGTGGTCATGCTGCTGCTTCTCCAACACACATCAGGTCTCTTTTGCAGACATTTAATCCTTCTGCTGCTCATCAGGGGCAAAAATTTTCATTTTCCAACCTGTCACCACCCCTGTCCTGCATCAAGTGCTTCCTGTCTCCCCAGTTCACAACTCTGAGCAGCCATTCAGGGACAACCTCCCAGCTTTGACCTTGAAAACAAGGTTCCTCTATCACCACTTGCTGTTGAGTGCAAGGCTCTTTCCTATGTTTAGAAACACTTAATTGCCATATTAGGTTATTTCTAGACAGAAAAATTCTATGTGTGGTCTGAAAGGATGAAACTCAGTATATTTAGGTAGCATTTGCCAGTAGCATGTCAGAGCCCATCCCTGGAGTTACAGTAAAAATCCAGTGGATCCACTAAGGAAACCATATCTTTGGTGAAATGCCCCATGCTTGAGCTATTCAGCTGTGCAGGTTTCTCTTGAGGACATCTAATGGGGCATTTGAGGTCCCCTTGTGCCAGGCAGGCTTATAGGGCCATTGGGTCAGCATCCCCTCAGGTGCCTTGCAGCTGGGCAGACTGCATCCAGTCTCTGCAACAAGTGAATTTGGGTTTTTAACTTATCCATGGGAAAAAATCCAAATGCACGCCATGGAGTGGCTGTTGGAAACAGAGGCAGCGTTGGATGTTTCTGCAGGTACTGAGTATCACCAGGGCTTGTGGAAAATAGACAACTGAATTCTGCCCTTGTTCCTGAGAGTAGTTAGAGGTGATACTGAAGATGCTAATTATTATACTAATTGTGGGGAGCAAGCCACGCTGTCGGCATCAGGAGGTACAGACTACAGGCACTCTTGAGGGGACACGTCCAGCACAGGAGGAGTTGATGTTTTGGTCAGGTGAAGAAACTTCACTGATGTGTCCAAGAGGTTCTTTTCTGTGCTTGTGAATCAGGGAGATGGTGGAACAGGCCTCTTTTCAAGGTGTCCAGAGGGCTTCTTTGAGAAAAGAACTGGGACCCTTTGCTTATTCCACAGATGGAACAGGGGAAGGGAACCATTCATTTCTGTCCAAGAGAAACTTGCCACTGTTGAATTGCATTTTCTTGCCCCCATCAGCCCTTTGAAGGGAGTTTTCAGGCAAAATGGGTGAGTCACCAAGCATTGTGTCTCCAGCTGAGGGGTCTGAGGTGCAGCGACAGCAGCAGGGCCAAACATGCACTGTCCAAAACTGTTTCTCATTCCTCACTTCATGCTCATGTTGTGCCACCAGACCCAAATCTCTTCCCTCCAGCCTGGCTGCCATGTGCCCAGCTGGCTGCAGGAGCACTACCACTCAGTGTGGTGGGTGATGCAGCCGCTTTTAGGGAAAAAATAATAATAATTAGGCTACAGCCCTTGGACTCTGCAAGGCAACACAGTTAAGAGATCTTTTCACAACTGTGACCAGAACTGGATATAAACTGTAGCTTAAGAAAATAGGAATTTTGTAAACTTGAAATCTCTTGGTTTTACCCTTTTCTCCTTTTGCTGGAAAGCCACACAATGAATGTATATGCTTTATCTTTCTATCTGACATAACTGAAAATCAGGCTGCCAACTCCTTGTTTTGTATTAGCCTTTTTTTTTTAAGAAAAAAAAAGAAAAGTTTGTGAGCAATATATGTAGCATGCTGTGAACGTCTGTTTTGATCTTTATAGTTACTCTTTAATCCATCAGTATTAACACAGTTCTTTTTTGTGTTCCCCTTGGTACTTCGTATGCAGTGTAAGCAGAAGCTGTGATCGGCTTTGCAGTCCTGTGCCATGTTACTGTAACTCCTTGATTTTTTAGGAAGCACCTGACTGTGGGCCACCCTGGGGCAGGTAGCGTGCCCAAACACGACTGCCACTTTTCGGTCTCTTGTACTATGTATAGTTTTAAGTAGAATAAGCTTTTTAACAGAATATTGATGCGGTTTATGAGTCACGCAGGCTGCAAGTGTCTGGTGTGTGAGAGTCTTTGTATTTATAGTTGTTGGGGTTTGGTTTTCTGTTTTGTTGTTGGTTTTTGTTTTGTTTTGTTTTTTTTTAATTCATAAAGTAGCAAACTTGATAAACATAGCCACTTTAAACTGCTCTTGCTAAACAGACCCTGCTGTAGATAAAATACCACTGTAGATATAGAGGGGAGTGCCAGCTGTCCTCTGGACTGTGGGTGAGCTGAGCCCCTTTCTGCAAAAAGCGCAGTCCGAGATGCAAAGCCACCCTGCGTTTGACTGCATTTGGACCCAAACACCAGGAAGGCTGGGGTCTGGCATGTGTTTCAGCCCTCTGTGCCCATAAGCCAGCCACTGGCTGCCCCCCACACTCTGCTCAGCAGTGCATGGCAGGGAACATGGGCCTTGCTGGAGTGAGAGGGATGGTCCAGCTGCTGGACCGCAAATATGGTCATGGCGTTTCTGCAGCTGAAAAGCTTCCAAGCCTCTCCTGAGTGCAAAAAGTAGTCCTTGATTTGCTGTCTGCAGAGCCCAGCATGTTGGGGAAAGAAGCAGCGTTGGCTCCCCGTTGGCAGCCATGGGTCTGAGCCCCCTTGGCCGGGGTGGCAGGCAGGGCAGGGTAGGGCAGGGCAGTGCTGTGCCCAGGGAGGGGCATTTCATTGCATCTCCCACCACTGGCCCTCTGGATAGGGGGTAAATTGTACCCAGCCCAGCAGCTCTCAGCTTCTTGCCTCCTTTTGCCATGGCCACGCAGGTGTTACGGGATGGAGGGTTAAGGACAAAGCCCTGATCCTGCTGCTCCCTCTCACCACCACAAAGTGAGGAAGCGTGGTAGCTCTATGGGTCCCACAGTCCCTACAGCATCCTGTGGGCAGGTGGCACATCACCTGTCCTGCCTCCTGGGCCACCTGCCCTGAGCTCTGGAGAAAGGCTACAGGCTCCCTGCCTTCAGAGGTTTGCCTGCAAGGTGAGGCAGCTGCTAGGAGCTCACTGTGGGTTACCACAGCAGCTTTCATAATTTTTTTTTTCTGTTGTTGCTGGTTGGGTTTGGTTTTTTTCTGCAGAGAAACAGACTGACCTAGTGGGATGGAATTTTTTTTGTGTGTGACTTTTGTTAGTGTTTAAGTTACCCAACTTGAATTTATCTGGACAGATGCAGAAGGAACTTTTTTTTTTTTGGTGAGTTAAGAGACAAAAACGCATTTTTAAACAAAGGAATCGTGTATTAACATTTTAACAGCAATTCATAAATCTGCACTTTTTATGAGGTTTTGAAAAATCTATTTATAGGTACGGAACAATGGGGTTTGTTTAAAACTGTATCGCATTTATACTTGCTGAAATTACTTTCATTGTTATCGGTAGGAATTTCATTGGTTAAATAAAATGAATAAAACATGTTTCCTGTTTGAGCCATCATTTGCCACACACTGGGGAACGTCTCTGGAGCAGAACGTCCTGTGTTCTGGGACAAAATCCAGTCCTCGAAGTATCTTTCCCCTCCATGCCCTTGTTGTGTGTTTTAATCTACGTATTATTTAATACAGAGATTATTTAATTTCTCTTCCAGGGAACCCTGAGCAAACCTCAGAGCAGCACTGAGTGCAAACCATAAAACCATGAGGGAAATGAGAAGGAGAGAGGAAATGTGTACCAGCAGTGCTGGCTCAGGGCAGTGCCAAGCTTGTCTAGCAATGAAATTGCCCTCAGTCTTGTCTTCTGCCCCATCCAGCCCCCAGGGAAGGGTAACTTAGAGCTGAGGGATCACCAGGGCAGTTTGTCCTGGGGGAGATACTCATCTCCCCTCCAAAGAGACAAAACTAGATAACACAACCTGCAGACCTGGGATGTTTCCAGGTGTATCTTATCCTCCAGCTGCAGGAGGCTCAGCTGACCTGTCCTCACAATGGAAATAACTCCCAAACTTATTTGGAGTTCAGTCAGAGGTAGTGTTTGTGTGCCTCGAGGAGCGCTGTGACCCCTGACCATTACCTGCTGGCATCTCTGGCTGGTTCAGCTTCATCCTGCCCTGAAAAATGCACTGATCACAATAAAAGAAATACATAAATAATACATATTTTTATATAGAGAGATAGATATATAGATACAGATATATACATATATAAAGTGCTTATTTATTTGCTGTCAGTGGGAATTTCAAAGCACTGGAAATATCTGTAATCTTAGGTCCAGGTAGAGCTTCCAGTCCCCTTACAGGTGCTGTGGCGGTCACCTCCAGGCAACGGCACAGCTCGAGACTGGGAGGGTGACCGTATCACCAGCACCACTGTGAAACTGATTCAATATTCCTCAAAGCCAAGGGCTGCTCAGAATTCCTGCTTTAGTTTCTAGAAGTCCCAGAGGACAGGCAAGCAGCAGGGCAGGACAGTGCCCTCCTCAAGCAAGCTCTGCCTCGATTTTGGTCCTTGCACCCTCCCAGCGTGTGGTGTGAGTGCTCCCATGGGGGTTCCCAGCACAGGCAGAGGACAGCCCCGCTCCCTGGCACCCTGTGCTCACCTCTCGGGCTGGTTGCCCCCAGGAAATCCAAGGCCAAAAACATCTGCTTGCCGTGGAACCAGCCCATGGCTGGAGACACCCAGAGACAGAAGGGCGGTGTCAGACCAGAGACGTGTCACAGGGATCCTCATGTGACCATGCTGGGTGGCTGCAGGAGTCTCCATACAGCCCATAGGTGACCCCCATGGGATGCCCCTGGGATGTGACCCCAAACCCTGCCAGGTCCCTCCCTTCCTCAGAAAGCACGGGGAGACCCCCTGGTGTACCCCATGACCAGCATCAGCTGAGTGTGGCCACCCCCATCCTCCCAGACAGATCCAAGAAGTCACGAGCAGCAGCAGGGTGGGTGGCTGCAGTGGGATGCCATTGCAAGTGGAGAGCGGCTCCCCACTCATGGCCCAAGCAAGCCCACACCTGTAGGGTTGGATTTCCACTTGTTCTGGGGTCTCCTTTGCTTCTTTCCAGCATCACCTCAGGCTCCTTGTGCTTCCATGGTACTGGGAAGAAATGGTGATCATTCCCAGACCCCTGTACAGAACCATCAGTGGATCCGCTCTCCTAAATGTACATGAACTGCTGCTGAAAGAGCATCCACCAGTACGACTTCATTCCAATGCTACACTCTAAATTAGCCCAAATTATAGGCAATGTGGGAGCATACAAAACCTCCCCAAAAAACTTCTAATGGGATCATGATGGAGCTGGTGATGGAGCTCATGATGGAGCAATCTGGTGAGGCAGCTGGCCAGCAGAGCAGAGGCTCTACAAACCTGAGCTAGAATTAAGGAGGTTTTAAGTAACATCATTCATCATGCTAATAAGCTCATGTAAATATTGTTGATTTTTGTAAGCTTTTCAGTATATAAAATAAGATAGTCACTGGATTTGTATTTCCTGATAAATTAAAACCTACCCTCTGCATCCTCCACATGTAGCTTTTGTCCTTGGGCTTTCTTCAGGCTCTTGGAGAAAAACTGGAATGTTTCTGACCTGCAGGAAAGTGCTTTTGCAGAAGGGAAGTTCTCCTCCTCCTCCCGCCTGCAACTGCTGTTCAAAGTATCAACATATCAACCCAATAAAATGTTCTTCCAAAAACTGTATACAGAAAATACAGCAAAATGTGTGATTTCAGCCACAATGGAAGTGTTTTGGCAGACATGAGCTGCGACATTTGGTGTTAACTTGCCCAGGAAGGAAACCCCCAGCAGTTTGCTCCTGCAATGTGCAAACCCTACCTTTCCCATGCCGACCTCATGGCCCCGTGTCTCTCATGATGCGCTAAAGCACCAGGAGAAGAGCTGGGCTGGGGAGATGATGCTGCCTGAATACAGGCGCTCAATTTGCCTTGCTAAATTACCTAGCTAATCTGTCTTGGCTTCCTCTGCAGCCCATGGAGAGAGGAAGAGACTCCACCAGAGGGTGACATCTGCCCTGAATTATCTCCTGGGAGACTGATTCGCATCCACACGGTTGGGATGCAGCCTTTGGCTCACAGAAGATTAAATTGCAGCTCACATCTGCAATACAGCACAGTGATACTGAACAGATCAGCTGAAAAAACATGGCATTTGATTTAAGCTAGCCCCTAGGTGTTTTTGTTTTCAAGTTTTTTCCTGCTGAAAAACAAAACAAGAAAAACGATTTTGGGGGGAAAAATGAATAGAAGCACCTGATAGAGGCATCATTACCAGCTCTAATTTGTAGACCTGAATGCAAATCCCCGCAACCACAAGATGTCTAGAACCTCAGTGTTGTGTCCCTGGGAGTTCCTGCAGTGCCCACAGGGTACTTTGTGGGAATGTGCTCTGTGATGAACACCTGCATCTGTGTTCACAGCTGGGAATGGGAGATGGAGAAAGAGTGAGACTTTGAATACGCTCCTGAGAGAAATAAAGAACAGATAGATCCCACACCACCAAACCTCCCTTGGACTGGGCATGGAGGTGTGATCTGAAACATTACAGCCTCTGGGGATGGACAAAACTATCTTTCATTGCTGGAGACTGAGCACCTGTTCCGTTGTCCTTGGTGACACTTGAAAGGAGGTTGTCACAAGGTCAAGGTCTGTCTCATCTCTCAGGTAACAAGTGACAGGATGAGAGGAAATGGCCTCACGTTGCATCAGGGGAGGTTTAGATTAGAGATTAGGAAAAATTTATTTACTGAAAAGATGGTCAGGGACCAGAACAGACTGCACAGGGAAGTGGTGGAGTCACTATCCCTGGAAGCGTTCAGGAAATGTGTGGGTGTGGTACTTGGGGATATGGTTTAGTGGTGCTCTTGGAAGTGCTGGGTTAACAGTTAGACTCGATCTTAGAGGTCCTTTCCAACCTTAATGATTCTGTGATTCTGTCTGAGTTGTCATCCTCCTTAACTGGTGGTGATGATGAGCCTCAGAGACCATATGCACCCTTCTGACACCAGGATGTCCATGGTTACTACTCAAACTTCTGCAGCCATGGGCTCTGTGCTCTCACAGATCCTTGAGAAGGCAGCCCTTTTGCTCCACATCAGATACTCATTTTTGAAGAGTGCAGTGGTGTTTTCAAGTGCAGACTGTCACTGACAGTCCAAAGGTGTACAGTTACATCCTGCAGATGCTGGAGGGTGAAGGATGAACTCAGCCACCCCACAAATGCACATTTTCCATGAGCTCAAAAAATTGTGAGCCAAGTTCTCTGGGATCTGGAATCATTCCGCACAGGTCAGACCAACTCATGTGGTTGAGGTGCACACAGTTGTTAATTCCACCTGTTTCAGTGGGACCCCATACAAATCCCTATGCCCTAGGGGTCATTTCAAGCAGCACTCAGGAGGCATCAGAGTCTGGTAACAGTCCCACCTACGTGGAAGGATTTAGTGCCCCAAAGCTTTCCAAAGGACTGTGAGAAAGATCATCCCACCTGTACCATCATTTGGGTGAACCACATCAATGGACACCTCAAAGGTCTTCATGGGTGGAACAAACCCCATCAGTCACCAATCCAGCTAAACTTCATTGGCCCCAGCTTCAGGAATCCAGATAGGGTGCCCCAGTAAAAGCCTAGTGAGATGTTTACACTGAACGGAGGGACTCCAGTGCCTACAGAGAAGAAATTTTAAATTACTACATTTGGGTGGCACAAATCCAGAAAGCGATGTCTCCGTGAGTCTATTGTACCATCTCTCTGGAGGTGCTCCACTTATCTCAGCAGCTTGTTGGTGTCAGGACCAAGCAGAGACCGTTTCTCGGCCATTACTGTTCACTATTTAGCTACTGGCCACTTGGTTTCATAGACTCATAGAATGGTTTGGGTTGGAAGGGACCTTTAAAGGCCATGTAGGGGACACCTGGGACAACTTCAACTATATAAGGTTGCTCAGAGCCCTGTCCAGCCTGACCTTGAATGTTTCCAGGGCTGAGGCATCCAGAACCTCTTGGGCAACCTGTACCAGGGCTTTATTAATTGTAATTTGCTCTTACTGTTAAAAGAAAAAAAGTCTTCCTCTGACCCATCCCATCCATCTGCTTCTCTTCTCCCACCAAATTTCTTCCCATGCCCACTGACATGGTCCTGCCCATCTGCTGCAGCTCCTGGCTTTGGTCCATAACTGTCTTCTACCAGTAGGTACTGGAGGTTCAGAAAAGTCACACAGTGATATCTGCTCCAGATGTCCCTTCTTCACCACATTAAATTAATTTAAGACATCAAGTTATTAATAAAGATGATACTGCAGAGGATTTTGAAGCCTCTGCTTCAGCTTTGCAGGCAACTTTTCTAGTGGCTCAGCAGAAAATTACTTCTACCTCACAGAAATATTGTTACCATTTCAGTATTTTTGGAAAGCAAATAGGGCTCTTTTTACACCCTTACAAATGGGAGAAATTACACATATGCTCAGATGGGCCATGGCTGAAGGATACACCTCTGAGATGGAGACAGCCACGTTCACATGCCAAACCTACTGTTAGGCAGGAGTGGGTGCTGAATGTCCATGTCCAAACTCTAATCCAGACTCTGGGCTGCTCTTGGATGATTCTCATCTTTGCTTGTTCCAGCCTGGACATGAAAAAGCTTTTCCACTGAAAGTGGTAAATTGCCATGAAAAGAACTCTATTTGATAAATCACCCCATTCTGAAACGATATCTTTCCTTGGAGATTGCCCAAACAACTGTAACACTAACACCACTTGAAAGTCTTCAGGCATTTCTGCTTGGCTGGAAACACCAATTCTGTGGAAATCAATGGCAGATGTTACCCAGTGTGAGATCAATTCCCAAATCAAAGTAAGTCAAACAGCCCAGGAGATTGTGCAGCAAAGAGAAATCATCCCATGCCAAACCCACAGTATCGCAACCTCACTAACACACACACCCTGGACACACCTCACCCTCCTTGCTCCCAGACAATCCCTCCCAGCCAAACGAGTTACACGGGTATTTATTTTCCAATACCTTTTCCATTTTCTGGCCCTGACTAGACTAGAGAGATAACCTGCTTGGCTCGATTCCTGCCAACCAGGAGTACCTCCCTGGCTGGAGGGAGGGACGGAGCCAGTGATGGAGCTCCATGCAGAAGTGAGCAGCTCCGAAACATGCAATGGCAGCAGAGGGCCTGAGCCCAGGGCTGTGATCAAGGGGCTGTGCTGCCAGCGCTGCTGAGTCCCTCTGCCATTATCGGTGCCTGGCCTCAGGGTGGATGCAGCAGAGACAAGGGTCACCTTGGGGTGCAGAGACCCCTGTGTCAAAGCTTTGGGTGACCTGATTGTGGCAGGGACACCTTCCACTAGACCGTGTTGCTCAAAGCTCCATATAACTTGCCAACCTGACCTCGACTGTTTCCAATGATGGGGGCTGCACAGCTTCTCCAGGCAACCTGTGCCTGTGACAGTGCCTCACCAGTTCCTGCAGACCTGAGATGGATGCAGACTCGACTGAAGGGGTTCATCTGCCCAAAGACAGGTAGCTGTAAAATGTAGGTGCCAACATCTGATTTGCTCATCCCAGGATCTCTATACTGTCAGTGAAGGAAAACTGCAACCTTTAGGGAGTGCTTGTTCTCCTTCCAAAGAAGTTGTGATAGAGCCGGTCCAGGGACTGGCACCACACAAGGAGTTTCTCCCTGCCAGATGTCAAGAACCATGCTGCTGCAATGTGAATTCTGAATCAAACTGGCCATCATGCTGCACCCCAGGTGCATCTCACCACATCTCACCCTCTCCTGGCAAATTCGCTGCTTATAACCCCTCAGCTTTTACCTCATATTCTGCAGCTTAATGAATTGAGTCTTAGAGTGCTTTGAGAGAGAAAGGTGTTTCAAGAGCACAAAAGGGCCATTAATATCAGATGTCAATTTGTAACAAAGAACAACTGTGCTGCTGGTGCTTTCATGATTAGTCAGGGCACCCTGGGTTGCATTATCTCGTTTGCAACTGTGACAGAAAGTGATACCAGCCCCTCTTTGGAAAAGCCATTTTATTTTGTTGAAGGCGTATGTTTCCAAGGGTAGAGTAAAGCTCAGGAACCATAAATCATGCCTAGAGA
The DNA here is from genome assembly GCA_013396735.1 of Grallaria varia. Lineage (NCBI taxonomy): Eukaryota > Metazoa > Chordata > Aves > Passeriformes > Formicariidae > Grallaria > Grallaria varia. Next base: position 486,048 of record VWZG01000359.1, on the reverse strand, counting down.
AGAATAATCTCAAACAATGGTTTGCAGCAGGATGTTGCTTGTTCTGTGATAATTCCTCAGCATTTGAGGCAGATTTCCCATCACCTGCTCAGACATGCAGCTCAGAAGAAAATGCCCCATGCTAGTTACAGTTCTTAGCATTTGAAATCTGAGCATGTTAAGACAATTTTAATAAAACTGTTCCACATCTGCCCAAATCCCACAGAGCTGCAGTGCTTTAGATTTCAAGGTCTGTCCACTTGCAGTCAGAAGTCATACCTGCAGCAGAGACCTGCTTGCCTGGCCTGAGCTAGGCTGGGTAGCAACTGTGATGGAGATGTGACAATCCAGACCTCCTGAGGTGCCCCAGCTTTGCTGCCTCTCAGCACATGAGCTCCCACATACTGTGACTGGGGGTTTGCACTGGAGATGCTGGTGGAGCTGGGATGCAGGGGGTGCTGGGTTAAGGTGTGGGGAGCTGCTCTGGGTGCAGAACCTCCAAGGAGTGCATCACTGGCTGCTGCGCAGCACTGCACAGCTACGATGGGTCAGAGATAAGGCCACAGAGAAGGCACAAGACAGGCAAGCTGTAGGGGGCAGCTGCCTCCTCCCCAGTGCTTGGGCTGCATTTGAGAGCGACTGCCGCAACATGTGCCTACAGAGGCTGCAGGAGATTCTGGGATCCCCAGGCTGGGGCCCCTGTCAATGCACTCTGGCATCTCCTGAGACCTGACCTGACTCTTTTCCTGCCTTGACATCTGCCATGCAGCTCAGGAGGAGTTCTGGGGTTGAGACAGGGTCTCGTGAAGAAGTGGGAAACCAGTTCCGCATCTGTCTCAGCAGCAGAGAAGGCATGTTAGAGTGGGCAGAGATGCAAAGTTTAGTTTGGAGAGCATCTGCAGGCTGCTGCTGGCCTGCTAGAAGCAGTGACCTGGACCTTGCCCCTTGCACCCAAAATCCCTGAAGTAAAACACTGCTGTCTTTACCCAACTATGGCCATAGTGGCATACAAATGGTGCCTTTCCTGTTGAACAAAGCCAGGGTTGCTCTCAAATGGTCTATCTCTATAAACCATTTGTGGACCCTAAAGGATGAGACAAAGAGTCATACTTTCTTACCACTCATGCCACTGTCTTCCCACTTCATCTCCATTGTTAGCATCCCCAATTTTGCCATTTGCATCATTGCTGAATAGGGTGCCACCTGGTCAGGGTGTGCTGCTCTGGGACATGCACCACACACCTGTTTGCATTGAAGACAGCCCCTGAGCTAAGCTCTGTCCCTTCATGAACCAGCCAAATCTCCTTTTCCCTCTGAATCCATCCACCCCCTGCTCCACCTTGCTGCAGGCAGCATGACAGAGAGAGGCAAAGCTGCCATATTAGTAACTGGGTTTTCTTCAACCCAGGACTGGCCATTACCAGCACAGCACCACTGGGTCCCCCATGGGATGCCAGAACCAGTTCGCTCACTCCTGGGACTCATTCTGGGATGCTGTGTTGGGTCCACACCAACCTGGCATTGGAGAGAGGGACGGAGACAGGGGTGAAGGGAAGGATCCATGTATACAGGACTCCCAAATGCCCCTTGGAGTCCAGCCAAAGTAATTGCTGCTGAGACCAAGAGCCTCTACCCTGCAGGCAACCACACCAAGAGAGCCAAACCCCCCTGGGAAGGGCAGCACCCCTGTGCCCTCCTCTGGCAGCAGCAGATGTCCCTGTGCCCCTCACATGGCTGCAAACCCCAGATGGTCCCCTGCAAAGCTCCCACATGTGCCTCAGGTCCAGTGTCCCAGATGTGGCTCACATTGGCAGGGAGAAGGGGTAAAGAGTGAGCAGAGAGGATGAGCAATGCAGAGGAGGGGTTGGTTCCACTTCCAGCATTAAGGAAGTGCTTCTGCATGGGCTTTGGAGCCCTTGCTTCTGGAAGGGGTCACCGGGTGGGTGTTCACATTGCAAAACAAGGGCTGTATCCTGGGACTACCTCTGCCTCTCCTCCCACCAGATAGTCCATAGTCCCCTGTGTGCTTCAGGAGCAGTCAGATCTCAAGGGAGGCAAAGCAGGTGGCAACAGATTTGAAGCCAAAAGTGTGACTCCTGGATGCTGCTGGGCTTTGGAGCAGGCACGAGGGCTTCAGGGCTGAGACATTCAGGGGCTTAGACCTTCAGACAACATCATATCTTGAAGCTTCAGGGGTTAGGCTTTCAGTGGTCACCAAGAGAGCAAGGAAGGGCTGGGGGAAGATGGCCTTAGTATGGCTAAGGGAAAATGCTTTTCCACCATGCAAAAACATGGGCAGTGGGTCTTTCCTTGCAACAAGGTCCACTCAATTTCAGAAGTCTGAAAAGGCCTGAGGTCTGTGAGATACACCCAGTTGCATCCCCTCCACCAGTGGGACCCCAGTGCAATGAGCAATGCAACCAACAGCAGGACCTTGCCACCATTCCTCCCTGCTCCCTGCTGTTTCCCAGCCCCAAGCCCTCACACTCCTGTCTCCTTCTCTTTTCTTCAGGTCCCAGAAAGCCCTCTGTAACTAAAATCCTCCCCTGACCACCACCACTTTGTTCTTTGCAGGGTTGGGCTTCTGCAGAGCTCACTGCCCCTGCAGAAGTCTCAGTGTCGTTATAGCCAGAAAGAAATAACCTTGTACCACATTTAGTGAGCATTTCCCAGAGGAAGCATCTTGACACCTGCAAATCACAGAAGCTTTGTGACCTGCACCGATAAAATCCGAATATTTTACAACAGACAGAATTTGAGTTACGATGGGGGAGGCCCCCAGCAACATTGCCTCAGCCCCCGCCCCGTTATTCCCCAGTCAGTTTATTATTATTAATGTCACTACAATAAATACCAGAACAGCATTTGGCCACGTATCTTAAAGCACTGTCCCTCTCCTCCTTCAATCCGTGTATTTGCAGCCTTGGTTTCCAACCTTATCAGTCATCAGAGGAGCCTTTAGGGACAAACCGTTTGACTACGTGACTAGCCAGGTAATAAAAGCCATGCAGAACTGCAGCTGTGGCATCGATGACAAGAGAGAAGGTGCCCCAAATCCCAGCGGCCATGTCTTTAAGGACAGAGGGAATGGCACAGATGGAGTGGTAAGGGAAAGCAGCGAGGTGAAGGACAAACCCCACTGGGATGCTCAGGATCCTGTAAGTGAGGGACACCACATCTTGAACAATTTGCAGGAAGCCCAGGAAGATGTTGATGATGACTCTCCCCACATCATAGGGGATGCTGATGAGCACCATGCTGACGGCTTTTAGGTAGGACACCAACCCACTCCACAGGCTGTAGAGTCCATCCAGAACTGTACCACAAACTCGCTTGACGACAAGCCACAGAAAATAAAATATAAATTTCACCAGCTCCACAAAGATGCCGATGAGGAGTTCCAGAATTTTGATGAAAGGGGTAGCAATGATGCCAGCCACTTTTCTCACCCAGCCACTGTCTTTGGTCTCCTGGTTGTCAGTTGTTCCTGCCTGCTCTCCAGAGCGGATCTGACTGACAGCTTGCAGTACGGCTTCTTTTTTCTTCTGGTTTTGTTTGTCTTCCCCACAGGTGCCCTTGAACAAGTGAACTCCTGCTAGAAGCTGCTTCTCCAGCTCTCCCACTGTGAGATCCACCAGGCTGTTTTCATGCTTAATTTTTTTCACTAGTCCCAAGGACCATCCCTCCGGAGCATCACAGCAGGCTGCCAGCCAGAGGCTCTCTGGCACTGACACTTTCCCTTTAACTCGGACACTGGAAGGAATTGCACCTGCAAAGAGATACAAATGATCCTTCTTGGAGCAGTGAGGGATCAGAGCTTGCTCCACTACCTTCCCGATGTCTCTGTGCCAGCTTTTGCTCAGAGCTGGGCTTAGAGGAACGGCGTTCGTGAGCGTGTAAGTGGCCATCTGGAAATCCTTCTCATTAAGGAAGCTGGGATTGAGCAGCCCTCTCTCATAGCCAGAGCCCACGTAGTCTGAGGTCAGGGCTTGATTTGCACCAAGGTTGGCCACAGTGCCAATGATATCAGCTTCATGCACCATCTCATGCAAGTCATTTTCTGGATCATCTATCTGAAACAGCAAAAAGAAGAGATATTGGCTGCAATTCACCCTTCTAGAAAGCAAGGTATAAAAAGGGCCTTGCAGTATCCTTTTCATTATGACTGCTACTACATGCCATACCTTGGATTATATCCTGCAGTCCCTACTTACTTTCCTTGCAGTGCTTCAAAGGTGTGTATTCTCTATTTAGCTTCCCCACCAAACACATCGGTTTAGACTGCAAAGGATACTTGCAGCTCTCCAGTCTGGTCCACAGCACAGCCTCCAAAATCTCACCAGCCACCCTGCACCAAGCCTCTAACTTTTGGTTTTTTCTAGAGATATTTGGAAAAATGGCTTGATTCAGGACCATGTTCTCACTTCCTATGATGGTAGTACCTGCAGTTCATTAAGAACCTACCCTGGCACTTGAATTCAGTCCCTCTAAACTATCAAATCCAAGCCATGGGGAAAAAAAGGACAACCCATGGTATATAAGGTGCCTAGAGAAGGTATTTCTCTCTCACCACTTACTGTGTAAGAAGCCAGAATGAAGCCAGGCACCATGTCAGGTGACCTGAACTTCCCTTCCTTGAACAAGAGACATAGCAGTGAGCTCCTAGGGCTCTCGCAGGGCTGGTCATTACTAGTCTGATCCTCCTCTCATTAATAGTCTGAACCACAACCTTAACGACAGCACAGCTTCTGGCATAACATGGTCCCATAGTCCTCGATGGAATCTGTGCTACCTGCTTGTGTCTGGAGTGCAGTGGAACCCGAGGTAGCAATTACTGCAGTGGGAATTTGTCCTGAAGTCATGCACGAGGGGAGGGCGGGGGGACGCAGTAACGAGCAGTAGGAGGAGAAGCACTAAATGTCAGGGTGTGTTCAGGTTTTTCTCAGATGGCCACAGCTCTGTCTGCTCCATAGTCACTCCTACTGAGACTGCCTGCCAGCCACTCCAGAGGGCTATGCCAGATTGTCATTTTCTTCCCCAAATTAGAGGGTGAACATGTTGGTAAAAGCTCGGGGGTGGCAGACTATCTCCAGCAGTCACAGCCTCCTGTAGTCTTTGTTTCAGAGGCTGTGGCCCTCAGCTCCCAGCTCTGTGCTGGCCCAATTAAACCTGCTGCCTTTGCCCCTGGCCTATAAACTGTTTACTGCACTATCTAATAAGTACTTTGGAGATGTCTATGGCAGTCAGTTCATAGTCTACCTTGAATCACTGCACAGTCATTCCCTGTCCCTTGGTTATCCTGCAGTGCGCTTGGACACACGTCCAACTACATCCTTGCAATCTGACACAGAGTTTGCGTCCTCTTAGTGCCGCATCACTCAGTCAGGGTTAAAGGGCCAGTGCCACTAAGTGTCAGCAGTTGTCCATCACCCTCACGTGGGAATTGAGCTCTGGCTGGCCTCCTGCATCAGCCAAAGCCCTGCAGTCAAGGCACAGGGCTCCCTCTGCACCAAGCCTGGTCACAGTGCCAAGACTGGCCTTTGCAGAGCGCTGCATTGCCTCTACCTCCAGTTAAGGAGGTAGACTGCTCTTCATTTTGAAGCATCTGATGCTTATGGCTTCAAGACTGGAAGGATCACAGTGAGTTCCATGTGCTGATGCACAAGTCATTGCTTTTTCTAAATGCATCACTTAAAAAAGACTTGTTCTGCACTACTATTAACTTACTCTGCTCCTCTTGCTCAGACCCCCCCAAACTCACAAGCTACAGCCGGCTGATGAGGCCTGACATTTTGCATTCCATGAAATCACTGTCTCCTCTTTCCTACTCCCACTCCCCCATTCTCCTGTTCTGATGAGATGGTGACGTGCCATGGGACAAGGGATGCACCTAGTGTGCTTAATTTCACAGTACAGGTGAGGGGGAAAGGGCAGAGGTGTGAGGCTGTCTCAGGAACTGCCCTCGATGCTATGATCCTTTGGTGCTTTACACCCTCGCACACACTTATCCCGTCTCACTCCCATGACAAGTGCTGCCATATGACAAGGACACATGGGCCCAAGATGGATCAGCTCTGTCTCCTGGCAGAGATTCCCAGCCTACATGAAGCTGATGGTATAAACTTGATTTTTTCCCTCCTTATGAGCTGCTGCATATGAACCTTGAGGTGTCTATCAAGAAAATATGTCCCGGTTACCTGTCCAGCTGCAAGGCTTTTGCACATACCATTGGGATTGTTTAGGCGCAATTAAAAAAGAACATGATAAAAATACAGCTGTGTGCTGTTCATGTGTAAGCCTCTGACATCACCTAGTTATGCTTATAACTCATATTATGGTTTGTAATAACTCATGCATAACTGAGGTTTTCATGCCTCCTCCAGCTCAGCCCCAAGGCAAGCTGTCTCCAGCACTGCATCTAATCTGCATTGCAAGCTACCTTTCCTCACTGCATCATAGAGCTTTTGGCTTGTGTCACCCCAAAGCATATCTGTGTTCAAGGAGTCAGCCATGAAGCCACGTGTCCAAATAACCTGGAACAGCTCAGGGCAAGATCCAAGTAGACAGGTAAACACCTCATTCATAGGATGGGGATTTAAAAACAAACTATGCACCTGAACACCTGTATGGATGTTAGCACGCAGCAATACTGTTGTGTGTCATTAAGTAGGGGGTGCAGTTTCACAAATGGGGCAGGGGGCAGAGGGGGATTAAAAGTATGGCAACACACAGTTATTAGGGCAGGCAGCTTCCACTGAGTTCAGTCATTTAACAAGACAGGACAATGTTACCTCCTACCTTCCCCACCCTCATAGGTAGGATCCCAAGTGAACTTCAGCATTCCACTCATCTTACTACAGCCTCAGGCACGCTTACGCCTTTTATTGCAGTGGAAATATTTCATCCAAACTTAGTGTGGGATTAATTTCTCAGGGAGGAGGCACAGTGCATCTTACGCCAAGGCTTCTGAAGAAGAACGTGGCTCTAGAGGTACCTGTACCTGACTGGCTCTAGAAATACCTGTTTCTCTTGACTCTCTACCAAGAGAGACAGCAAGAGCATCTCAGAGGTAGCTGTACTACATACAGCTGCACGATCCCACCTTGGTTATCTGCCTAGTGGCAGTCGTCAATCAAATGAAAACACAAGGTGATTCATCCAGCCTCTCATACATAGGATGGAAAAAGCAACTCCAGAGTTTTCCATGTCTCTCTAAGCTACAGAAAGAATCAAACACAGAGATTTTCAGACAACCAAAACGAGATGAGGTGAAAGACACCTAAGTGACTTGCTCTCAATCCCTAGGAAATCTGCAGCAGAGCAGGTTTTCAGACCTGCGCCTGGGGGAGTCCCATCAGTACCCTACTCATCAGCCTACCCTTCCTGCTCTCTAATTTTTCACTAATTGCTGAATTAATTTGCTGTTTCCAGCTGCCAATTGGCAGTGGGTGGCACTGACATTCCTCACACTTCTCACCCAATTTACTGCCTCTGTGCTACATTTGGCATGGCATTTGTTTCTCAGACACGAGAATGCCTATTCCTGAGGAGGTAGGCACACAGAGAGTGAGACGGTGCCCTCACCACTTACGCCATTATCCCAAAAAAAGCATATGACAAGCCTGAGGCCCTCACCAGAGTGCTGAGTGTGTTTTTATAGTGATTTCTTTCTGTTTGCTGTGTTTCTGCACCTCCATGTGCACGCATATGCCAGTGTGCAGATGAGCCAGCTCATATCCGGCTATCCCTGTCCTGGCAAGGAAATTACCCAGAAAATCGGCAAGATAACCTCATTGGACTATGCTGCAGAGAAGGTGTTGCTAAGAGTTCCCTTGAGCAGCCATCTGACCTAGCCTTGACAGAACATGAATAATGGGTCTGAAAGCTCTTCCCTACCTTCTCATCCCAGATCCAGGGTGACAGTGTCTGAAAGGGGTGTATGTACTTATTTCTTGAGTTACATGAATTTTTCACAGTCCTCATTTCTTCCCCTTATCGTTTCTTCTGAAGACTTTTTTACTAGTACTTTTCTTTCTCAGATGGAGGTTCCTGCAGTGAACTGCAGAGGTGCTACCTCTTATCTCTCAGGCACCTGCATTTCAGCTACGGATGAAGGAGACCCATTAGTGTCAACTATGAACATAAATCTGCAGGGATGCTCTGGAGAAGACAGAGCAACTAAAAGTAGCACCTGGCCAAGTATTTCTGACACTGCAGTAGGTTTTTATGGCAGACACACAAAAATTGGGGCTCCAGAGTGCTGGCTGGAACAAAGACAAGGTGAGGAGTGAAGACAGAGGGAATAGCGAGGGCAGAGAAGACAGATGGAGGGAGGTGCAGAAGTTGCTGTGGGGAGGCTGCCCACTGCTCCATGGCAGGAACAGCTTTTGAGCCTGTCTGGACAGGTCTGGAGAGTAAGACCACAAGGAGCAGGAGGAAGTATGGGAGCTAGAGGTGATGAAATGTGTCAGTGGCCAAGGCAAGTGAGGATGGATCTCATCTCACCAGCCTTACCTTGTGGTCTCCATAGCATTGACCAAAAATCCTTGCTCACCTAGGTCCTCTTTGTGCTTTAAAAACTGTCTGCAAACACTTCCCTCTTTTAAAAGGGCAGGCAGACACCTCCTCCCACAGCCTGTGAAGGGGAAGGAGAGGAAATCAAAATGCCCTTGGGAACTCCTGCAACTCAAAACCCAGCCCAGAGAGCAAGGAGACAGTCCAAGGTAAAGACAGGGGTATAGGATCTCCTGTCTTCACTGCCTGTGGCTTTAGTATCCTATCACCCCACATGAGGAAAATAAGCACAGTAGACACTCTCCTGGTATGAGAGGGTAGCTTTGATTCTGGCAACATGCAGCACCTGAGGGCTGTGCCCCCAATACGCTACTCTGACACTGCTGCCATTCCTGTCCTGACAAGCACCCTTGCACACTGACTTGACTCTGTCCTGAGCTCAACAGATGGGGTACCTTGATGTTTGCTACAAAATTCCCCATGACCACTGCTGACAAATGTGGGGGAGGGGGGGAAAAAAAAAAAAAGAAGGAGCAGTAAAGAGTACATGCTCTCTTAGGGTACCAGCAATTTTTTAAGGATTTCCTTTAAATTTAACAGCCTGAAGGCCTTGCTTAAACATGCCAAGTGTCAGGCGAGACAAAAAACACTGAGGCTCCAGCGAAATTCATTTTATACTGCATACTTCTGACCTGACTGAAGCCTGCATGCTCCAGGACACAGCAACTCATTTCCCTACCACAGTCTGCAACACAGGGACACACCAAAAAGCTGCAGCATCAACTTGGTGAACCACAAATGGATGTTTTATCTCTGCTCAGCGAAGCCAAAGAACTCCTATCAACACTGCGGTCACACTGGCAACAGAACAAACTTCAACTTGATGCTGCGATGTTTAACCTACCGGCAGTGCTCCCTGCCCCCGAATGCTGGCTGGGCAGGACAGACACATCAGCTGGTGTCAAAGAGGATTTTCCTCTCCCTTGCCACTGCAGCAGCCTCCCAGTTTTCATTATAAGATCCCCAGGACAAGGAACTATTTGTTTGCTCAGTTCCAAGCACAATAATAAGTTCTGTTCATGTTAAATTCATACCAACAGCAGAGTTCCTGCCTCCTTCGCAGATTCCTAGCCCCAGCCTCACCCCAGAGGAAATGTTCACCAGGAACACTTGCAAAGGAAAAGCTGACTTACCTGCGGTTCAACCAGCCAGTTCTCCTCCTCGCTTTGGGCTGGCTTTGTAAACTTAAAAGCTGAATAAAGAGGGATTTTGTCCTTAGTACTGTAGAGGGTTGCAAAGCGTGGCTCTTTGTTGTACTGCTGACAGATTTTCACGTGGAACGGCTCTGTAAATCCTTCGGGAGGGACTTGTCCAGGGAAGAACACATTACACTCTGCAAAACCAGTTTCATCCTCTCTAACAACTCTGCCCTGGGAAAAGCCTGGGAAGACTGAGATGCAAAGCAAAAATACAATTGACGTCTTCATGGTCCACTCCCTGGAGCTAAGGGAAGCTCTGTCTGCCTCCAATGGGTACGGCCAAGGACCCATGCTGTGAGTCCATGCAGCAGCGAAGCCAGCGAGCGTCTGGAATTCGGGTGTAGCACGCGAGGGAAATGAAACCCGAAACCACAGCCGATCCCTTCGGGGAGCCGGGACGTTACGCGGGCAGCGCGTGTCGAAACTGACGGTGAGCGAGCCTGCGCTACCGCGCGGATCCAACCGCGGAGGGGGTGCCGGGCAACCCGAAATCATCGGGCGCCCCGGGAAGAGGAGAAGGAGGAGGAGGAGGAAGAGGAGGAGGGAAGCCTATGGCAGCGCAGCGCTGGAGCTCAGCAGCACCGGCTGTCCAGCCTGGGGCTCGGTGCCGGCGGGGGTGTGGTGTGCTGCATTGCAGCAGTCCCCGGCAGGAATTTTGGCTGACACAGTCAGAAATGTTCCTGGGGCTGTCAAGAGGGATACTGCAAAGTCAGATTCGCCACCCCGAAGAAGATATTAGTTGCCCTCTCCAGCTGCAAGCCTGGACAAAGGAGGGGAGAGGAAGAGGAGAGGTGGCAGTCATTGGAGCTGCTGGGAACCCACTTTTACCCTTTTTGTGGTGACTGTCATCACTACCACTGCCAGCCGCATGCTGCTTAGATACCTCAGAAAGTCATTCACCTCCCGTCTCTCCTGGAACTGTATGGGGCATTCAAAACCCTCCAGTATCACCTCACTGTGGCAGACTCTACCTTAGAAAAGATTAAAAAGGAGCAGAAGGATTAAGACCCTCGGATTACATACACCTAATCAGCATGTGCCTCTGAACATTATGACCAAACCTATAGCTCTGGCAAAAAAAAGGGAATGAAACTGCTCCTCTGAGTTTGTGTTCAGCAGAGCAATCATCTGCCCAATGACCAGCTGCCTATGACACCTTGGCTACTGCTGGCTGTATTCCTTCAGTGACTGGGAAATTTAATGCTCTTAGAATAGTGGAGATGGAAAGAAGATTACAGGGAAATTCCTCAGAGTCAAGAAAATGGCATTTTCCCACTCATGAAGTGAAATGTGATGAGCTGTGTTGCCAACAACTTAAAAAATCCTGGGTGCCAATAGGACATAAATTTTCAAGCAAAAAACTTCAAGTGCTACCATCCCAAAAGTGCTCTGCAGACAGGATAGGAGTAGTCCATATTACAAATGATGAAATGGGACAGTGATGAAGTGCCTGCCCAAGGTCAGAGAAGGAGCCTGTAAAAGGCTAAAAATAGACTGCACTCTAAGACTATAATTCCTCTATTCAGGGATGACTTCTGGAAATATCAAGACAAGGAAAGACGTCAGGACCTCTTAGTGTGGTGCTATCAGCTGAGGAGACAGAAGCAGGCTGGACAGGATAGAGAACGGCAGGAAATGTAGTAAGTGGGCTTGGTTCTGGTCCAGGCAGATGACTGGTCACCCAGCCCTGACAGAAAGAGTTAGTCATGTTCAGGAAAGATGACGAAAAGCACGGACACAAAATTTCATTTTCCTGCATGTAAAAAGGCTCCTGGGAAATCAAGAACTGGAGCTAAACCTTCGCTATTAGATGGTTTTCTGATCCCAGTCTTGCAATTACCTGGGCAGCAGAAGAAAATATTTGCAGAGTTGGTCAGAGGTTTTGACGACTGGGTGCTGCAGTAGCTTATCTGCTATCAGGTGCTTTTATAGGCACAAGAGGGAATGATGCCTATAGGGACTGATGTCAAAAGGAGTATTATGATCAGATCCAAAACAGCCCTGAGGCTGTTGACCTGAGCAGAAGGGCTCTGGCAAAATACACACTGGGTTGGCAGTGGGCAGTGTCAGCTGGTGGTGGCAATGTGAGCTGGTGGACGCAGTGAAGCCTCACAGGAGCTGGAGCTGCCTCCTCCAAACCTATTGAGGGGTGAGAGTGCAACAAGCTAAGCAGTGCCAGCAGTGCAGGCAAGAGCCCCGTGTTTGAAGTGACGGAGCCCAGGGAAAATGCAAAGAGGCGGATGATGTGGTCAAAGGGACATTGTGAGAAAACCAATCATAGAATATTCTTAGTGGGAAGCCACCCACAAGGAGCACTGAGTCCAACTCTTAGCCCTGCACAGGACACCCCAAGAGTCATATCATGTGCCTAAGAATGTTGTCCAAACAGTTCTTGAATTCTGTCAGGCTTGGTGCTCTGACCACTTCTCTGGGGAGCCTGTTCCCAGCCATGCTCCGGGTGAAGAACCTTTTCCTCATATCCAACCTAAATGCCCCCTGAAGCAACTTCAGGCCATTTCCTCAGGTCTTGTCACTGGTCACCACAGAGAAGAGAATGTTGTCTGCACCTCCTCTTCCACTTGTGAGGAACCTGATTTCTAAGTGGCAGGCAGGGGTGTGTAGGAGGCAGGAGAGTCTATAGGCAACAGGCTTTATGAACACAGAGTTTGCAAGGCATAACAGAGATTGGAGAGAGGGAAGGGCAAGAAAAGAGGTAAAGATCCAGAAAATGGTGTTGACCAGGAAGAAAAGGAGGATATTGCTTGAAAATTAGTGTCAAGAAGGATCTGCATTCCTGAAAAACTGGGGTACTAACAAAAGGTTAAGGAAGAAAACAGATGGAAACAGGGTGAGGAAACACAGGAGGAGGATTGTGATAGGTCAAGTGAGAAGATGAAAGCATTTTAAGAAAAGTCACCCGTGATAAGAAAATAAGAAGAAAACATTAGGGGGAAGATGGCAAAAGGAGAATGAAAGGAGGTTTTCATCTGTCTTCGGTGACCTAACATGGATGACCAATCTTCCTCTTCCCCAAGGGTCGCAACCACCAAGACCAATGTGTCAATGATAATAATACCTCCCTGCAAAACAAACCTGAAAAGCGTGGCAGCATCCAAACCCTTTAGCCACTAAGAAGCTGTCAGGCTTGTCTGCCTGCTTTCCCACACTGCTCCTCTATCCCTGTCTCTGTTCACACGGCTGACACTGGATTTGCTACAAATAGATGATCTCCTCACATGCCTGACCCCTCTACTCTAGTCTTTCAAAACATTCATTACTCCAAATATTTTTCAGGGTTGGATCTCCTGTCTCCTACCATGACTTCTGGGAGAGACTCTAGTGCTGTATGTGACCGTCCCTTTTTTCTAAGAAGGAAAGGAAAAAGAAAGTGTCTCCAGGGACAAGCAGTCTCATTGGAGAGGCACCATTTTATTCAGTAGACATACCAAGATTTGGTTTGGATCACAACAGTGCCAGAGGACATGCCACGGCATGCCAGAGAGAACATCTGTCTCCTCACTGTCTCATGGGGAAACAGTCTCTTTTTAAAATTAGTTTAAAAACTTGGTCTGGGAAAGGTGCCCAGTGCTGAGCTAGAGAGAAAAGCAAGAGTGAAAGAATTTTCCTATTATAACTAAGAGATTCAAGGGCTAAAGGAAGGGGTGGGCAGAAGGACAATAAATTCTTTAAGGAAGAGCTTAAAAACACTTTGTTGGGATTTTGATTCCCACCTTAAACCAGGTCTCGATGCCAATATCTGCTGTATTTTGTCTTCACTCCTTCCCCACAGTATCCCTGGCACTGATGAGGAATGGCCCTCCACTGACAGTGCTGCTTTGTTGCTCATCTCTGCCATGATGCTCACAAGCAAGGGTGGGCCAGTGAGAGGCCATTAAATACCTCAGACTGCCAAGGATACTGATCTGGCTCCTCTGCTTCCTCGCTTGCCTTTTCTCCTGTCCAGACTCACAGTCTCAGCCCAGAGCAGGCAGTGGATGCCTCAAAGTGGTGTCACAGCTGGAATCAGAAGAAAAAAAGATGGAGAGGTTTAAAACATAAAACTATGGAGGAGGTTTCCATGGTGCACAGTCAGGGGAAGAGGGTGACAACTGGGAATGGTGAAACACCCAAATATACTGCTCTCTGGTTGGTAACACTGTTAGGACAGGGACATATTCTGGTTTTGTACAAAAACTTGCACACTGAAAGTCTGACAGGGACCATGTAAACCTTGAAGTAAAAATATATTGTATAAATACTGAATAACATTAATAAAATCCAAAGGCTACATCCTTTAGCACTTGATCACATTCTTCAGACTAAATAGATTTCCATTAGTCTTCAGGCTGATTGAAACAACCACAATGACGATCCCATGCTAGACAGGAGAACTAGGACAGATTTAGAGTAGCAATATAAGGCTAAGTTTTCAATAGTGCAAATGATTAACTGTCTAAATGAGTTATTTAGAGATGTGCTGAAAGCTCCAGTACTTTTATTCTTTAAATTAGGAGATGCTTTCTAACACAGTAACAACTACAATAACAGAGTGGATGTTTCAACTGTAATGGCCTTTATTTTACAAATGGTCAGTGGGTCAGAGCCACACCAGTTCTTAAATACCTTAAGTCTGTTTTGGACAGGAAAGTTACCCACTTAAATGCTTTTCTTCTAGGTATTAACAGTGATTTTTTTTTTATTATTATTTGATTTCTTTTATTTTTTTCAAAAGTGTGGCACAATTCAGTCAATGCTGAGAGCTCATCATGCTACATACTACCTGAAAACAAGGTGTGAGACAGCTCCTGACAGTCTGCATTGACAGAAGACTGATGGGTGGGAACAAAACTAGAGGTACAGACTTGTTAGGCTTGCATCATCTCAGAAGAGGGAAGGAGAAAGCCATAATTCTTGAGAAAGCTAAACCTGCTGCCAGGATCCAGAAGCTTTAATCAAAAGGTAAGATAGTAGCCACACCTAGGACTGTCTCCAGTAATACCACTCTGTTTTGGAACCAAGGAGTGGGAGGAGGAGTGAGATGTTTTGCATTAAAGGTTTGGCCAGGCCTGATATATGGAGGTGAGGTTCCAGCTGTTTCCCAGCTCCAGTGTCCTCTGTGCCACTTGGATTGGCAGTGAAGATGCCCATATGGAGCCCATTCATCCCAACAGCCAAAGCAGAGAGTCAAGCATCGCAAGGGTGTGACCTGTATCATCCTACATGTCCAGGGGAGGACAAGATGGCATCTTCCACATTGCCTCTGTCTCTTTACTTTAAAGGAAGCCCAAGATGTCCACGGCTAGTCAGACAAACCTCAGGCAGGACATAACATACTCCTGTTGTCACAGGGATTTACCCCATGAAAAAATAAGTGTGTGTGAGAGAAGAGTAAGCAGCTGTTTCTCCCTTCTCATTTCAGGCCTTGGCTTTGCTACTGAAATACATATTGGAACTGCTGCTAGGTGTAAAGGTAATGTCATATTTTCCACATATATTGCTTCTTGGCCAGTACTGCCTGGGGAAAGATTCAGGTGTGAAAAACATAGTCACCAGTCCCAGGACCCTGTCACTGCCTTGAGTGCAGGGCTCATATTCTGCCCTTAGAGTACACAGAATAGCACTGGTGCACGACAGCCAAGGCAAGGTATTTCCTCTAAAATAAAAAAGCCGCAGTGCTTTTAGTCACACTGACAGCAGGGTGGAAGGAAGTACTGGCCTCAAATTAAAGCTCTAAACAAACAGGTGGCTGTTGGGACTGCAGGTTAAATAACAAATGCAAAACCCAAAGCTCCTGAAGAGCAGACCTGGGAGCCTCCTGTTTCTGGGAATAGCTCAGAAGTATTGGGCTTTGCAGTGTCTGCTGGCATCTACTGTGTAACTGCTGACTTGATTTTCTTGGGACATTGTCTGTGTCTGTGTAACACTTGTCTTATACCAAGCTGAGGAGCAGCCAGTCCCCAAACACATGGTTCATCAGGGGATATTCAAGGTGCACTACTCCTCAGTGCTATAGAGTCTCATGTCGAGATCTCCTTCCATGCAGTAAAACTCAGGATCTCAGGACAAGTGTTACAGGTCACCAGAGGATGCAACAGAACAGTACTCATGAAAGCCAACACATTACACAGGGACCCTTGTAAGCAACACGGTCACTGACACAGTTTATGGCTTTGGCACTGCCTTGTAAAGAAAATTGAAAGCCTGCATACCCTTAAGGTCTGTAGCCATGAATCCTCTCCCGGCTGTAGGCACTGAAGGAAAGGTAAATTTGTCTCTCTCTTAAGTTCAGTATCAGTATCTAGGAGATTGAGGTTTCAGTCTTATGTCCATCAAGAGGCATGAGATGTTTACTCGTATATGAGATAGTGACAGGAGTCACTGTCCTGCTGCCCTGGGCTGCTGCTATTGAACTTCACACAAATAGTCACCTATTCACAAAGTCAGAAGGTGAATTGCCTTCTCTCCTTTGGTTCTGTCCTATAGTGAAAGCACAAGAGCAAGAGTCTCACAGTCCAGCCCGGACCACTCTGTTTACAGTTCCTCTGAGCAGCAGCTCCTGTGCCTGTGCCATGACACAGTGCTCTCAATCACCTCTGTGCCGCACCCAAATGAACCAGAACGTCCTTGAGAGCACCCCAGCCTTCTAACCTCCCTCCAGCACAAGCCAGTGCATAACCACTCTGCGTGTTTCTAGCTGAACATCCTTACACCTGATGGGAAATGCTTTGAAAGCTACCAAGCATGAACTAGAGAGCTCACAGCTGGTAAAGACTGCAGGAGTTGGAGTTGTTGGAGTAAGCACTCTCCAGCACAATGAAAACTTAAGAGGAGAGAGATGTAAACAGTGCAGAAAGCACATTCATCACACGCCAAACATTCCTGTGCAAGCCCTACCCCCACAGGCAACAGCTCTATTGGTCTTCCCTCCACCGCTGCTCATTGAACGGTGGTGCTGTGGTGTGTGAGTGGGATGTAGCACCTTGCACAGGACCAGGACTCCTCCCTCTATTCCTGCTTAAAATTTTACCTTCAAGGATGGCAAAACTAAGTTAAGAGGCACAGTAAGTTAGTATGGATAAGAGCGATGATGTCAAGCTGCTCAGCATGCATGTTTTTGCAGGGACAGAAATGAGATGTGGCTGCCTGCACCATGCTCACGGCAGGCAATTAGCCAAGGAGAACAGGAAAAGGGAGGGGAATGTGAAGTTTGGTTTCAGTTACTGATCTGCAGCAGCAAGGATACAGAAACAGGCAGGGTCTTGCCAAGACAAGGCATGTCTGCAGAGGTGTTTGCAGCACGCACACCTTGATGTGCCCTGAGTTTTGAAGGGAGCGAGCAACACCCAAGTCCGCCTGCTTCTGCAGGTAGGGCTTTGCTTATACCCACTGTGAAGCTCCATGTTCAGCTGAAGGAACTGGCCTTCACAAATCCTGAACAAACCAACTCTGATAATCAGGTTTTGATAATCCTAACCAGTACCATTCACTTAAATTTCAGCTGAACACCTCCTGGCCCTCTGCACAAATCCCCAAACAGAAATCAAAACCCAGGAAGAGAACAAATTTTGCCAGGCTCATCTTATCCATGAAGGGCTTATCAGGGTTACCAGTCTTGTAGGAGAAGCCTGCCTTATCCTCAGTCTGAGTCCCACAGCAGGACTCCATTTACAAGTCTACCTCAAATAGAGGTGATGGTTCTGATGGTAAAATTACATATCAAAGCCCTCTGGGCTTTGTAATACAAGAAATCAAATTTCATAATCTGCTCTTACAGGAGACATTGCAGCTACAGGTCAGAGAGCAAAAGCCTTTGGTCTATTATTCATGGTTTTATAAAGATGGAAATGCACAAGACTTGGGAGAGGGGATCACTTCATCAAGGTGCCCTTGCTAGTGACAGGGCCAAGAAGAAAAGCGCAGTTTCCCGAGTGCCAGCCCTCTGCACTGACACAGTTCCATGTAAGTAAAAGGCTCCCTTGATGCCTCAGCAGCTAAAATACTGTGAATTTGCAATCAAGAGCTAAAAGAAAAACAGCCTGGTTGATCCCACTTGTGGGTCAAGAGTTCATTGTTTTCCAAGCTGATGTTCTTTGTTTCTGTCTGAATCTGAATAAACTCACACAATGCAAGTGGCTAAAACTCTTCCAAAGCCAGAGCTGCCTCACTACTGGTCAAACTCTTTGCACCCTGTGCTAGTTCAGTAACTAAGGGATATCTAAAGGTTATCATAGTGGTTAAGAGAACTCAGTGCTGGCTGATACCAGCTAGAATCCTCTTAGGTAGGAAAGCATGTTACATTCATGTGGCATCTTTGGAGGTACTGGAAATTGATCCTATGGCTGACCTTCTTTTCAACGAGTTTGAGGACTGCCCTACTGACATGTTCCTGGAAAGGAAACTGAATTAATTGTGTTTTAACTTGGTCAGGAAGACATAATAGCTGTTTTACTCTTCTTATAAACTCTTTCTTATACTCCTGGTTTGGAGACTTGAGATGAATTAGAAGATTCTGTGCTTTCACACTGGCTTCTCTATTCCTTACAGCCCTGTTTATGAAAAGTACTTAGCTGCATCTTGAAGCTTTCAGAAACTGACATTTTAAATCCAGAAGGGTCACATCTAACTTAATCTCATCTTCAGAACAAAACTATTGATTGAACAAATATTGATAAAGAACTAAATCAGAAAAAAAAGTTACAGAGCAATATGGATATCAGCTCCTGCTGTTATTGCTGTCACAGCTGCAGCTGGCTCTTACAGAGAGGAGTGCACCTCCACTCCATCCTGCCTGACAATCCCACTTATGGAATGCTTCACTGGTTTCTTTCTTCCACATCTACACAGAGAAGATGGAGGGAAAGCGAGCAGGCTCAAAGCCAAAGCCACTGTGGTGTGTGGACAGCCAGCCCTTAACACTGGTTTTTCAGAGTCTGGGTGCTGTGCTTCTGAGACTCCTCCCAGCCAGACTGAGTCACCCTCAGCCAGCACTAAAGAAAGGATAAAATTAGCTTGGCTATTAGAAATGTTTGGCCAATAAATAAAACAGTAGGACAGTTTTGCTTAACAGTGGATGCAACCATAGTCAGAGGTATGTTCTGGCTGCTCGCCTGGATATAAATACTGCATGGCTAAAATTATTTGCTTTGTCCGAGCACAAAAAAAATAAATTCAGTAGAAACAAGAGAGCTTCCACGGAGCCGAGCATGCATCCAAAGCTGTGAGTCCAGGAAGTGTTAGCTGTGTGTGTCTTGGGGCACCACTCCTTCCTCGAGCACCCTCCCTCACCTGAGTCCCTGAGTGCCTTCTGGTTGACATCACATTGAAGAAGCACTGGAATCTCAGCAGAGAGCCGTGAGTATGTGGAGAAGCAGACAGGGAAAGACACAATAAACAGCAGGCGTATCCAAAATCAGTATGTCTGACCTGCAGCACTGGTCCAGCTCGTTTAATGGCTGGAAAAGGAACCACAGTCAGTGGTGTCTGATGAATGTCATCACTGCCTTGGGCAGGATCCAGATCAGGTCCTCATCCTGTGTCTTTCCTTGCAGGGAATTACTACTGACTTCTGGGATTTTTCCCTCTGTGGTGAATAGCTCACAGTCTCTCTGTTGCTGCAAAGCAAGAGCTCATAGCTGCTAAATCCACACAGAACTGGAGCACCAAAGACACAAAAAGAAACAGCAGCTCAGGGGATGAGATGGAGCACTGAAGCAGAAAATTGGAGAGACGATGCAGTGGGAGGCATCAGGGAAGAGGTTAAGGGCCAAGATGACTTCACGAGCAAAGCGAAGCAGCAGTAAAAGGTTTTTACTGTCACACAGCAGCAGGGAAGGTGTGACGGACAAGATGGCCTCATCGGAAAGCAGCCCCTGCTGACTCACTGACTGAGTCACAGGCTTGCCCAGCCTGTGTTCTTTTTCCAATCAAGGAAACAGCAACTTCCCATGAGCCTCTTTTAAGGCCGCCATTTGGATGCTGAGCATTCCTGCACCAAGTTTCCACTCTTGAACAATCCCGTCTGCCCTTCCATTTCTGTTCCCAGCAGGAGGCACAATCCTTCAAAGCACACAATGTCCCGAGGGAGGAAGCGGTGCTGTGGCCTCTCCAAAGCAGAAATGGGATTTTCTGCTGATCGGCCCATGCAAGCTGTGGCTCAGATGGCAAAAGACAGGCTCTCACAGGAAGGGAGGCAAGGGGAAAATTCAAGCTAGGAGATTTCCATTCTGGCACTGAACATCTGCCCTTCTGGGGGAAATGCTCACCGTCACAGTACCATACTGCTTTGAAAGAGCAGATTGTATACCCTGCTGCTGTGGGGTGGGCAGAGTGTAGCCTACAGTGGGAGACATAAAAACCCAGGAATGACAATTGCCTCAACTAAATTCCTGTCTGGATTCAGAAAAAAAACAGTGAAAATCAACAAGTAAGAGTAATGTTACAGATGCAAGAAAGAGTATAAATGAGGGAATTTCAAGAACGGAAAAATGACACAGGAAACAGAGAAAAATCTCTAGACTGGCAAGGCTAAAAGGGAGTTTGTAAAGTCCATTAGGAACATAAGCAATCTGCATTACACTACAGGTCAAGAAGTAGATGAGAAAAACATTAACAAGGCTACTAAGAGGCACAAGATTTTTATATATGTTTTTGTTCTCTTTCAGGATGCAATGTGTTTTGGGATCTTGCCATAATCTCAGAGAATGACCAGCACTTAGGTGAGACTAACACTCTAGAGCACTGGGATAACCAAAGAATGTTTGTCTCCTGGTATGACCAACAAGCAAATATAAAATTGCACTTAAAACACATACAGGTACCAGGTAAAGATTTTGGGACAGTAACTAAGAGACTATGCCAGTAACACCAGCAAGGGATCTATTTTCAAGACAGATTACTTTAACACCGCCAAACATATTTATTTGTCTCAACTCAAAGACTACATGAAATTTTCTAATTCAGTCAACAACAACCCTGAGGAGGATTCAAGAGTCACCTCAGACATGTACCTGGACTCAAGCACCCAAGGTAGTGGTGTGGTTCTCAAAAAAACAACCATGTAGAAAGCTGGGGGAGGAAAGTGGTTATATCTCTCTAGTTCACATTGAGGAAGCTGATGCTGGAACTGTTCTTATATTTTTGTGGTTTATAAATTGGATAGAGAGCAAGAAAAAGCCCTCAAATAATTGGTGGGAGGAAGGAAACAATCCTAAGACTAGAAGAGCCTAGGCTGCTTACCTTACCCAAAAGCAGTGACAAGACTAGATTGCAAGGTATACCTGATGAGAAAACAGGCTTTTAAAATTACCACAGAAAGGCACAACAGGCACCCGCGGTTGGGAACAAAGCCAGCTGAAATTAAAAATAAGGTGCAGTTTTAAACTGTGAGGATGATTAATCACTGGAGGAAATGATCAAGGGCTGTGGTGGCTTCTCCTGCTTTTCATGTTTTCCATGCAGTACACAATTCCTTTCTAAGAGGTGCTACAGCCAAATTGCTTGGCAAAGATTAGAGCAGCCATGGGAAGGGGGGAGACCCAGGAGTTTGTTATTGTCTGGGTTTTTTTACACTATCTGATGACATCTTAATGGATAATCTCTGACACAGGAATTCACACCACCTTTGCCATTGAATTTGAGTGGTGCTCCCGTCTACATCCATGCTCTTTTTCTTTAATCCCTTCCCTTATGCTTGGCTAATCAGCTTCAAAAATATGGGGAGAATGTCCCTAAGTGGCAAAGCAGCCTAGGGCTGCCTGTCTGGTGGGGCAATAATTCTCCTCATGCAGGGTCAGCCCTGCTTGGGAAGCAGCAACAGGATGTGCCCCTGAAAGGCTGATGGCAATATCAATGAGTGCAGACATGCTCTGAGAATCATTACCGGATGAAAGCTCTCCAAGCACCTGAGCTGGGGAATAGATCTGTTAGGCCCCAGAGGGAGCATGATGCTAAACTTCTTAGACCTAAACTAAGTCCAAGCAAGTTCAAGATTGGGAATAACTCTGTATGTTCAGAGATCTTTAAACCCAAAAGTTGCAGACCTCTGAAGGTTAAGTGCCTCTGCAACAAGACTTTTGGGAGTCTGGACTCAGGCAGCTCCAATCCACCAAAATCCATCTTCAGTGTTCAAGTTTTCTAAGGAAACCAAACCCTGGACCATAAAACACATCTGTAACTACTTGTACTTCACATTGATACATACAAGTTGGGGGAAGGGAAGTTCCTTGGGGAACAACTTTGGCCAAAGACACTAGGCCATTCCTTTACTATTTGAAGAATCTTTCATTCTTTTCAGAGCAGGGACTGTGCTAGTTTTTAGTACACACAGAATGCTTGCCTTTTCCTCTAACACAACAGCAAAGTCCCTTTGGTTCTTGAGGTCTTTAATCAAGACTTGGTACCTTCTTCCAGACGGATATTACAACTGAACAGTAGGTACCGCCTTCAGGACATGTTATTTAGAAAAATACAGCATTCTGCTGCAAAATGACAGTCAGATGAGCGTAACAACATAACAGCTCCTCCACAGAATTATAATCTAGAAATAATACCCACCATCACAGCATGATGCATTGATATCAGGCTGCTGTGATCTATAGCCCAACAATACCAAATTCTCAAAGCCACACTTCTCTGCAAGGTTTGCTCGTGTCTAAACTGCCCGCAGTGGAAGAAATCATGAACCCCATTACCTAAGGTACAGATTGAGCCCTGCAGATGAGAAAATGGGATGGTGAATGCTTGGTTACTGACAGGTGTAACTCTTAGGAAATTACAGCGTTGTTACTGTTGCTATTTACCCGACTTCAGAGTGAAGCTAAACATTTTTGACAAATTTCTTAAAATAATTGTTTTCTTTTTATTGTAAGGGCCCACTTCTTCCAAGTGCTTTCTCTGATGGCTCGCTGATCCAGAGGATGCAATTTCCATGATTGCGGCCTAGCAGCTTCCTGGATGGCAATACCTGTGGGACCTCTTGTGGGCTCTCTTCTAAATTGCATGTTGGGTGCAGAGCACTCGGGGGAAATGCTTGTTAATTTGCAGATACACGAAAAAGCCTTTTGCTTCGCATGCCTTCGTGCAGATTCGCAGAAGCTTGATAATAAAGTGCATCTACAGGGAACGAAAATCACAAGGAAGGAACTGCATTTTAAGAGGGAGAATTTAATCTGCGAGTGATGCTCATTCGTGGTTTAGCTTCTTTACAGTGACAGCAATGAATATAAAATCACAGAATGGGTTGGAAGGGACCTTAAGGACCGTCTAGTTTCATCCCCTTGACATGGGTAAGGACACCATCCACTAGACCAGGTTGCTCAGAGCCCCATCCAGCATTGCCTTTAACATTTCCAGGGATGGGGCATCCACAGCTTCTCTGGGCAACCTGTTCCAGTGCCTCATCACCCTCACAGTAAAGAATTCCTTCCTCATATCCAGTCTAAGTCTACTGTATAAACACACCCACCACGTAAAGGAGCTCTTCATAAGTGGGGCACGGACACAGACATGACCTGCTGCCGGGCAGCCACACTTAGGCCGGTGTCGCTAATACACACCCGTGAGCGACCAGAACGCCTGAGGTATCCCCTCTATCCTTCTATCCTTCCCCTTCATCCCGATTCCGACCCCCTCCCTCGCCGCGGCAAGGCCGCCATTGCTGCCCGGGGCGACAGCGCGAGCCCAGCGCCCCTCCCTATGGTCGGCCGCGGAGCATTGTGGGCGCCTGGCGGAGCTATGGCGGCGCTGCAGGTCCTCAGCGGGGACGCCTGAGCCCATCTCTATGGTCGGCCGCGGTGCACTGTGGGTGCCTGGCGGAGCCATGGCGGCGGTATAGGGCCGGGCGCGCAGGGCGAAGGAGGAGGCCGCAGTGTGAGTGCCGGGGAGGGCGGCGGGGGGAGCCCTGAGTGAGGAAAGGCGGCTCTGGGGCAGGGGGTGCGGGGGGGAGCCCCCAGCGAGGGGACGGACTGCGGCCCGGCGCTGCAATTCGGGCCCCGCCACGAGGCCGAGACAATTCAGCTCCAGGCCGAGCCCCGTCACTCTCGCTTGGCCGACGGTAGCGCTAAAGAGACTTCCTCAGGCCCGCATTTCTGAAACCTCAGAAGTCGGTGTGACGGTTCCCGAATGGTTTCAGGTTGAGTTTGGGCTCATTTAGGCCAAGCTGAACACAGAGTGACTTAGTCCTGTGAGGAGTGGCTGGGGGAGCTGGGGTTGTTTAGCCTGGAGAAGAGGAGCCTCACGGGGGACCTTCTCACTGCCTACACCTGAAAGGAGGTTGCAGCCAGGTGGGGGGCGATCTCTCCTCCCGGGTAACAAGTGACAGGACGAGGGGACATAGTCTTAAGCTGTACCAGCGGAGGTTTAGGTTGGACATTACATCTTTCTTCACAGAAAGGTTGATTATACATTGGAACGGGCTCCCCAGGAAGGTGGTGGAGTCACTGTCCTTGGAGGTGTTTAAGGAAAGACTGGACATGGCGCTGTGGTGCCACATGGCATGGTGGTGTTCGGTCAAAGGATGACACAATCATCTTGGAAGTGTTTTCCAGCCTAATTGATTCTGTGACTTAAGCAAGGACGCTTGCCGGATGACTTGTTTATGCATTGTGAAACTAATGCAGCCACATTGGATCTCATTCTTCACCTGAATTCAGGGATCCCCCCTGTTACATATAATTAGCACAGATAAGTTACAAGAGCGAGTGACTTTCTTGGATCATGTGTCTGGCAGAGTCTGTGCTAAGACAGCTAAAATGTCTTGGTGAGCTTCAGGTGACTTGATCAGCATCACTGAAAGGTGTTAACCATCCTTGATTAACAAGCCAAGCCTAGTAACTGTCTCACTTCTTTTTAAAGGTGTTTCCTTCTGTTAATTTTGTTTTCTCAGCAGCAGCTCAGTGTCATTAGCTGTGTTCTGTGTGGTGGGATGTTACATTGAGCCACAAATTATGTTGTGATTTTGATACTGAAGTTGTCTGCTTTGTGCTCCCATTAAGAGGGACCAAATATCAAATAATGTAAGTTGAGCATAAATATTTATGTACCACAAAAGCATACAAAGCAATGTCATGGTTTTTTTCTTTACTTTTTAGTATTTTTAGTAGGTTCTCTTGTCACCCTTCAACACTCAACATTCTGGTTGGTAGAACTAGTGCCTTTATGTATCACTGCAGGTCTCTGTGTCCTAAATATCTGTAGGCTGTGATTAATGGATGTGCATGTCTTTGTGAAGCAGAAATGAGAATCCTTTCAGACAGTAGATTTAAGATCACGTAATTATAGAATATTCTGAATTGTAAGGGACCCACAAGGATCATCAAATCCAACTCCTGGCCCTGCACAGGACAGCCCAAGAGTCACACCTTGTGCCTGTTGTCCAGTTGCTTCTTGAACTCTATCAGGCTCGGTGCTGTGACTACTTCCCCTGTTCCAGTGCCAGCCACCCTCTGGGTGAAGAATCTTTTCATGATATCCAATGTAAACCTCCCTGATACAGCTTCATGCTGTTCCCTCAAGTCTTGATGGTGCTGGTTGATCATGCAGACTTTTCTGGCAGTGTCTAACCACTTCAAACTCTTGGCTGGTGCGGGGGTTTGGGATCTCAGGGTCTCTGCGTCCTCTGTGGCAGCACTGAACACAGTGTGTGCTGACAGGGTGTCTGTGTGGCTGAGGCTGCTCAGAGTCT
The DNA here is from genome assembly GCA_013396735.1 of Grallaria varia. Lineage (NCBI taxonomy): Eukaryota > Metazoa > Chordata > Aves > Passeriformes > Formicariidae > Grallaria > Grallaria varia. The sequence continues at coordinate 460,617 of VWZG01000359.1, read as the reverse complement.
GTTTCACTCCTTTGCTGCAGAAGAATTGATAACAGCAATTTTGGGCATCAGCCAGTTTGTTTTTTAGGACATACTGGCAATACACGAGTTCCTGCAGTTCCTCAGGGAGAGCTGGTGACGACTTCGCCATTTGTCCAAGCCTTTTTTACTTGCACTTTGTTTACATAAGGATGAAGCTGTCAGCCTTGTGCCACCAGGAAAACATTGGTCCCAGCCCTTCAGAAGGTTCTGCTGGCCAGCTGGAGCTCTGCACAAGTCGATCCCAAGGGACTGTGCCACAGCACTGATGGCAGGGTTGTGCCTGCACATGAGAATGGAGCAGGGCTGTGATGAGGGCTGGAGCACTTCATTGGTATTTAATGACCAGCACCTTCCTGGGCATGCTGTGGTATGTGTCTGCCAGCATTCCTGGTGGTGGTACCTAGATATGGTTTGTGGTATGATGGAGGGATCATTCCGTGCAAGCAATCATTTTTGACTGCAATTTTTCAGGAGGAGAAAGAGTTCAGTTGCAAGACTGAGCTGCTTGCTTTAAGGATTGGAGACCAGCTCCTGGCTGGTTTTATGAGCTTTACCAGGGTAGCTTCATATTCTTGTTGAAGTCCATGTATTGTCTTTCAAGTATGCTGGAAAAGACTTAATTTTGAAAATCTGAATAAATTCTGTTCAATTAAAAGCTCTTTAAACTTCAAGGATCATGAGCTGAGAGATAACTTGTGTTCTGTGGTGGGACTTGTCACTGTGTCTACAGTTCCAGGAGCAAAGTAGCTTCTGGTGAGTGTCTTTCACTGCACATTGTAGTAATGACTGGTTTTATCCATTGATTCTGTAGGAGTTAAAATGACGACAGCAGCGAGGCCAACGTTTGAACCTGCAAGAGGAGGGAGAGGAAAAGGTGAAGGAGACTTAAGCCAGCTATCCAAACAGTATTCCAGCAGAGATCTTCCGTCTCATACGAAAATCAAATACAGGTCAGTGTTGGGTTTTTGGGTCTGGGAAAGATTTTTTTTTTTGTTATTATGAGTGGTACTCTGAAATTTTCACAGTAAGTGTTGATGTGCTTGACAGCGAGCAGGGTCCAGAGCTTGTGCAGCAGTGCTGAACTAGTGGGCTAAAAGTGAAAGTTTCAAAAGCAGACCTAGGAGATCAAATGCAGTGCAGGTCATTGGAGAGGTTTAGTTTTAGTCATATTTATTACTGCTTGTGGGTGTGAATCATCAGAAGGAGAATATGAGCATTGGAGACTGAGCATTTTGGGCAGTGGAGTGGAAAGCAAGTTGTCACTGGGACTGAGCCATGGAGTGTGCTGTCACTTGCAGAGCAAGATGGAAGGAAAGAAGCAAAGTTGAGCATGTCTTAAAAGCAGAAAAACCAGATCATGTTTTTGGTGAAGGACCATTTTTTGGTAAGGACATTAAGAGGAGGCAGGGAAATCATGGAATAGCACTCAGGCAGTACTATGTATTGGAAGAGCTGATGTTAAACACTGCACATGGTTCATGCAGATCCTGGGAGAGGAAATTGCTTTAACCACTGAGAAAGATAATGTGATCTTAGGAATATTCTCCTATGTTTGAAATGCATAAAAAATCTTTGTTGTCTTTCTGAAAGTTTGAATCTGTGGTCAGTGTGATACATAGAATTTAAATTAAATGTGGCAACCTAAAAATGTTCATTTTATCTAACTGATGTTACTCTTTTCAGTGAAATTACTGTCATGGTTTTACTTCGGCATTATTTTTTGTGGATGCTTACCCTGTCACCTCTTTCCTCATGTCCCTTTGGTTTTTAAGAATACATACTCATTTCACTCTCTATAACTACCTGAAGGGAGGTTATAGCCAGGTGGGGGTTGGTCTCTTCTCCCAGGCAGTCAGCAATCGGACATGGGGGCACGGGCTTAAGCTCTGCCAGGGGGAATTTAAGTTGGATATTAGAAAAAAATTCTTTACAGAGAGAGTAATCAGGCATTGGAATGGCCTGCCCAGAGAGGTGGTAGATTCACCATCCCTGGAGGTTTTTAAACTGAGATTGGATGTGGCACTGAGTGCCGTGATCTAGTAAACAGACTGGAGTTGGACCAAGGGTTGGACTTGATGATCTCTGAAGTCTTTTCCAACCCAATTAATTCTATGATTCTATGATTCTAAGGGAATTGGAATGTTTTGGAGAATACCAATATCAACAGCACAAAAAATGCATTCAAATGCATTTTGCTGTTAGTGGAAAAATTGCTGGTGGTTTGTTTCTTCAAACAATAGTGGGGTTTGGAACACTAGTCCGTTGCTTTGAAAGAAGTGTGTAGGGACAGGTATGTACAGGAATATACAATGTATGTTTTAACAAATCCATGTATTTGTGTGAGAGGGGGAGAGATGGAGGGAGCATTAAGTGTCTTCTGTTCTTTCTCCCAAATACCTCATACAAAGTTGTCTTTGTTAAATTGCCAGGACTGCATCATTGCAGGAGAAGTTCAGTGTTTCAGTCCCACTCATGCTCGCTTGAATGACACAGGATTTGGGGGAATTTTGCAGCTCCAACAGGGGTTCCAGGTTCAGGTTTTTAATTATAAAAGCAAATTAAGTACTTTGTCATAAAGACAGGCTGTGCACAGAATGTGTTTATAATGGCTCAAGTCTGGGTTTCTTCCAGGTGCTCTTATTTCCAGCTCTGGGTTCACAGAGAGGTGAAAGGAGTTGCTGCTTGTTCTTATTCCTTCACTCTTTTCAAGATTTCCACAGCAATTTCAACACTTTCTAGGTGGAACTTGGTGTGACTTGGATATGCATAGTTCTTTGCTTTTGGCCAGTGTGTGCTATATAAAAGAGGGACAAACAAGATGTTTCACTAGAGCTAATGTTTTGCTTGTTCTCCCAACTGTTTTTTTAATGGTCATGGTCTGGGCTCATGGAGAAGAAAAGCTTTATGAAAAGGATGTTCTAGTCTTGGTCTTAACTGTAAGCCTCAGAAGACTGGATTTGCAGCAGCAGCTTTGGGGAGGAAAATGGTGAAGAAAGGTCACCATAATGCTTGTGGATGTCTGCTGGGACGCTGGAATTGGACTGGTGGAGCACAGAGTATTTTGACATAGCTACAAAAGGCAGATGTAGCCATCCTGTTTTGTAGGAATTTATGTAGGGACTTTCCATTAATTTGAGAGCAGTGATGTAGGAGCAAGTGCATACGGCATTGCATGTCTGTGTGTGTAGCATGTACACACAGAGAAGGGATCTGGTGAAGAGAGAATAAACGTATGTTTACATGGTACCCAGTTCTTATTCTCTGTGCTGACCAGTTCACCCCAGGATTTATTGGCCTTGAAAAAATTGCTCCCAGCTGCAGACTGTCAAAATTCAGGCTTTTTTCCTCCTGTTTGTTGTTTTAGACAGACCACTCAGGATGCTCCAGAAGAGGTGCGTAACCGTGACTTCAGAAGGGAGCTGGAGGAGAGAGAAAGGGTTGCTGCAAGAGAAAAGAATAGAGACAGACCAACCAGAGGTAAAAACAGAGAAACAAAAATCTTAATGTTTTTGTTCGACACTGTTCTTGCATGAAGCTCGGTGTTGTAAGATGTTTGTAGGTTGCAGACAGCATGTCATGGGAGTAGAATTTAGGGTATTGGTGTGATAGTTCAGAGCTGTTGACCTGCAAGGGAATGTCCACTGGCTTTCATTCTGGCTTCATGCTAGCAGAAATCTAGGCCAGCCAGTAGAAAAGGCTAGGCCATCATGCAGGCCAGCTGATACAGTGTGATTGTAATGAATTGGCAACAAGTATGTACAGCTAATAAAGGGCTTTTTCTTGTACTTGGACAAGTGAGACAGGAAGAAGGGGGAATGGGAATGACTCATCTGGTATTAACAGCACCAACATAAAATAAATCCATTTTGAAAGTACACAGTTCTGTTCAGATACAGTGATGTAATAATCAAAAACAAAATCAAAGAGCATTTTGAAAAATACTCATTTTTAGTATTAAGGTTTTCAGAATTTACGTACTTTAAGTTTAGGTGTAAACGTATTGCATGGCTTCCAAATTCACAGATGAAAGGAGATGGGGTTTGGACAAAACTAGCCAACAGTAATGCTTTGGGATGGTCCTAAATGGGACCCTTCCAGTTGGGTATATAGAATAAGGATATTTCTCCACAGCTTTTTCATCTGCTTTTCTTTCTGCTTGAAATAATTACTTAAAAAAATTTCTGGAGCCCAAATTGTACGTTTGAGATTAAGATTGACAAATGAGGGAAAACTGAACATAAGCTTGTTTCTCTTACTCTAATCCAAGACAAATTTTTTGTGAAGATTTTTGCTTTCTAATATTAAATGGTGTTAAATGAAGTGACTTAGTCCCATTTTTTTTAAACTCTTCTGCCATAGAACATACAACATCATCTTCTGTGTCTAAGAAGCCTCGGCTAGATCAGATTCCTGCAGCAAATCTTGATGCAGATGATCCTCTTACTGATGTGCGTATCTTTTTTCTGTCTTCTTTCCTTTTATTGTCCTGCCTTCAGGATTTGCTCTTAATGGAATATGTGGTTTTAGGTCTGCTAAAGTCTTAAGACAGCTTCCAACCTGCCTTCCTTTTACAGTTTCTGTACTGTGGTGAAAGTCCAGAGTGGTTGAAAGGATTCTGGTCCATGCTGTAAGGCTGTTCTTGGAAAGCACACAAGAACTAGGGAACTGAAATTACTACTTATAGTATGGGTAATGGATGACTTTTTAGTCAACTACTGGGTTAGTTAGAATTCTCCAAAGGTAGAACTGTTGGGATATATGCAAATAACTGTCTGCATGAGCAACAGATGCTTGCCCTTGGCTCCTCTCCTCATGCTGACATCTAGGAGTTAGGTCAAAGGCTTGACAAATAGGCCCAGGGTTTTTTAATCCTGTGGTAGTTCCAGCAGTATTGGACAGGCACGCTATTGTAATGACTTAAGTCACAGTGATGAGAGAGTGATTGAGGATGGCCATTCTCTAGGGTCTGTGAGTTACACAACATTTTTAATTGCAGTCATCCCAAAAGCATGAACGTGTTTTTGTCTTGATGTTACAAGAGCAAACAAACTATTTGTATTGTATTTTCTGCTGCCACAAGCACCCAAGTACTTCAGAAATCAGCCAGCAGCAAATTGCAGCCTTGGCTGGGCAGACGAGGATTGTTTTTATTAAATGAAATGAATGAGCTGATTCTTGCTTCCATTTGTTGCTATTAGGAAGATGATGAAGATGAGGACTTGGAAGACAGTGATGATGATGACACTGCAGCTCTTCTGGCTGAGCTGGAAAAAATCAAGAAAGAACGAGCTGAGGAACAGGCTCGAAAGGTAAAATCTCACCCATTAGAGAGCACCTGGGTGTTTTGTTTTGTTTTTTTGCAAACTGATGTTTATTAAAACTGGTGTGCCTCAAGTAGATAAGGATGAGTAAGAACTGGCAAACAGTGCCATTCAAACATCCTCTCAAGTATGATGGATTTGTTCTTCTATCTAATAATTGTCAAAAATTTTTTTATTTAGTAGGCCTACTGAATGTTTTACTCACTGAAACGTTTTATTTGCTTTCCCTATGCTTTGTAGAGGCAATGAGTCAAGATAATCTTGCTTTTCATTTGCAAGTTGTCTGAAAACAGCTATCATACCAAATTATATATGACACGCTATCCAGTGTAATTTAATTTGTTAACTAGCTTTTATAAAACAAACAAAAAAGGATTTTGTTTATGAAATAAAGATACGTACTTTTTTGATACTTTTATGGCTGCATGTTTTATACAGTAGTTGTGCTTTCACACAACTTGAACTGTGTTGCCTTGGCAAGGAACACCAGTTTTAACTGTAAAACAAGAATATTTTCAGGTGATTATACGCAGGCAAATTCATTTGAAAAATCTCTCTGCAAAAATGAATAATAATAATACAGCAGTCTTCTCATAACTGGGTAACTCAATGCACATGTAGCTTTCACGCCTTCCCTATAATCTCTCTCTCTACAAATAGAAAGATCGTTTTCTGTCCTTGAAAGGGGAGGGGAGTCCCTGTAGTTACAGATGTTTTCCTGAGTGGGATTAAATGCTATGCTGTTGGCTCCTTTGTGTAAGAGAGACTGTTGGGGTGGAGTGCGTTAGCAAAATCTCTGATTGATGAATGGACTTCTAGGGACTGTTTCTAGGAGGAATCTGTGTTCTCAAACTGATCAGGCTTTAGGATTGTATTGGGTACTGGCTCTAACATTGTATTGCAATAGAATTTAGAGTCCAGGTATTTAATCTGCACTGCTGAAACTTCCTGCCTCTGGGAGTGCAACAGAAGGGGCTATGTGCAACACTCCCTCCTCTACTTTTACTAAGCGCTTTCTTTTTTTGAATAGGGCTTAAATCATTTTAGTAGTTTTGTAAAATGTTGCTTCCTTCAGCTGCAGTAGTTTTGTATGTTTTTATAAGTATATTCACCATTAGTGTAAAATAAAACAAAAGCCTCGAAGCAAACAAACAAGAAAAGTTAGGAAACCAAGCCACTGGTCACCTTTTTATAAGCTAATCTGAGATGTTTTTTAGAACATGCTAGATAAACACATTAAATTCTGATCAGGAGGCTAATCAAAGGCTGGTCAGACAGCTTAATGTTTTGAAGCCACTGAACTACCTCTTACCTTTCCTGTAGCTTAACACACATATTCATAGTTTAATGTTTTTCATGAATGCTTAGCTGGCAGTGAACAGGGTGTAGCTTCTAGCAGACACTGGAAACAGCTAGGGGAGGATAAATGTTTTAATTGCTGTAGGAAGCAATATAGTGCATGCCTGTTCTTGCCTAAAAATATGGAAATTTGCCTTTAGAATCAACAGGGCTTGTAAAACCAGTGAGCTCTGCAATTTTGGAGTTAAGTAGTACAGAAGGCTAAAAGCTGTACCGTCCTGCTTCAGTGCAGAAATTTTGCTGTTGATACTTGATTCTCCATCTGGCTGGTGAGTGGTCTTCTGCATTAACGTATGTCTGAAAGCGTCTCTGGTCTCTTTACCGAGGCATTTGAGGCACATCACACAGCAATGAAATTATGTATTGCAGTAACAACATGGTGAAAATTACTTAAAAACACTGGCAACAGTTCTTCCTCATACTCTCATGTGAAATGTACTAAACTACATATTAGGTATAGCCATATGTAAGAAAGACTTTGACTTCAGCTGTCTTTGCACAGTGCTTAAAATGAATGCTTAGGTCTGTGTGGATTTTTCATTTTGCCTGATAGTTGAAACTACACATCTAGATTAAATAGCATAACTTGTCACATTTCAGTGTAGAGAACTTGCATTAGGAAAATAATGGTAGTAAATTGCAGCTCAGACAACCCAGTGCATGCTTCTCTTTTCATGTGTGTAGGAATGTTGTAATCCCCATGAAATTCTAATTTTGTCACTAGAGGGTGCTAAAAGCCATAAAGTATTTGGGATAGCGCTTGTTTTATTTTGCTGTCTCTTAACTGGTATTATGTTTTACTTCATGAACGTTCTCCTTCCCCCACAAGCAGGGTTGATGATGTCCAATGCTGTGTGCATGCTCAATATTTGCATGTTTATATGAAATGAATATGTTTGTTTCTTTCTAAAAATCAGTACATTATTTATTTGCAAGAGTGCCCACTATTGCACTCTCACCATGTAGACGCTGTTCATCCTTTCACTGGTTGGTGGCAGGTAGGCTGTCTTTATAGTTGGCATCGTCAGTAAACAGAGGGTGTTCTACAGGTTCTTAGAATTTTATTTTCTTGGGGTTTTTTTTGAAAGTAGGAAACTAAGACTATGTTGATGGAAAAAGTAAAGACCACGGTGGGGCTCAGTCTTGGAAAGAGTTTTTAAGGGTAAATAAGGGTCTCCTTTGGAAAGATTGCCTGTGTGTGCTGGCTAGAAGTGGTGCAGTCTGATTAGGTTATGCCTTGTTTTCCATGGTGTTGAAATAAAGTGTTACTGGCAAAGGCTTTTATAGTAATTTTATATAAATTTCTTTTCCCATCAAATATGGGGGATTTCATATTACTATGTATTGCAAGCCATAATTTAAACATAATTTTGTAAGTAACCTTGTATTAATTATTCATCTGTTTTCAGAATTATATGTCATATAAAGTCTTAATTGTATAGTTGATGTTAATCCTAATCCATGTACAGGAATGCTTTATCTGTTGAAATGCTGCTGTCCTTTGCAGACAGCATGGGTAAACCAATGTCCAGGCAAAGGTAAACTGTAGAGCAAATGCCTGTTCTGCACATCATTCTGAAATCTCTTTGTTATACGGACAGATTAATGTGTTCCTTCTTGTCATCTTCTTGGAACAGTCCAGGGTCTTAATAAGATTAAGTGGGTAAATACAGTAATATACACAAAACCTGTGCCATACGTAATTTTTCCCAGATACTTTAGTTATTTTGATTTATTAAAATGCTAGTCCCATTGTTTCTGAGGCTTCATTTAGAGTAAGCTTTATTTTTATTAACTGTTTTCACTCATCGCTTTGATGTCCATTTTTTAAGGTGTCATGAAAGGAGGACTGCTCCTTTCAAAATGCATCTCTGGTGAGATGACAGATAAAAACAAAGATGATTATGAGAATCTGCTTTTTTTTCAGGTCATTGTGTTCTTTGTTAACTTCCCTTATGTGGTAATACCGATTTCCATAAAAATCCTCTAAATCTAATTTTTGACAGTATTAGTATTAAGAGTTTCTAATAGTTTGTCAGCCAGATAAGCAATTCCTCTCAAAGCTTGTTAACATCTTAAAATGTTTAAATTCCCTTAAATTATGTAGAATCATTAAATACATACTATGAATGTTTTTTTAAAAACTGAGCATGGGAGTCCTCCTGACTTTTCTCATGCCATTCACAAATTTAATTTGGGGTTGTCTCTAGTAGACGCTAAACTGACCTGAAAATTCTAGTTTTAAAAGCCTTTTCTGTGGAATAATTTTAGGTCTATATAAAACTATACAAACACTAGGGCTGTGTTAACCATTCATGGATAAGTTTCATGAAAGCATTTCAGTGTTCTAAATTCAGCTTTACAATGCTCTTATTTTCAGTTTCCAAGCACTTCCTTAAAAGGTAAATTGAAATAATTAAAAACAAACTTCAAACCAGTGAGCAGCTGAATGTACATGTGCAGTTCCAGCAATGCTGTTTTAACATCCAGTCATTTTTTACTTAGCTTAGAGCAGACTAACAATTTTATTTCACCAAATGTTTCTCTATAACTGAATATATGGGTTTACCGGCAGTTGTAGTAGATGTTAGCTCTGCCTGTGTTTTAGCCGTGTCACAGGCATTCAAATAAACCATCAAAAAGTGAGTCTTGATAAATATTAACCTTTTCACTTAAATCTTAAGGGTCTGACTAAAACTAGAATATCAAATCAGTGATATGAGAGAGTCAAAAGTAGATGGCAGAGTGTATTTCTTCAGTAAATATTCTGGGACATGCTAGCAGTACTTACCCTTGCAAGAACTAATGATCACCTCCGTTGTGGGCAAGGTGACAGCAAAGCTGAGTGTAGACACTGCAGCTGTGGTTACTCTGTGCTCATAATTTTTGAAGTTTCACTCAGTTCTTTGAATTGCTGTGTTGCACAGTTAGTAATTTGCACAGGCTCAAATAGCTGGGGTGGATCTCTGCATTATTGAGTTTTGTTTCCTGCTGCTAAGGATAGCACTGTCATAGTTTTTCATTCAAAAATTAGCATTTAAATCAGGTTATGTGATTTCTTATTTTAATTATTATTTTTTTCAGCCTTCAGTGAAATGTGGGTATTTTAGGTTCCCTTTCAGCTACTCAACATCTGTAAAAACCGAGTAGAATAACTGACTTTAATACAGTGGAGTAGTTTCAGGAATTTCAGCACTTTCTGTAAAAGTAATCTTGCTCTGTGCTAAGGGTAGGGACCATACTGAAAAAAGAACCCCGTGGTAACAGTAATGATTTTCTTTCCTTTGCTGTCAGAAACAAGTATGCCCAGAGACTGTTAATCTTACAGCAGGGTAAGGAATGATTATTTAGTTAAGGATATATAGTTCTGTCCGCTTTTCCCGCCCAGCCGTGATGCTGCATGGTGAGTGTGGTTGGGCAGTGAAAGCTTGCTGTGAGATCCAATGTACATAGCAGCATGTCCATCTGCTTCCTCAGGGTATGGGGCTCCCTCTGCCAGCCCAGCCTTCCTCCCCACACCCTAATATTCCTGTACTGTTGCCTCTGCCCGTAACACGGCGATTCCAGCATGGGTGAGGGCTGATTGATCTCTGCAGAGTTGGCGCAGCACACTGCCACTGAACAGCACAGCATTGCTGGCTGTAGTGATGGAATAATCTGTAGCATGGTTTTTTGCTAAAATGGCTTAGAAAAAGCGTTATATACCAGCTCATGTTGCTGAACAGAAAGGCAGGCAAGGGGGCATTATTTTAGAAAGGATGAAGTGAATACATATGTATTGTTTTTCTCCTTAGGCTTTTCTTCTCTTGTGGGTTTGTTGTATTCATAGTGCTGTAGCTTAATAAGCTTTTGTTCCACAACACACAGGAACAGCCGAGGCACTGGGAGCCGCTTACTTTGTGAACAGCTGTGCTTGATTGTGCCTCAGAGGTGTGAAGCTCAGACAGCTATGAAGGTTATGTCTGGTCTGTTTGATTTGATATAACCCATGCTTCATCGCCTGGAGCGTTCCAGCTTTCAGTGGAGGAGCAGGCAGTGGAAGATTTATGTGGAAAATTATGAAACATAGTGAAATCCTCTTTTGGCTGGAGATGAGGGATTGTGTATCTCTGGCCAAAATGTATCAGCTTAAGTGTAAATGTCAACTTTACACCACTGTGAGTTACACCTAGTATTTTCTCCATGTCATGTCTCTTTAAGTTACAAAACTTAGTAAATTATCTTTTTTTTAGTCTTGAATACCTTCTCTGGGAGATTGTAGTCAAGCTAAATAATGAAAAAAAAAGAAATCTTCAAAACCAGTCTTTAGAATTAGCCTGTTTCCTGATCATCATCATCATGGCTAGGCTTCGCGAACGAAGATTTGGGAAGGGCTCTACCCACGCTTGCTGCAAGCGCGCTGATGGCTAAAGAGGCCGATGCGAGATGGGCAAGTCCGGTTGCAAAAGGCACAGCAGGAAGTCTCCATAGGCAGTGTTGGTGAGGCACGGTTCTTTCTGCGTTGTCTTTTCTCCTCCAGACTGATTCTGCGTGCATTCTCAAAGGAATCAGCAGCATTATGGATGGTGTGTCTCCATGCCTCCCGATTGGAGGCCAAAGTGGACTATTGATGGTAGTCAATATGGCCAAGGCTGAGGTATTGCACTATCCTGAACATCCACTGGTCTGAGTATGTGACCAGTGTGTCTGTCCTTGAACAGGCAGCAGTCACCAGTATTGAGGCGATGCTGCTGAGAACGCAGCTGCGCTGGGCAGGGCACGTCTCCAGGATGGAGGATCACCGCCTCCCTAGGATCGTGCTCTATGGTGAACTTGCCACCGGCTGCCGCAAGAGAGGAGCTCCAAAGAGGAGATACAAGGACGCTCTGAAACAATACCTCAGCCCTGTTTCCTGAAAATCGTAGCAAATACACTGTAGTGTCAACCAACCTAGAGAAGCTTTGAATGACTGAAGTCCATAAATAGAATTACCGTGTGTGCTGGGTCTTCTTTGTAAAGTAGCTAAAGCTGGCAATGCCTTAGTCAACAGATATGCTTCTTCTTTGCTTTCAGACTCTTAAGTCTGTTGATTTTTATTGACAAAGATAAGCTTAAGCAATTTGTAGTATGTAATTGTTCTACCTCTGCGTATCTAAAGACAGCAGAGCTGTGTTTGTGATCAGAGCTGAGAGGCAGCAAAGGGTCGCACGCAGTGCCCATGGGCTCTGCAGTGTCTCCTACTGTGAATATGTAAAACTTTTTTTTCTGTATTTTCTAAATTCTTCTTCTGTAACTGTTGTCACTATAAATGAACATTTGACAGCTTCTGTTAATGTTATGTTCATAGTTTTTTAAATAATAGGTGCGAAAGTAAAATGTAATCATATGAAATTCCCAAGATTGCCCCTACCACTTCTTTTAATTACAGTGCAATTTTTGCCACCCACCAGTCCTCTGCAATTTTAGTTGACTTAAGTCAATGTAGTTTTTTGCTAGAAATAATCAGCTTTAAGCAGAATTCAGTTGAGCCTGAAATCTCAAGCTGTTGGGACCAATGCACAAGTTACGTATTGCAGCCTCCATGGTGGTGCAGTGGAGATGCAGTCAGTAGAGCCTGGAGTGTGGTTGGTCTCCGGGAGTATGAGTAATTTAGTATGAGCAGAAGAGCCATCTTGGCTCCATATTGTATCCTCTAGATCTCTGTCGAGATGTGAGCTCAGGTGCCTACAGGCCCATGTCTAGCTGTAGGTGTCTTAACCCAGAGGGAAATCCCTCTTTTAGTCTTATACTATTGCTGGGAGTGTAATATTTCTTAAAAGTGTTATTTCAGTTTTGATTTGTTTTCTGTCACCGCATTTTATTACTTCAGTCTAGTAATGCTTTTTTTTTGTTATCAGAAAGTGAGCTATGTCAGGCTAATTGAGGCTGAAAGATATTACTTGGGTTATATCAAGCAGATAGAAGCCAGGATGATGTGCAACATGCGTTTTTAAAATCCTAGTATAGAAAATTTGAATGTGCATCTTTGTGTAATAAGAACACTGGAGTACTGTATGCATATTTTTTATGATTCTTAATACTTGCTTTATCGTTCCCTAGTGTTTCCGAATGTTTACAATTCAAATAACTGAGTGCTTTTCACACCTCTTCATGCCTGGTGAAGAGTGCTGGAACCATCAGCTTTGTAGGAACTGTTGAGATTAAATCTGTAATGGGGGAAGAGAGGGAAGAAGAACTGCAATTCCCACCGAAAGGTGCTGGCTGACTCCAGTCAACCTTTGACTATTAAAAAAACTCTGTGTGTGGAGTGCATTGTAGTTCTGTATTTGTCAGTGGTGTGTGGATGCATTTTCATGCATCATAAAAACACAGCCTAAGATAGCAGTGTCTGCCCCAGATAAAGTAACGTGTGATGCACAGGTTTAGTAACTTTGGGTCACAGCTGAGGTTACTGTCTTCAAAGTTTGAAGGCGAGACTGTGCTGTGCTCTACATACCACCTTCGGAAGAGTTCACCTGGAGTTCGGCTCTAAAATGGAAACTGTCTGTTTGCATATATAGGAGTTGGAAGAAGTCCTTTCCACAGAAACATTTTTCAACAGAGCACTATTAACTTCTTAAAATGCTCTTAATAGTGCTACCTTGTCTTGAGTATGAATTTTTGGTATGTAGCTTTCTTACTTGCTTTCAAGGTTTGTCCCAGGTTTCCTGTATTTTCAGAGTCTCACTTTTAATGGTGCATTGGCAATTAAAGTTAATGATGCAGAGCCCACCTCACTTTGGACAACACAGAGAATACTTCACATGCTTGCATCCTGTTGTAAATTTGCTTAATGATCTTAAACAGAATCCGATCACCTCCCAGGAGGCAGTTGGAGATTACTGCTTTTCTTGCTTGTACCAGTACCCTAGATTTTTCTTGGTTTCTAATCAGTGCTTTGCATGCATGTGCTGAGGGCTGCTGGACACATGGTGGGAACACATGACACAGACTGCAGTAAATTATATTTCATTGCTGTTGACTCCTCCATGTTTTGGGCAAGGAAGATGGTAAATCAAAAGTTTACATGCTGTGCTGAAGAAGCTGCATACTTTTATTGTCTGTGATCCACAAAGAAAAGCGTAATTTGAGTTTATTTTTTGAATATGGGGAGAAATTGTTGTTCTGTATAAAATATTTTTGCTCCCTGTGTTTCCTTATTTACCAGGGTGGTAATAACTGAAGTTGGCATGCGAATGTTGGATTTAGAGCTGTGTTTGAAAATGCAAAACTATAGTTGATTTATGTTAATAACTTTTAACTGCTGCAGTTTGTGTTAAAGCTCCATGGATACAGCAGCAAGGGCAAGTTTTGCCTGTGCATATGTTTTAATAAGGGCATTACAGTGCTTGCCCTGAAGCTGTGCCATGTTTGTAAGCAATATGCCCTTTTGGGGAGCTGTTCCCGTCCCACTGGCAATTAATTGCATCTGGTTCTACATTTTATTTTTGCGAAGTAGGGTAATGGTAGGTGTTTCTTCATAACTAAAACTGAAGTAGATTTTGAAAAGTAACATCTTTACCAGTGATCCTCCATCATTTGGTATTCATCAGCTTGTGAAATCCATGTTGTTCTTAAGAGAGTTGGGGTATTTTAAAAGAAAATTTCATAGAATCGCAGAATGGTTTGTGTTGGAAGGGACCTTAAAGATCATCTACTTCCAGTCCCCCTGCCATGGTCAGGGGCACCTTTCACTAGATCAGATTGCTTACAGCTCCATCCAGCCTGGCCTTGAACACTTCCAGGGGTGGGGCAGCCATCCAAAATTTCACATACCTGATCAATTTAATTGAAAAATATTGTAAATTGTAGATAGTAATGAATCACTTGGAATTGATTAAATGTTTGAAGCTAGAGAGCTCTGGCTAGCATCAGCATTCAGTTTAACACTTAAACCTTACAGACGCTAGCATCAAGGAAATGGCTTTCTCTTTTGGGATCCCTTTAAAGTCCTCAGGCATGAACTTTCTGCAGTCCAGAAAAAAAAAAAAAAACAACCTTGTGATCTCTTTGTCTTTAGTATATATAATTTTTAAAAGCCCTGGTTTGACTCTCCTGCAGTGATAATGAGACCTCCTTTTTTAACTGGAATGCCTTCAGACCATATTTCAGAGCAGGAGCCTTAATTCAATTTTTTTTTTTTCCTTTTGGTTCTTTCATCAGAGATCACTCCCTGCAATATTTATGAAAGCTTGTGGAGAAATATGATGATGTAAAATATGTATTGCCCATTAATTTTGAAGTCTGTGAACATTTAAATCACTAGATATGTTAAACTGAACTTGGAAGTGTGGGCAATTAAATTACTTTGTGTTGCTTGTAGTACCTTGCTTCCCTTAGGCTTGAGTTACGTTCATTCGATAATACAAGGAGAAGAAAATTTTTCTGCTTCTTAATATTGGAACTCTTAAATAGTTGTATGGCATCCTCTGTTCGATTTCACCAAGGAGTTCTCAATATTCTTTTTAATGGGTCCTCTGGAAAGTTTTAGCTGTAAAACCCAAACAGCTGCTGAAAAGAGAAGTTTTGAAATGCTGTAAGGTTTCTTTTACCTAGTGAATATTACAATGTACTCTCTTTTCTCTTGAGGATAAAGAAAATATTTTAATCTGTATACAATTTTTAGTGTAATAAATATGTAAAAGGTAAAGCTAGAATGTAACAAATGTAATCAATATTTGATGGAGCGTCACAGCTAAGTAGAGCAGATGTGTTTCTAGTTTGACAGTTTATTAGCAAAGTTAAGCTCTTTGGAGTATCTCTGCTTCTATCCTCATAAGAAAGTCCCAAATACACTGAGAAGTCTGAGTTAGCAATTAAAGTTCCATCTGTGTGAGTGTTCACAACTAAGTAATGTTTATCTCTACCATCTAGAGGAGAAAAGTGGCCTAGAAAAGTAATATATCCTTTTCTGGTTCTCAGGAACAAGAGCAAAAGGCTGAAGAAGAAAGAATTCGGATGGAGAACATTCTGAGTGGCAACCCACTGCTGAACCTTACTGGCCCTGCACAGCCTCAGGCAAACTTCAAAGTGAAGAGGAGGTACTGTGCAGTCTGGCCCCTGATACGCGTCCCTTTGCTCCCTCTTGCTGTTCAGAGTCAGAAAATGTTACCACTGTTACTGGTTTTTGGTTCCTTCCTCAGATCTCGTCACAAACAGTGTAATGTAGAGTTAGGATACTGAGGCATGTAGCGATTGTCTTGTGCCTATTAGAATTGTTAAATACCAGCCCTTTTCTCAACACAGTTCTTGTTTGCAGGTATTCAGGTTACTGTTGGTTTTCTCAAAAATTACTCATCAGATTAAAGGTTTTTTCCCTGCTCGGTTCAAATTGTCATTATTTTCTGTGAAGATAAAATAACCTTTAGTCTACTCATCTTGCTTGTAACTCATGTCGGAGATGCGTTAGAATAGAAAAACAGATCTTCTCTGAAAGACTAAAATCTAGTCCTAATGACTAGTTGTTCTTAGTACATTTAAATAGTAGGGTCAAACTCCATTTATATGTTTTTTGTAAATTGCATCTAATTTTCATACAAGCTTACTGAAGTTAAAAACTTCTGTTTTCAGGTGGGATGATGATGTTGTCTTCAAGAATTGTGCCAAGGGAATAGACGAAACGAAAAAGGACAAGAGATTTGTGAATGATACTCTGCGATCAGAATTTCACAAAAAGTTCATGGAAAAATATATCAAGTAGTACAGTTTTATGTGCAGTAATGTGCAAGGACTTGGAAAGTAATGGTCATTTCCTCCCTTTCCCTCAGCATTTAAGGCTGAATATTTGGTCATGGATTCCCAAATGCTATTCAAAGATCATCAACAGCTTCAAAATTAATAATTGCTATGTATCTGGAGTTTTTATTCCTGCATTATGTGTTTTCCTTTTCAATTTTAATTAAATCAGTTTTGTGTTCCATGAATGTTTTTCTGTTCATGTGTGTTTACTTTTACTGGCCTCCTTGTAAATGGTAGAAGAGAGAAACTGGTTTGTAATAAATGCTGCTGATCATTTAAATTGCTTTACAAAATGCCCTATATTTGTAGTGACTGTGGTTTGTAACTTCTGCAACGTAGATAAACCAGGATTATCTAAAATGGGAAAGAGCTGAGTATGGTAAGCAGTGTGAACTGAAAAGAGCTGTATTTGCTTTGGCAAATGGACTTCCTCTTAATAGCTAGTTAGAAACTTGGTTAATCTTTGGTTTTTGTTTCTTCTTACAGTCTAGCAAGTTAGGATTAGGCAGGAGAGCTCTAAGTTCTTAGCATCTTTCCTGCGCTCTCTTGACTCAGCACATTTGGAGCAATGCCGTGTAATGTCGAGGGGAGCCTTGAGTGGGAATGCTCTGTGGAACCATGGAGTTTTTTCCCTCCCTAATAAACCACTGCAATGCTTGATCCCTCAGCCACAACCCTATGGCCATGAGGTTTGGTCTCTGTGTGTGTACTTCAGTGGTAATAATAGTGTTGACAGAAACTTGCAAGGGCTCTTATCAAACGAGTGATCTCAAGATACCATAGTGCTCTTCACTCCTTGAATGTCCATTTTAACACTTAATTGGACGTGATAAAATATGAATGACAGCAAAAATATCTCAGTTGTGATGGGATTTATCTTTTCTACTCTTCTGTTGTCTTCAGTGGCATTTGAAATCTTGCCCAAGTGGTGCACTGGATATGAACCTAACTTTTTCAAAATGTAGTAGTTACTTCTCTGCCTTGGAGGTTACAGTGGCAAAACTTGAGTGTGTTTATGTAGATTTCTAGCCTTTTTCCTTGCCTATGTTATGCTCTTTTGAGTTAATTCTTACAGACACTGTTTCTTAGTATTATTTTCAAGCTCTTAATTTGAAAATTTATCTGATTTTCTTAGAGTAAATGTAGAGCACAATGTTTTGGATTTTTCTTGGGCATGACTCTGGTATCCTGTAAAAGCTTTCCTTAGCTTTAGCTGTATTTGCCACCCTTTCATGAAGCTAGGCACAGGGTACTAATGCCAGCAGCTAATAACCCATATTTACTTGGAAACGAGATTTTCAGCATGCTTAAGGTCATGTGAGCTCCCACAGCTACCAGAGGAATACGTGTTTGTGTTACTTCTGCTCTCTGCCTCATGATAGAAATAATTCTTGGGAAGCAGAAAAATGGGTGTAGTTCTCTCTCTTTAAATTAAAGCTACTAAAACCCTGGTATATAGGCAATTATATAGAAGGGAGGGGGGAGAAGTTAAGAGCCGTACTTGTCAGTGTTTGGCAGTGCAGAAGTCAGCTGCTGCTTTAGGTCCGACCCAACAGCATAGTTGCCATGGCAACAGCAAAAAAAAATACATCGGTCTCTCAGTATTCCAAGATGTAATCTCTGTGCCAAAGGGAATGAGCATACAGTTTTATTGTAGGGGGGAGACATAATTGAAACGCCAGTTCAATGCCCTCATGGAAATCGTAAGTGCACAATGCCGTCATTTATGTTCCTGAAGTAACGTAGCTTTTCCTGGAGAAAAATAACACTTGAAAGAAATCGGGTGGCTGGGGTTGGATGAGGTCTTCCTCAGGCATGCAGGCAGTTCTCTCCACACCTACAGGAACATCCTGTTCTGAAAGTTCTACATAACCAGAGGTGTGCTCGGTCATTTTTCCCGGTAGCTTTCTCCCTCCCTGGTTGTGGAGAAAGAGCCATAGGGACTGTATAGCTCCGGGCTGCAGCTTCAGTTGAGGTTTTTTGTTGACATTGTTCTTCAGCTCCACCACAGACTTTGCAGATCCTATCTCTGACCTCCCCCCTCAAAGCATTTGTATTTTAGCCTCCTGCCAGTGTAAACTGGCCCACAATCTGAGGGCTTACCAGTACGCCAACACAATATGATAATTAAGGAATCTCAAGCCTTATCTCTTGGAGGGTTTTGCATCATAAACTACTGAGTTTCCTTCACCAGTACTGGAAAATCTAAAGCGCTCTGTGCTTTTTGTTGAGGAACTGCCCTCAGTATTGGTGCTGTGTCGATGTTTAATTTTCTACTGTGCTTCTTGTACTGATCTAGGAAAAAACAAAGCAGATCGTTTGTTTTGTTAAACTGCAGTGTGACTGTGCAGTCTTAGAAAAAAAATTAGGCAGGCTGACATTCTACACCTTTGATCCCGGCAGAGGTTTTCTTTCCAGGAACCCCTGTTCAGTATAACAAATAGCTTTCAACAAGGACAGTGGACCTGGCAAAGGCAGCTTGCTTCAGGAGGTGAAGTGAAAGAAAGTTAACATTCAGCATTTCAAGGAAGGCAATGTTTTGCGGTTCCTAGCAGTCAGGATTGTTTAATCCTGTGTTTTTGGAAGCAACACCTGGACTCATTGTAACTGGCAGCTTGGAACCAAGCCACTTGCTTTATAAATGATTTTCCCATTGTTTATGGCTATCTTTGCAGTAGCAGTGCAACTGAAAACCAGGATCTGCTGTCCACAGAGACTAGCAGTTTAATTTCTAAGGTTTTTTAAAAAGCCTTGTCTTTCAACATTTTTCTTGGAATACGTTTTAGAATTCTGAAGGGATTAATAGTATGTGGAATAAAACTTAATGATAGTCATGCAGCTGGAAATAATTGTGCTATGTGTATACAGGGTTCTGAAATGTTTAGCATCTATTTGTCTTCCTTGAGTAGATGGATGAATATTACAGGCTTCATATTCCAACCATCAAATTATTACCTGAATTTTTCAGGATTTCACATTGTTACAGGTACTACACAGGCATCCTATGAATGCCTGGGAAGAGTTTGGGGTTTTTTAATTTAAAAAAAAAAAAAAGCCTTTTTGGTGAGTTCCAGTTCCTCTGTCCGCTTGTATTTTGTCTGAAGTAAACTCCTGGGGCAGAGGTGAGCTGGTACTTGCTCTGTTTGCCTTTGAGTGCCTCCTGAACAGCCCAGATGGTGCCTGCTGTGCTGACAGCCTGGTGTCTCCTTTCAGCTGTACAGGAATCAGTTCCCACTGAGTTGCTGAAATTTCTCTCTACAGGTACAACTACCTGAAAGTCTTTAATGGTGGAGGAGAGATCTGAGCACAAGGTCAAACCATCAAATCGATGTTGCCTTCAAGCACTTCACTTCAAAGAAGTTCTCTAGGATTCAAGCCTTGAAGGGATGTGCTGATGCTCAGAAGGTGCTTCAGATTCAAGTGTTTCTTCGTATCTGCAGCCAGGGCTAGTTGGATCCTGAAGCCTTAATTTTTTTAAGGAAAGTCAGGGGCTTCTCTGACTTTATTTCTTTCTTGATTCCTAGTGCTCTGTGATACAGATTCAGGGGGAGGGAAAGGAAATGTCCACGGAAATGTCTCCATCCATAGAAGTCTTCATTCCATCTCCTATCAGCTTTTGGAATGAAGCTTAGTTAGTTGTTAGTCAAAACAGAAGTTCCTGTCTAATTTTGTCATGCTTATTTGGGAGAAAAATTCTGGGATGCTTTTTCCAAAGAAATGAAGTCTGTGTTTTGGTGTAAGTTCCACTACCTCTTCCCTAGGAAGGGAGACTGACGCATCATATTTACCGATAAAACCAAATTCAGCCTTGCTACCACCCTTTATGTCCCCTAAGATACAGTGCAAAAAAAGCATAAATGAGCATGTTTGGGAACATCATATTTCCTAAGAAAGACTTCTCTGGGCTCTCTTCTGGAAATGCGGATAAGCAGAAAGAAAAGTAATGTTTCCAGAGGTGTCTAAATCACTCATTTGAAATAAACCAAAAAAAACCACTACAAAAACCAAACACTGAATTCTTATCTTCTTCAATCATAGACACCTTTTACCATTGTGCTGCTTTCCTCCTTTGACTGAGGTCATACAGGTTGGTTTTTATGAATTTCAGGCTTGACTTTCTTTTCTTAGCATAAGTGGGCATATCGTGGACTATAATTCAGGAATGATCGTGGTGAAGTGCCTGCTGGGGAAATAAGATTGAAGATGAAATAGTGGCTCTGTCTGCTTTTTAAATTGCTGTAGTTCAGAGATTTGGAATATACTGAAAGGAGGTGAGAAAAGTGTATGTGTAGTACGTCTTTCTTTCCCCTTTGTAGCATCTGCCCAGCAGTTCAGGAACAGAAGCTTAATGTCACTAATCTGACCAGTATTTGTCATTTCAAGTGGGAAACTGCAGCTTTGGTGATTTAAAAAGCTCAAACAAACAAAAAGCAAAAACCAACCAAGCACAAAATTACTTGGAATTTTAATGTGCCTAGTGCAGCTCTAATGAGAAGAAAGAGTCATCTAAATGTAAGCAAATTATGTCTCCTGATCCAAATTCCAGTTTGCCACCAAGCCTAAGAAATACCTTCTGAAGTAGAGGGAAGCAGCACTGTACAGGAGGTGGAAAATGAAACAGAGAAATCTGATTGCTCTCTGTTGAAATCAGTATCATCTGGATAGGAAAAGATTATTTCTAATTGTACTAGGGTATAATTTTAAAGATCACAGTGGGGATCCGTTATTTATAGAAACAGATTCAGAGTTCTTTTCGATGTTTTTGCTGGATTTGTCCATCTGGTCCAGACCAACATCAAAAAAATGTTATGGTCTCTCTGAGGACAAGACAAGTATGGTCTTGAACAAAATCAGTTCCAGCCTAACTCATGACCTAGTTTGCAAAGGCTGATAGTTCTGTGTGCTGTTTGCCAGCCCTCAAGCTTGGTGTATGGTAGCCTTGGTCTCCTCCCTTGCTCTGAAGAGGTACTGCAGCTGGAGGTTGTTGACACCGCACAGAGAGTGGAAGAAGTTTGGGTCCTGTTGGGTTTCTTTCTTCTGGTGAAGTGAACTGTCACTTGCATCTCCAAAAGGACTGTTAAACCAACTTCCCTCATTAAAACCTACTGCTAGCAATACATGGATTCATGGCATTTCTTGCATTAAGACTTGTTTTGGCACTGCAGCATTGTGATTTATTTGAGCAGGTAAAACTTCACTGGTACTTTTTTCTGGCTTAAAACTTTTAGGGCTGAGTTCATTTCAGTTGGAGGCACAGATAAACTGATGGTAATGACAATAAATCATGCTTTCTGAGAGCTTTAGAAGTTATTCATAGATGTTGAAATCTATAGCTGTTTTATGCCCACCTCCCCTTTCCCCTTATGCTTGGTTTTCAAACACCAGCTTTTTTAAAATGTATGTTCTCTCAATGCAGACAGTGAGAGAAGGACTAATTTTAGAAAATTCCAGAGCCAAATAATTAGAAAAAGAAAAAAAAAAAAGCACAATAAAGTTCTTCTTTATGTAATATCCCTTTCTGCCATTTGTTCCAATAAAGAATAAAAGCAAGATGGTGTCATGTAGACGTTAGAGCAGGGGATTGTATTCAGGACTCTGGAGTCTATTTCCAGCCACTAACCTAGGATGGTGGCCTGGATTTTATTCCCCTTGATGGACTTCTGCTGCAGAACTTGTTATATTTGTGGAGTCAGGCATGAAGCTAAGGGGTGAAGCAATGATCTCAGCCCTGCTCTGAGGTGGGAGGAAAGCAGCATTCAAGTTTTGTCTCTGGTTCACTTTGTGGGAATTTACAGGAGGGGCTCAGGCACGTAAACCCTTCCAATCCCAACCCTGGATCTGAGCAAAGAGCAGGGTGCTGGCATTGCAGCTCTTCCCAGCTCTGTTCCTGGTGGAAGTGGGTGTACGTACCTTTACCCTTAGTAGTGCTGAACCATGAGAAAGAAGGCAAGGACCCACCTTAGAGCATAAGGTGGTCATGATGCCTTAGGATTTTATGTATTTGTCGATTTTTATTTAGCCGTATAGTTTCTCACATTTGAGGTAACAGCTGACAGTCTCTACCTCTGTGCTACATTCCTGAATTTCTGTCTCCAGGGTGAGATAGCAGCTAGAACATCATGCCTGGGACACGTGTACTAGAAGGACATAATAAGATACCATTTTAGTCAAAGCGACAGAAGGCCCAGAGGCTTTGGAGGAGCTACAAAGATGGGATGTGATATGAAGATGATGATGGTGAAGAAGCAAGGGGTCTTGAGACCTCCAACTCAATTCCAGGGGGGGATGTGCCAAGGAGCAGACCAGCAGATCAGGGTGGAGGGTTCTTGGGTTGGATGAAACCTTTAGTTATGGTAATTGAGTTGTGTTATAAAATTTATAAGACCCCTCTTCAGTGTATGCATCTATATACTTTGTGAACATTAGAAGCTTTTCAGTAAAGAACTGCTCTCTACCCAGGTTAATATTGCCTCAAAAGTTTTTTTCCATGGTTTTAGACAGCATTAACAACAGAGATGCAGGAGGTCTTCAGTTAATGTTGCTCTAGGCAGGGGATAGAGGGAGAAGTGCGCAGCATTGGTTCCTTGGGTAAGTTCATACCTTCCAGGTCAGACTCCTGCAGGAGGTTGGAGCTTGGGACGTACCTTTGGCTGCTGAGATGCCTGCTAGCTCGTCTGTAGCTGCAGAGCACGAGAGCCTCTGGCATTAAAACTTTATTAAAGTTAGACAACCCATTGTCTAAAGCAACATTTTTGGTCAATTAGAAGTGATCTGTCTCAGAAACATGTTTTAAATTTTGCTTTTCCTTTTAATAGAAAGCTACTAGCAGTATATGGGAGCATTTATGGATAAAGCCTTTCCTTTCCACACTGCTGCAGCCTGGCTGGCTCCTCTTCAGCATTTGTTGGTTTGGACTGGGTTTGTTACTTAATTTCATCCATATTTTTCCATGATAGTTACTCCTTGCCAAAAATATCAAATATGAGAACTGGAGCAAGTGTGCTGCAAGAAAATGGAGAGATGCCACAAGGCAGCTTGGTACATGTGAGTGTGAGGAGGGACGTGACAGAAGTCCTGGAGGGTGTTTGGACCATGCGCAAGTGGAGGCGGATGCAGTGCAGAACTAGCAGATGCAGAAAGTTAAAGAAAAAAATTAATAAAATGGTGAAATCAAGTGAAGGAAACAGATAAGGAGACCAGGAGTGTGACGGATGAGCAAGAAAGATGAGCAGAGTAACAGACAGAAAGACGCTCTTCCCGCTCCTGCAAACTGGCTTAGCCGAAGAGGTGATAACTCACTAAGTGGGACCAGATGGGCTCGTTTGTCTGCTCTTGACAGCTCAGCAACACTTGTTTCAGCTGCCCCAAAGGGTGAGTTTCAGAGTCTCAGCACAGATTGTTGCTCTTTTGACAACCAGTTGAGGGGCCTGTCAACAGGTTTTCCAAAGCACTCCGTGTCTGCAAGAAAATGCTGAGCAATGGCTGAGACTGTGGTCAGTTAAGAGGCATCTGAAAGGGATCAAGAAGCTTTTGAAGCTCTAATTTCTGTCCCAGGATTCTCAAAATCTGGCACTCTGAGACATTAATCCTGTGACTGGCATGGCTCCGGTTTTATCCCAACATTACACTGCTGGCTGTGGTGGAGTTATTCTTGGTCCTTGCTGCTGTAAATGGGAAAGCAAGACCAAAATGTTTCTAAATACTTGGAATTCCTTTTTTTTAGTGAAGTGTGTTTTCTAAGTAGAAATAACAATAAACCAAAGACTTTTTTTGAATATCCTGGACATCCTAAGAGTTAGCCACATCTTGTTCTGCCAAGTGCAGGAAATCTGGTGGGTTGAGCTGCTCCTTGCCAGCTGCAGGGACAGTGAATAACTGAGTGTCTGAGGGTACCAGCTCCAAATCAGGTGGCAAGCTGGGCTTAGGAGAGATGAGTTGATGCCAAATAGGTCCATTATGGCCTAATGCAGCAGCTGCTCTTTCCAAGAAAAGAGATTTGTCAACAAGTTAAAAACTCTCCGTAAGTTTTCTTTGCTAATGCAGCAGAAACAGAGTAGGCATGGGGACAGTAGAGTGAGGGCATGAAGGATGTGGTGGGACCTGTGGCAGTGAACAAACAATATCAGCAATGGAAAAAGTCTTGTGAGAAATGGGCTGGTGAAAAGGGTGAAGAGGCTAGCAAAAATACCTTAAAAACTGAAGCTTTTACTCTTGTGTAAAATGGAGTTTCTGTGTTTTTAACCTGAGTCACTGCTTCTTCCCAAAATCCCCTGAGAAAGTTCTTCTCTCTGTAGCCAGGCCTGAAAAGAATGTGTCCTTGGAAGTTTGTTTAAGTTTTTCTATTGGCTCTTAGTTAACCCTTTCCCTATTGGCTGTTGTCCTTATCTTCTTATTGGACCCGTTAAGATTCCTTGAAAGGATATAAATAGCTCTACCCATGTAATAAACTCTCTCTCTGCTTCCTCTCTGGTGGTCTCTGCGTGTCTCTCTGTGGGGCTCACGGGCCATGTGGAGGGGGACAATGGGGAGGCAAATCCCTACTATCTGAGGAGGGTAGAGCTCCCATTATAGGGATGTGATCACCCCATAATCAACTATTGCAGGGACCAGCACTGGATCTTCAGCAAAGCCAACCTCTGCCAGCAGGAGAGTGAGTCCAGGGCTTGGTTTTGGTTGTTTTTTGTTTTGTTTTGTTTTTTAATTCAGGATTCGGTAGGACAGAACATAACTGCTTTTTTAAGAGTAACATCCAGGGGAATCAGAAAGTATGCAGATGCTCTCAAGCTTTTTCTTTTTATTGGGAACTGGGAAATGGTTGATATCTACAGGCGCTGCCTGTTGTGCAAGACAACATGAACTGGCACTGGACACCAAGGTTACAGAGAGCTTTGCTGTAACAATTAATGCCCATAAACCCAACACTGCAGATGCAGCTGGAATGGCTGCTCCAGCTTATGCCTGTCATCTCCCATATCCTTGGCCTCTGGTATTTCCATGCTGGTATTATCATAGGCACAGTTGTAGGGGAAAATGAGGAGCAAACATGACACTCTTACAATTTGAGGTTATGAACTGGTCCATGGAGTCACTGCGAAGCAGAGTGTTGGGGGAGTGCATCTAGCATGGGACTTGGAGCATTGATTGTCCTCTTGCATTGCAGTTTGGTTGCTGCTACTCTATGGTGCCATGTAAACTACACCCCCATCATTGGTGGCTTGTTTCTTGATGGAGTTTCTGCCTTTGACGAACCTCACCAGGACCTCTGTAGCTCCCCAGGAGTGTGAGTGCATCTCTGACACATGAGGGAGCATCAGGCGGAGCAATGCAGCTGTGTTACTGCAGGAGCTTATGCCTCAGAGGTAGGAGTATCCATACAATGTGGGTCTGGTCCTAGGAAAGTCTCTGGGAACTGTTGGGTCACTCATTGGTTTTGGTAGGGCAGCACCCCTGGCATCACACCTCCCTGCAGGTTTACATTAATGCAGCATTCAAATCCAGTTCCAAGAACTAGCTTTTCCCAAAAGGTAAATGGACGATAAACTGAAATCTTCTCCTCCCATCTCTGACAAAGGGTTGAGGCTAGCTATAAAACTTGTTGATTGCCCTCAAAACCAAGGGCTGTGTGATGGCTGTGTTGTGAAGGAATCATGGTGTCTTCATCTGGTAGAGCCAAAAGGGGAGTTTGGGGGCCTGGTGGTTTGTGGGTGTGTTCTCCACCTGAGGAACAAGTGAGGGTGCCAATGGCAACTGGCTTACTCGGTGCCAAATGGGTATGGTCTGCCTGCAGGGCTGTTTGTTGGTTGAGTTAGCTCAAACATTTGGACCTCAGGATTAGTAGTGAGTGGGCATTGGAGGGCTCTGGACAGGGAGCTGCTGTGGGCTGGGGTGGCTCTGCAGTCAGCATGGGTTGATCTCACTCTGTCTCCCTGCCTACCAGTACTGTGATACTGCAGAATGATGGAAAGCACTCACAGCTCTTAAAAACCTCTTTGCAGTTGTTCTGGGAGGCAGGAAAAGGGGCAGCAAGTTGTGATTTGGGTGCAGAATGAGAACTTAAAATACTGCATCTCTGAAGAATGTGGAGAGCCCCGCTCAAACATGCCTCCCATGCAGTCCTCTGCTGCTTTTGAGGAGTTTCATTTGGGGAAGCTAAGCAGTTCTCACAGTACTGGAGGTCTGAAGGCAACGCCTCAAAAAGGGAACGCTAAAGGAGAAGAGTGTGCTCCTCACCCCAGAGACCTTCACTTCATCAAGTAAAGACCTTTGAGTCATCACATCCAGAGGGGAGACTGACTAAGATGCTTTCCACAACACCCTGTACCACAGGGGACAAACACCATTCCCTGGGGGACATACGATGAACCTCTTCAGCGTGGGTAGAGTGGTGGCCAAAAAACCCAGGCACTGCAACCAGGTCTGTAGACCTCGCCTCCCCACCCATTGGGAGAACTCATTCTATGACATTTTAACAAGTTTGGAGCTGCAGTATTTGAATCCCCCCAAGTCCATGTGTTTCCTCTTCATTATGCCAACAGGTTTTTTCTTCTCAAAGTGTTTTCACCCAGGGCTACTGACTGGGTGTCCATTAGCCAAAAGCTGGTCCCCACAAGGTTCCCACCATGAGCAGGTCTCACCAGGGGGCGGCTGGGAGAAAGCCCATGTGATATCTGTTGCAACAGGAGGGAGCTCTTCCACGTTGCAGGCTGTGAGACAGTGCACAGCAGGTCAAGGCAAGGCCAGAGATCCCAAGAGAAAGAAATGAAAACAATCTCCTTTAATATAAACTACATGTTTTCTTGTCCATGCTCAATTTACACTCTGCATTTCTGACTCCTCTCTGGCAACCAGTGTTTATTTGGCAGGGAAGAGATCTCATTAGCAACAAAGGGCAGCATCAGATTCTTCTGTGCCTTGTTTAAACTGTATTTTTGCTTGTGTTTTCCTTTTAAAATGATTGAACAAATTACTCAGAAGTGGCAGCACCCTGCCCCCTTTCCACATGCCTCCAACTATTTTAAAAGTTTGAGGGAAAATAAAACATTGAGTCAAGTAAAACATTTCAATTCACTGATTCAGAAGAGTCGAAGGAAATCCACCTCCAGAAGACAAAAAGAAGCCAACTTTCAGCTTTCAGCTTCTGGCTGGCATTTATTTAAAAAAAAAGTTTCATGGTAACACAGACTAATATTTTAATAATATTTAAAATAATCGCTGTTTACACAGAAGTCATGTCTTATTTGAAGGTCATTTCTATTAATTCTGCATCCTTTCCAGGAATAGAACCCTCTTTCTTTGGAAAACCAAAAGAAGAGTGCAAAAGCTGTTCTTTACAGAAGACTGACCCATTCTAATACTCAAACCCAGGGCAGCAGAGGGCTGGAGAGTCTGCAAGCAGGGCAATCATTGCCCCATTACATTAACCTATGCTCAGTGCAAAACATCCACGGGCCAAAGAAATGTTCTTTTTCCAACTCATTTCCTCTCCCTGCTTCCCTTTGATCACACTCTGGAATTGAGCATCCCACTGCATACCAGCTAATCGGGAGAAGATTTACTTTGTTGACCATTGGGAATGATGAGCCATTTTTGGAGCTGAAGGGGCTCCTGGCAGCCCTGGCACTTCAATCAAATATCACCCTGTCTGCCAGAGGTAGCTGTCTGCCCCCTCAGACCCCATTCCACACCAAAGTCCCCCCCTGCCTGTAGGAGATGGCTCCATCCCAGCTCCCTGGCCTCTTCCCCTGTGCTGGGATTCTCTGGCTCAGCATCCCCCATTGGGAAGTCACAGTCTTCCTCCCACACAGCAGTGGCCATCCTCCGCCTCGGGTTTCAACCCTAAGGACCTTGGTTCAGTCTTCTCAGACTTCAGGAACCTCCACCACTCCTATTTTTGACACTGCAATTCCAGAATGACCTTGTTCATTTAGCACACTGAAAAATGTTTAGTGAAAGTTCATCACCAGTATCACGTCAGCCTCTGAGCAAGAAAGCCCCCTTGTGCTTACGAGGTGGTTAAATAATGCCTTGCCACCATTTACCAAAAATTCCTCATTCTGGTGTCCAGGTGGTGGGGTCACAAGCATACATGGGTGCTTGAGAGTGTGTCGAATTTGTATGGCAAGATTTTGGTAGCAGGGAGGCTGCAGGGGTGGTTTCTGTGAGAAACTGCTGAAGCTTCCACCACATCTGACAGAACCAATGCCAGCTGACTCCAAGACAGACTTGCAGCTGGCCAAGGCTGAGCCCATCAGCAATGGTGCTAGCAACTCTGGGATAAGGTATTTTGGAAGGAAAAGAGTTTATTGCACTGAGGCAATTGCGGGAAGGGAAGGGAAGGGAAGGGAAGGGAAGGNAGGAGAGGAGAGGGAGAGGGAGAGGGAGCGGGAGAGGAAGAGGGAGAGGAAGAGGAGATGTGAGAGAAACAGCCCTGCAGACACCACGGTCAGTGGAGAAGGAGGGGGAGGAGGTGCTCCAGATGCCAGAGCAGAGATTCCCCTGCAGCGCTGGCAGGATCTCGCTGCTCCACAGAAGGCCAACAGGCAAATAATTTTGTGCTGTGGGCAACTGGAGGTCTAGAATCTGAGTTTGCATCCTAGACCACTTTTCTGGGGGGTATAACATCCATGTAACATCCCAGATGGGGCTATTTCACCATTTTCACCCAGCTGCTGATGGGGTAAGTGCCTGCTCCTTTGGTGTAGAGGTACCTCCTGCATCCTGGTGTGGAGCTCTCAGTGGGACAATGTTCCCCAGGCTGCGCTGGGCGTGTGGCAGTGGGGGGACACCAAAGGGTGATGTAGCTGATGCCTCAGGGTTTTTTGATTTCTGATTTTTTAATTTTTGTAGATTTTAAAAGTTATCATAGATTTAATGTAGCTCAGTAGCTTAATGTTTACATATACCAACCCCATCCTTTATCAATCCCTCAAAATTCCAGTAGCTGTTTAGTCTTCATTTCAAGGTAGAATTGCAGAAAAACACCATGAGGCCTGCATGAGAAGATAAGAACATAGACAAAGGGACCTCCAAATCTAGGACCTTGGAAGGCCTCCAAGGACCCGATGTGCTGTGAGGAAGATGAAGATGATGACAGAGGGGTCCCAAAATCCCCAGACTCAATTCCCAAAGGGATGTGCCGGGGGGCAGAATGGGGCAGGACCGGGGCGAGGGGGTACCAGAATGGGATTGGATGGACATTATTATAAAATCATGGAACCAGGGTCAGAGGACATGGGTGTGGATATGTATGCCTAGGGCCTGGAGACTCATTAAAGCTTCTGCTCTCTTTGTCTTATCTCCTACTAAATTTGCCTGGAGTTTTTTTCCTCAGTCTTTAAGGCATCAAACTGAGAGTAAAAGAGAGGGTCCAGACCCTGAGACCTCTCCAGGGCCTTCCAGCTCCTCTGCATGGATTTTTTTTTTTTATTACTTTCTGGATGACGAATGAAATGTTTGTGATTTATGCACAGCCTCAGACAAGCTGAAGGGCTGATCTCCACTGGTGCTTTGGGCCAGTCTCAAGGACAGCAAGTAAATCCACTGAAGTAGTGGGCTTGTTTCCAGCCTTGCTGGCTGCTCCAATGTGTGCAGGTATGCTTGCAGGAGCCAGGATGAATTTTGCGATCTCAGGATCGGGCTTTGACCACCTCACTCCCCAGGAGTGGCAGGAGTGCTGCCCAGGTTAGGGTGCTGCAGGGCAAAGTCCCTTTGCTGTGGGGAAGTGCTTGGTGATCTTTGGGTGGATTTCTGCTGTGAAAATATTAGATACCATGACACATTTCACTCCCTTGTCAATTCTGCTGTTCAGACAGCATATCACATTTCCATGTTGCCCATAGCAACCTCTTCTGGTTGAAAATAAGTGACCTGTGAGAAACGGATCAGTTTGCTGGTGGAGATGTAAGAATGGTTGATATTATTGACATTGATATTATTATTACTGCTATTACTATTATTGCTGTCACTATTATTTATAGCTCTGGGGGCCTTGCAGCAACTGTTTACGGTTAGGAATGCAGAGGTGGGCAATTCAAAACAGCATCACCCAGGAGGCACCTCCACAAGCCTCAGGGTGCAGTGACCTGGGGAAAGGGACCAAGGCCACAGCAGATCTGATTCTCTCCTCTTGATCAAACAACTGCTTTTCTTGGCATGGAGCCCGTGGGAAGAGACCTGCAGCATCAGTAGGGAGTCTTTACTCTGAAAAATTACATTTGTGTTTGTGTGTTCAGGGCAGTTGAACAGTGCAGCGTGTCACCCAGCTCAGGCTGTGTGGTGTGCTGCTAGTCTCCAGGGATGGTGCTGCCTGGGGAGGTTCCCTCTCACCAGCTCACGACTGTTGTTGCATGACACACAAGTCAGAGGTTTTTGGCTGAAGGTGTCTTTGATTGGGCTGAGCTGAGCAGAAGTGACTCAAGGCTTTGGATACCTTAGTTTCTGGGTTACTCTGTGTGAGTTATTTCACTATACTCTCAGTTTTCACTGCTATTTTATTTTGTGTTTCAGGATGCTTGTAAAAGCCTGTGGCTCCGTGTTCCAGGTGTGTGGTGGGAGAGGTGTCTTCTAGTGAGCTCTGCATCCAGGCCACGGTGAGCAGACATATAACAATAACTTGTTTCAGAAGAAGTTGTTTTTGAGGAACAGTGCCTAGTGTTTGAGGGATGGACTTCGACCTCATAAGCTTTCACTTTTGATCATTTTCCTGTTGATCTTTAATCAATTTACTTTGCACTTTGAGGCTGAGGTTACCCATGATTAAAAGAAGGCTGTGGCTCATACGTGGCTCTCTCTCTCACCTCCCCAGTGTTCAGCAGGCTCAGGCTTCCCAAAGTAGGCTCAGAAATAATTATATCAATCCACAGCTTTCTTGGGATTTCCTGGTTTGCGGCACATCTTGCCCAAATTCCCTCAGAGCCCTCTGGAAGGAGTCTGGGAAAGCACCCTAATGATCAGGGCGTCATCTCCTGTCCCACTGCCCTGGGGCTGGTTCACCCGCCGAGGATGGAAACAAGTGTCCCAAGGTGTGGTTGTCCAAGGGACTTTCACTTCAAAGTAGGGAGGAAAAAGCAATTCCATTTAAACAGTCTGTTGGTGTTTTCCATCTGTTTAGGGCTGATTTCCAACCTTTGATCCAAGGTGCTTGGTTGTTTACTGACAGGTCCTCTCCAGAGCCTAGCAACATCCTGGCCAGGATGGTCCCAGAAGGGTGACAGGGTATTTAGACCAGGAAAATCTGGGAGAAAATGTGCTCCCATGGTGTTTTCTCTAAGAGCAGCAAATCCCAGAGGTTCCTCCTGACCCTTCCTACTGGAACTGAGGTGCAGAAATGCTTACATGAAATCCCAGTGGTGAGTGGCAGCAGGGGATGCTCCTGATGGTTCTCAGTTGGAGAGCAGTGGCAGGCAAGGAGCTTCTGTCACCAGGACTTCCTGGGGCTGCATGGAACACCACACAGTCCAAGCATGGTGCATCCCACAGAGACATTGCAACAGCTCGGGCAGCTCAGCCACGTGAGAAGCTCAGCAGAAACCTCAGAGTCCAGTACGACGCAAGGTGGTAGCTGGGGGAATGTTTCGAGCCCTTGTGATCTCAGATTTCACTTAGTTCAGCGTCTCTGGGCTTTGGTTGCTGCTATGTAACACATACATGACAAAACAAACTGGGGGACACGCAGACGCTCCACTGAAGGGGACAGATCTATCCCTGAAGGAGATTACTTCCAACCCTTCTAGAGTGGGCTGACTTGGGAAATGGGATGCCAAAGGAAAGGGAACCACAGCTGCCAGGCCCCCATCCTAGGGGCAGCCTGGTAGTTCAGCATCTCTCCAACCTTCCCCGGTTCCACCCTGGTAGACGGCAAGAGCATCTCTCCAGCCCCTGCCCTGCAAGCGGGAAATGCCAAGCTGCCACTTTCTCCTCTCTTTTAGCATGCTCTGCATCACTTCACTCAGCCTGGGACCTGTCCAGGTTTACACTCATTTTCTCTCAAAACATAGATGGGTCATGTTCCCCCCTCTTCATGGCTGTCTCCTGCAAAAGCAGAAGGCTGCTCTTAACTGCTTGCTAGTCTTGTGAGGGTACTTGGATTTTCCAGGACACCTCTGTGTCAATGGTTCAGCATCAACATCTCCCTTCAGCGTTTGAAACAAAGATATAGGTGTATATATGTGTGTGTGTATATATATATATATATATAAAGTATGTATGTATGTACGTATGCATGTGTGTATGTGTGTAGATGTATATATATGCCTGCCTGCTAGGAGACATTGCCACTTCCCATGAATTCAGGCATCTTGTCCTGTTAAACTTCATCCCATTTCTACTATTCCAGCCCACAGGTTTGTTCAGTTCTTCCAAAGTGACACATAAATCACTTGGGGTTTTTTGTTTGTTTGTTTGTAGACTTTTTTGGTGAAAACTATTGTGTGCTTATGTTACCACAAATTCATTGGCATATTATTTTTTGTGCCACTGGAACTGCCAAAAATACCAAATGGTCAAGAATGACCTTTGAGGATCACCAGGTTATCTCTGTGCAGCCTGAGTAAACTCTTATGAGACAGAGCACTGGTATCTCACTTAGTCCCTTTGCTACCCATTTCACAGTTTCTTCCCACTAGGTATTTTCGTCTCCAATTTAGAGAACAATTTCACAAGCAACACTGTAAAAAAGGGTGCTGAAGTACAGAAAAATAAGACTGAATGCCTTGTCTTCACCTAGAAAAATCAGTTATTCAGGAATGTTTGGAGAATTCCCTAGCAAAGATTCTGTTTGGCAGGCCTGCTGCAGACAGGCAGAGCTGCAGTTTCCCAGGGCATCTTTCTTGCCTTCCTTAAATTACTGTTTTCCAGCACCGCTTCTAAACCACCGTAGATTAATTTCAAATACTTGCTGCTGGACTTGCAATTTCATGGCCATTTCTTCTCCGACTCTGGGGTGGAGCTGGTCCAGTTCCTCCAAACTGTGTGCGCCGAGCTCTCTGAGCTTTCTTTTCCTCTTTAGATGTGGTTGTTTCCATATTCTGCTATCCATCCATCTTCAGTCTGGCCTGAGATTCAGCATCCTCATTCTTCCCAAAGCCTGATGCCAAACAGCCACCTCATCTGAGCGATGTAGTATTCAGTAGGGATGTAGTATCTTTAGCTTCTGCCACACCCTGGCCATGCAGAAGCCACGTTTCTTTCTTCTTTCTTCATTTATGACTCAGGAACTTTTTGCTACTTCTTTTAATTTCCTTCACAAGATCTAACACAGCTTGACTTTGGCAATTCTCATGTTACCCCTGCGCTGCCTGACCTTTAACATAAACCTCTCTTGACTGGTTAATCCCTTTTTCCATCCATTAAAGGCTTGTGGTTATTTCTAATTATTTGTGCAGGAGTTTTTGGTGGGGTTTTTTTGTGTTTTTTTGTTTGTGTGTTTGTTTGTTTGTTTTGGGGGTTTTTTTGGTGGTAATTGATCCATTTAAGGATTTAGCCTTTCCCCTGAGAGGTTTCTTCTCTTGACTGGGATTGCATTCCAGATTGTTGTAAATTTGTTGATTTCCCTGATTAATTCCCTTAATTTCTCAAAATTCTCTCTCTGAAGAAGTTAGCAGCAAGCTAAGAACTTATTTTTAATTTAAATTGAAGTACCATGGCAGCATTCAAGTCTTTGGGACCTCGGTGCAAATAGCATGTCAGATAGCTACTCCACTGCTGCAATGAGTTGGCAATTTAGGGGAACTCTACACTCCATCCACCTCTCTCAAGTGGTTTTCAGCACCGTGATTGCGAAGCCCTATAAATGACAGCAGTAACCTGAACCATTTCATCCTCTTTTCCATGTATTGCTTTAGTACCCACCAAGTACCCAGTCCCGCTCCTTCTCTTCTGTTGGCTTTCTGGAGGTAAGATCAGGTCCATACACTATCTCTGTCCCACGTTGTGAAACCTGCAAGAACCTGCCTCCACAGCAGTGGGGCTGCCTCTCTTGTCCCTTTTCCCAAATACATGGTTCTCTTTACAGCTAAGGGCCACACCTCTAACTTGAGGCCCAAACAGGTATCAATATGACTGAAAACAATTTGCTTCACAGGTCTGGAAGGAAAGGCTTAGAGAAGACTGGAGTGGTCCAACAGAGATGTTTCTCCTGCAGACGGGGGAAAGGCTGCAGTGCTCACCCCAGGAATGTCCCATGCTGCCCAACAAACAATGCAGAGTCATACGTTTTCCTACCAGTTCTCCCTCTTTCTATGATGGTCTGCTAAGAGAAACCTTTGACACGTACAGCATCCAGTGGGATAGTCCATGCAAATACCTTTGGTGGTGGGTGGAGACTCCACAGTGCTTCCCTGATTGTCTCTCACAGGGGACACTTGGAGCTGGTGGGGTGAGAAGGAGGTTGCCAAAGGGACTCCCAACAACTGCAGTGCCCTTCCATGCTGGCTCTGCTGGGATCAGGTGGGACTAGCCATGGGTCATGATTTTTGCACATGATGATAACACAGCACTGCTGAGGGGCTCTGGGACCCCAGAGCATGTTCCACCAACAAATGCCCAGTGCAGTGCAACTCTACAGCTACTCCTAAGCCAGGCCTCAGTAGGGCGTTCCCCTCTCCAGTGAGCTGGGGTGAGTTCCTGAGTTCAAAAAACTCTCTTCTACTTAGGACTTCAAGTGCATTTTTCACTTGGGAAAAATTGTGCCACTGGTGAAAGATCCAAGGATAAAGCCGACATCTGGTGAGTGAAGGCTGTCAAGTGCTGGGAAATGTTTGCTCTAGAGAGGTGTATGAAATTCCTCTCTAAAACCAAAATGAACTTGGTCTGTGATAGTTGTTCTGGGTTTGAACAATTTGACTGGCTGATGATGCAAGGAAGACTTTCAAACCCAGAGGCTATGTAACAAGATAAAGAGTTTTCAAGTGCAGCCCAGTT
Source organism: Grallaria varia (assembly GCA_013396735.1). NCBI lineage: Eukaryota > Metazoa > Chordata > Aves > Passeriformes > Formicariidae > Grallaria > Grallaria varia. The sequence goes on along the minus strand of VWZG01000359.1, from coordinate 425,242 downwards.
CTCACAAGCACACAATTCCATTTTCTCTGTGATAACTCAAAAACTTGTGTTTACATCGGGCTTTTTACCTGGAAAGGCTTATGTTTGAACTGGCCTGGCCACTGTCAACAATTTTCCCCTAACATGAATATGTAGTTCACTGCAGAATCCAATTCTTCACACTCAAACTATTCTTTTGCCACTTGCAGTGAACAAATTTCTTGTTCTTCTTCTTTTATGCTAATTTTCTTGTTCTCTGTGATGAACCGAATTTTTTATCATAGGATCTTAGAATGGTTTGGGTTGCAACAGATGACCTTTGAAGGTAATCTAGTCCAACTCCTGTGCAATGACAGGGCACATCTTCAACTAGATCAGGTTCCTCCTGGTTTTCCTCTTATGCCTCTTGCTCTCTCTCTCCCTCTGCTATTGCTGTTGCTATAGTTACTACAACACTATTGGTATTAGCATCTTCACTGCAGGCTGGACTCACCCTTCGGTGTGCTGTGTGCTGCACCAACACACGATGCCCATGACCCCCATCCCAGAGCCTTCCCAGTGTAAATGCCAGGGAAGAGCGGGCAGGACAGGGCAGCAGGGTGAGTGGCTCCCACGCTGTTCCAGCACACAGGCAGACACCTTGCCCAGGAATCAGCACATGACCGCTGAAGAATGGCACTGGGGACCTGTTGGGGGTAGATGGCAACAGGGATAAAGGAGGCTGGTGCTGCAGCCCCAGCCAGGGTCAGGTGAGGCTCCAGGGCCCTGCAGGCAGAAGAGCCAGCACACACAGACATCTGGGTAACATGATAAGGCACTCATGGCATCTGAAAATAAAGGCTCATCCATCTAAAAAAAGCCCTGACATGGCGGGTAAGGCATTATTTAACACCTAAGTGAAAGGGCTCTGACTTGTGCACCATATTTAGGCTTGGGGAACTTGTACAATGATATAATTTTAAAAGCAGAAGTGCACCAAGCTGCTGTGCAGATAATGATCATAATAATCAACAACAAATACCATTATTTACAGGTTGAGACAAGGATTTGGGGCCACCACATGTGCCCTCACTGTGCAAGGTACTGTGCAAATACCTAGATAAGGGCATCCCCTTCCTCCCAGCTGTTCAGTCTTAAAATTACACAGCAAGACGTGGAGAACTGGTGGCTTGTGAGGACCTGACTGCCCTGGGCTTTCCCTGCCTGTTTCTGGCAGGGTTGCACTGGAAAAAGATGTTAGAGGCAGAAGGGTGAGAGTGGGGCAGTAGAGAGGCAGGATGGGTTATGTGTTGCTAGGATGAAAGCCCAAGCTACAAGAAGGATGATACGAGAATGCCAGAAAAGAACATTTTATAAGGGTGTGTGGTGGTAGGACAAGGGGGAGTGGCTTTAAACTGAAAGAGGGCAGGTTTAGGTGGGTATAAGGGAAAAATTCTTTACTGTGAGAGTGTTGAGGTATTGGAACAGGTTGCACAGAGACATTGTGGATGCTCCATCCCTGGCAGTGTTCAGGGCCAGGTTGGGGGGGGGACGGGACTCTGACCAACCTGCTCCAGTGGAAGCTGCCCCTGACCACGGCAGGGAGGTTGGAACTACATGATTTTTAAGGTCTCTTCCAACCCAAACCATTCTATTGATTCTGTGGTGAGCCTGCCAGCTCTGCAACATCGGTGAGCAGCGCACAGAGTGGGAACGCATCCCCACGGGGAAACAGGGCATGGATAAGATGTATCCCTGCAAGAAAACAGGTCATGGCTGGGGCTGTTTACCAGCAGAGGAGTGAGGCATGGATGGATAGATGTCCCTGCAGCAGAGCAGGACATGGATGATGACGTGTCCCTGTGGAGGAGCATGGATGGGGACAGTCCCCTCTGCTCATCCCCAACACTGAGGGAGCAGACAGGTTACAGCCGCCCTGGCATCATGTTCACCCCAGACATGGATTTCTGCAGGTGGTGCTTCAGTTCTTAACTTGCTTCAGCCTCAAACCTGGTTGGGGCCAAACCCGCACAACGCGGGATCCCTGTGGTTGTGGTGAGCATGCCCTGTACACAGACCCTTCTCCAGCCGCTGTGAGAGGTGGCTGGACCCAGAGGCTGCCTCATCCCTGCATCCTGCTTCACCCAGCAGCAAGGGAGGGGCTTCCCCATGACAGAGGTCTGAACCTGGATGTGGTACTTGGCCTGGTCATTTCTAGGTGCACTATGAATTCAGGTGGAATTCATACAAGCAGCTTTTTTTTTTTGCGCACCAAATTGCAGCATGATTTTAAGAGCAAGCCTATCAGAAAGGGTCATCTTAAAAATGCTCTGAATAACCTGCTGAGGGGACCTTCATCTCCTCACTTTATGACACCTGTCTCGCTCTTGAAGCTTCCTCACAGCAAGTTTTTTCCTACTTGGGCTGATCAAATCCCAAACCAGGGACTGGCGGGGGGATGTCAGCTGCCACCTCAGTCCCTTGTCCTCATTCCAAGCCCAGCTGTCCTGTAGGAAGCTTTGCATGCCTGGACGGTCGCTGGCTGCCCAGCCTGCTTCTGCAGGGGCCCAAGGGCACTCTCAGGGCATGCAGGAACTTGGGGAACCATGAATGGGGAGTCAGAGTCCATCAAGCAGTCAGGAAAGCCACCGGTCAGGACCTCCTGAGAGTTCCATCACTGCCTCATCATGTGGTACCTGGAAAAACAAGTCCCCATCCATCACTGAGCTTTGCTGCAGGTCTTCAGCCCCTCAAAAGATAGGGGGCCAACATGGACCCGGGTCTCATCTCTTATTGCTGCCCTGCTTTGTGTCAAAGTGGAGGGCACAGGCACAGGACCAAGGTCTGGGCTACAGCAGGGCCATGCAGGGTTACTCTGGAAAATATGCACACTGATATTTTATTCATCTAAAGCTGAAGTGGTCAGTATGAAAGAAAATAGCTTGTGGTCTTCATACCTTGAGTCAATGAATTCCTGGGCCTTTTATAGCTCAGGAATGCTGGGCGCTTGAGGTTGGTTTCACAAGGCTGTGAAAGTGTGGCTTAAGGTCTGGACAAACATTAATCACAGCGGGACGATGATAGCTGCTCATGGTTTACCCATCTCTCAGGTGGTATCTCACTGTGCACATTGCGCCCTGTTGGGAGGTTACTACCTGCAGGCATGTGGGGCCACTGCATCCACCAGTTTTAGTACTGGTATTCAAGGGGTGGTCCATGACCAGCATGTTGGGGCAGTGCCAGCACCTGGCTCGGCACTGGCCTCAGGCACTTCCCTGCACTTTACTTTCCCCCCAGGCTGCTGTTAGAACAACACTCTTGCACTGTGGGGAAAAGAAGGAGTGTTTCTCAAATTTTCATGATCTCTGTATAATAAGAGCTACAGACCTGTAAGAAGAGGGTTTGGTTTTCACATGCAGTTGGCCTCTCAAGCCCCTTGATTGCAGGCTGATGACAGGGAGGTGCAGCCCGGCACAGACCCCACCAGTTACCACGGATCTACTGCTCTCCCATGCCCTTGGTGTCCACTTTCTGGGCGAGCAGCTCATAGGCCACAGGGTACCAGCTGACTAAGGGTGGTCCAGGAACACAGTGGGGTGCTCAGACCCAGCCTGGTTTGTTGCATTGCATCTAGACCCCACGCTGCGGATCCTGATGACAAGCAGACCCCTGGCAGCATCCTTCCTGCTGGAGACAGATGTCTGCACTGTGCACATTTCACTGCAGCCTACCCTAAGTCCTACCCCAGGAGGTATTCAGCTATGGGAGGAATCTTTCCCAAGAATACACCTCACTGCTGTTTGTACATTTGCTCCTCTAAAACTTAGGGAGGAGAAAGTTCAGAACATGGTGACGAACCAGGACAGAGGAGACATTGCAGCTGCACAGTGCACTGAATCCAAGAGAATCCTGGAAAGATCTTGCCATTTTTGATGGGGCTTGGCTTGCTTCTTGAATGCTTCTAAATGGCAATTTTGTTAATACTTTTGGCTCTTCTGAGCTCTCTCCCTGTACATGGCAAGTAAGGAGATCCTGTCCATTACTTTGGGGATCATGGATTTTAATGTTCAAACAAACTGCCTCTGGAAATTTACTTCTTTGCATTTTTCTGCCTGAGGTTAATATGCAGTGTTACCGTGACATCCTCTCTACTTTTGGCTGGAGCATCTGTGGTGAAGAAACAACCCAAAAATGGAGCAAGCCCCCTCTTTGTTGCACCTGAATGCAGCTGGCCATGAGGCTTTTCCCACCTTACTACTGGTTTGGCCTCTGTTAGTTTCTTTCCTCTCTGTTAGTCTCTCCGTTAGTCTTTTTTCTTGAAAAAAAAACAAGCTAAGCCCCAAATTTTACTGTCAAATCTCAACAACCACCAAATTTTTGTTCTTGGTGGCAAAAAGCCAGGGCATGACAAATTCTTTCAGGTGCCATGTCTTGAAGATGGAGTGATCAGATGGGTCAGGCTGACCTGTGCTCACACGGGAAATACGAGGTGGTGTGATGTGGGGGAAGCAAAACCGCTGCCAAAGTTTCTGCAACCCCCCCTGGATCTTTGCTGACAACATGCGCAAGGATTTGGGGAGAGAAGGCTGGGACAGGCAGAGGAGAACTCATAGGAGAGAGATGTCCTTAGTGGCATTCATGCCTTTCATGCCTGCAGCTCCCTGGGACCTGATTCAGGAATTTTCTAATAGATACTTTCAAGAGCATGTGAGAGCCTGCTGAGCAAACCTCCCTTACTCAAAGCCAGACACTTGGGTAACTTTTTCAACCCTCCCCCCATTTTTTTCAGTTGCATAAACAAACATACCAACAGTATTTCCACCAGGCTGGAGCATTTCCTTTGCCCGCAGAACAGCTTCAAATGGGATCTGATCTTTGTTCCTTACTGAAAACATTATAGTTACATAATTCAAGAATATCTAGATTTACAAGGTGTTTAGGTGTCTCACTCACACTGACCCAACACCTGTCAAAAAAAGAAGCCCCAGGGCCTCAAGAACAAACTTCAAAAAAAATCAATGGGAATTCTATGCTTAGCAGCAACATAGGGATAAAGCATTCAGATCTTCACCGAACTGCCTCAATAAGTTCCCACCCTCCTTTCCTTCAGGTGAAGATGATCTCTCTAAAATCCTACTCTTGTCCTTGGCCAAGCTCCCAGTTCCATCTTCTGCTTTGGACACCCATTGACTTCATGCCCACATGCACCCACTGACAGCACCTGCTGTGGGGCCTTTCATAAACAATGGTAAAAACCTGAGAAATGGAGTAGATGTCACCTCAAAGTTCCCGAAGTATCCCCACTTAATGTTAGCATGTTGTGTGCAAAGCTTAGAGAATCGTTTTAAAAGTCCTTTCTTCCTGGGGTCTGAATATATTCACACTGGAAAAGTGAGAAAATAAACATGTTTATACATTTATTATATACAATAGTAAGGCACAAGTTTAAACAGCAAAGAATAAGAAATCTTTGGCTGACCAACAATATCAACATTTGCTGGGGGTGACACATAACGTTCTCCATTTTCCCCCTATGTACAAATAACCCTCCAGCTGTACAACACTGTACACAAACTTCTCTATACAACCAACAACAATAAAAAAAGACAGTATTTTACAACTAGTTACCAACATCACCTGGAATGGCTACAGCACAGTTTCCCAAAAACACAAAACAGTTCAAAGAGCTGGGAAAACCAGCACAAATGGAGCTGCGCCGTCCTGCTGAGAGGGGTTGATCTATGGCAGTAGTACTCCACACAAGTCCTGCTAGTGTTCAGGGTGAGGGGAGACCCACTGGTCCTCCAGACCTTCCCTCCAGGAAAACTAACATCTCTTGAGTTCAACATAACCGAGGAGAATGAACCTTTGGGTTTGTTTGAGCTGTTGCCTGCACCACGAGTTGCCTACACCATAGTATCTAACAGTTTCTATATATGACCATAAGTCTGGGGCAGCATCGACTGTAAACACAGCTTTGGAAACTGGAGGTATTGTGGTCTCCACAAGGAGAAGGAGGAGGGCTGCACTCTAGCTGACTTTGAGAAGCTGAGCAGAACCACTACCAAACACAACTGAAAGCCATATCACGCATGCTGATCCAACAGTATTTCTGCTGGATGCCTTGCTGTCTACCTGCATGCAACTTACTGAACAGTTTCATCAAAAGAAATAATACAGCTGGTAATAAATAGGGACTTACAAGCACCTGGGTATCCTTACTTCTTGCATAAAAAATGATGAACATTTTACTTGTATTCCCTTGATTTGTCTTCCTCCTACCCCACTCCTGCCACAGACACTTGAGGAAGGGCCACGGAGATGGGTCAGCAGTGATATCACACGTGGGCCCAGCTTTTACACAAACAATTACAACATTTAAATTAACTTTAGAGGAAAAAATAAAATTATCTTAAAAGGCATATATTAAGCTGCATAACATCTTCCAAGGGCTTTATACATTTGGTTTCACAATGCAAAGCTGCTAATACTTAAAACACACAGTTTGCTTGCCTGCACAACCTACCCACCACTACTTCGTTTAACAAGTGCAAAAATCAGAAAAAGGGTGACAACAACTTATGCCTAATTCTATGTACACGCAAAAATAAGTGCATAGCTTTAACACAGCAATTTTTTTCTTTAAAATGAAAGGTATCAGCCAGGCAGTATTGATCACAAGGCTCTGGCCTGTGAAGGCTTTGAGTTCACAAGGACTTCAGTTTTCAGAGAAAGCAGTTTAAAATGCCTGATATTCTCGTGGTCAAGGGCTCTGACTGGATATCTACAGGAAGGGGTGACCTTGAGCCAGCCCTGAGCACACAATTACTTCTAGCACTCATCACTTCTCCTCTCTAGCCAGCTGCACATTAAATCCCATCACCCTTTTTTCCCAAGTGAAGTTCTTCTTAAAGTCATTACGGTGCACCACAAGGTTCAGAACTGCAAAGCCAATACGAAAATAACTCACAGAGGAAAATTTCTCTAGCAGCATGTACAACGCACGAAGCAAATGGTATGCCATGATTAACACAGCTGGTGCATTGGCTGCCCTACAGTCCATTGCCACCTCTTAGTAAATTCAGAGACAAAGCTGAAAATGAGAAATGTTCCATTATGGGTAAAATAAGGTGAAAAGAAACTGCAGCTCAGCACAGAAAACACATGATGCTCACATACTCCTTTGCAGTTAAACCTTTCCTCGCCTGATCCTACACCCCTTAATGCCCAGTCCCACATCAACTTGAACAGCAGACTTGTTTGCTCAAGGAAGGTAGGCAGTGAAAATAAGGACAAATCCTGCTCTTACCACAAGCACACTGATTCTTCCAATACTATGGACCAGGGCACATTAAGAGACATTTTTTGATCTTACATGCCAAGCCAGCTTAACACCTCTGAAAACACATCCATGCAGTCCCCCTCTGAAGGAGCTCTGTAGTGCACGGCCCTTTAGGGATCCTCCCCAACTTTTCCTTTCGAAACCTTCCTATGGTTACAAGAGACTGCTTCAGCAGGATCCCCCTCCCCCCATCTACATTTATCCTCCATGAGAATTCCAGCCAACAACTGCTCCTACCAAAAAAAGAAGTCTCAGCAAGCTCTGAGGTTTCAAGACGTGAATATTTGCACTGTAAACCCAGCTCCAAGAGCAACACTTGTCCAGCCAGGAAAGAGGCACCTGACCCGCCTGCCCAGGAAAACCACACTACACCACTTCAAACAAATACTTACAAGAACCTGCCATGTACATACACCCACAGACCAATTATTCACAAAAACTAAGCAGTGAAATTTTCGAGACTTTGAAACTTTTGAGAAATGTATCAATACTGAGGAAGATGCAAGTTTTTCCTGGGTTACTTAGGAACTCCCTCTGGCCTCAAAAGAGACAGGATTTTGCTCTCCGTCCTGGCTGCAGAGCGGCAGGAAAACAGAGTGGCAGTGTGCAACCAGTCTGTAACTTCACTACCTTCTCTTTATGCCAGAAAACACAGTTTCCTTTTTCCTCAACAATCCCCTTCTCACATCATCTTCCATTTTCAATGCCCCTTTCTGTTCAGAAAAGCCTAGACATTCATTTCATCGCTGCTCTTCAGCGCTCTTGACTTCTCTGCCTGGTCCAAAGTCTACACATATCAGACTCAAGCTTCATTTTGCACGCAAACTTTCTCTTTCTTCAAACTCTTAGGGTTAGTTTTCAAGGCTGGCACACCGAGGACTATCTTGGCTGTACACACATGAAACCCCAGGGGCGCTGTCTTCTGCTCAGATGAGGACTTCCATCATGTCCGTATCTGGAAACTCAGGCTTGTGAAGCAAGCTGCTCACTCTGCCTTTGCTGTCAGGCAGCTTCACGTGGCTGGAGTTCTCTGCAATGGAAAGAAGGGGAGGTTGGTCTCCAGCTCAAATTCAACAGCAAATTGTGCAAATCAAGTATCAACCCCTTTTTGCGGGGAGCATGTCCTAACTGTACGTCCTACATCCTGAAAGCCAAATTTGCTCAGGACACTGAGAACATGTAATGCTGAACTCCATGCACAATGAGAGCAGGTGTGTCAGTGTGCACAGACCCCAAGGGCAGGCACAAAGATGGTTCCTAAGAGATATAGACCCAAGTACCTCTTTAGCTAAAATCATAGAATGGTCTGGGTTGGATGGGACCTTAAAGACCACGTAGTTCAGTGATAGTCAGCCTTTTAATGATAACATGGCACGTTTTTAGAGGGAAAGTTTGCTTTGCAGAGGAGAAGAATGTGTAGGAAATGGGCTTTTGCAAAATAACATGCTTAAAATAAATGTCTCCTTTGCTAGGGCTGCAAACCAGCAGCTTCCACCTTTCAAAAATAATTAAAATTGTATTTCTTTGGCCCACCTAAAAAAAAGATCTCGACTTTTTCCATACTATTCTCCCTCACTTTTGTTCAAAAATTAGGGAGAAAAATGTGCTTTCACTAACCATGGTTTCAGTTGGAAAAAAAGAGAAGAGCCTGAGTATGTGAGCAGGCGTGGAGTGTTTTCAAGGTGTGAAATGGCAGTTTTGTATCTGGCAGCATGAATAACTGCATTTGCTGCAAACTCTTCCTGCCACAAGTGAGCAGAGCTTTACAGAAGCTGCCAAGCAAGAAGCTCTGCAAAGCCAAACTGGGCAGCCTTAGAAAGGTCTCTCTCTACCATTTTAGTCTCCCTTGAAAAACCTCCACTCTGCCTTACAAACTGTGATAGCATCAGGCATACACACATCTCCCTCCCCCATCAATACCGGGGTGCCTCTGGGGATCTGCTGACAGCCCTGGGGGTGCTGACATTTTGCACTGACATGGGGGCCAGGCAGAGCTCACCCAGTTTCTCGCTGGCCACTCGTGCCCCCGAGGGCCGTGGGGCCGGGCTGTGTGAAGGGGTGGTACCCAGCCGTCCACGGCCAGGGAAGGAGGCGGTGGCGGGCCAGAAGAGCTCGGCAGCTTTGTCCGTCTGGGTGCTGCTATCTTTGCTGCCCGTCTTCGCATGGGAGGCTGCCGGCGCTGGGACAGGCATGCACGACAAGGCAGGCAGAGGAGGAGGCAGCGGGGGGCCTGGGGGGTGGTCGTGGTGCTCCTTCCCCAAGAGCAGCCCTGAAAACACACAGAGGTCAGTCACATGCTGGCTTAAATGCAAGGGCTGCCCCTCTGTCTGGATATGTTTCCAACCCCTCAGCTTGGCTTAGCTTTTCCCCTTGATGCTACCTTGTTGCTCTTTTTCTGACATCCATATGGTACTTCCCTACAAAATAGCTTTTTGAAAGAAGCCTCCCCTTCCTGCATTCCCTTCCGCACTACCATCCTGGTGGCACTTACTCCTGGCACATCCTTGCATACCTCCACACGCTGATCCTACACAGCCCCAAACCACAGGCTATACTCACTTTCCCATTCAGAAGCCACATCACATCATGCAGTCCTACCCACAGCAATGCTCACCCTCTTGATTAACTTTAACCAGGCTTTTTTTAGTAGTTCAAATTTGTTGTTTACTCCCAAAATGTTGTAAACATTATGTTCTTGTATCTGGGAAGATTTTTCTTAACTATGGCTTTCAATAATCTGTGCAGAATGATTTAATAAGATTAAAAATATAATTAAGATACAATGCAAGATTTAAAATGACTAAATTTTGACTTAATCACAAGGACACACATTCTACCCACGGAAAGTACTCTGGAAATTAGCTGTCAGGGCAATGTGTGCCACACACTTTCACGAAGATCAAGCAGAAGGATTAGGATGAAGTGATGGATGGGTCAAAACTTAACCAAAAGCTAAGATCACCTATGCTTCCCTTCCAGAGCTTCTCCTCCTTCCTCTCCTCAGCGATCTGGTTGCTGGTGAGCGAGGTCTGGCGCGAGTGCACACCCGTAGCAGCGGCAATGGACGGGACAGACCGAGCCGGTCGCAGGCTGGCACTGTCAGCTTTCCCCGGGTCCTTCCGTGACCGTTGCTGAAGGACCTTGATCATGGCATCCTTCTCAATTATTTTAGCATGGAGATTCTTTATTCTGCCAAAATATGAATGATCTGCTTACAGGAATGGAAAAACCATTTATATGAGCAAGTCTCCACACTCCGGGGCAGCAGAGAGGTTCCAAGATACATGCCCTGCTGCTCTGTCCCCCCAGTTTTGAGCTACTTGGACAAGGCAGCTCCCAGCAGTTCCTCCAAGGATAACTATGCACTTCAAAACAGACAGCACTTCTAGCTATTAAGACAAAACTTTTCTGCAAGGTTAACTGAACCCATCTATGCTGTGGCTTTATCAACCGGGCTGCAGGTTGCTACCTTCACCACAATTGTTGTCATCTGGAGTAAAGACCTGCAAGTGGAAAGGTTCCCTTGGGTTTCTCTAACAGCTGGGCTGAGCTCTTGCTTCTTCCTCACTGCTGCAGAAACGATCAGCACATGGTGTGCAGACCTGAGCAAAACTTGCTACTTCTCTCATACAGACCCTGAAGACTCCCAAATCACTAAAAAAATGGGATTATCCAAGATTCTTCTCTGGGAATGATTAACACCGAATCATACTGAAAGACTACAAAACTATATATATATATAAAATTGTACACTATGGCAGGGAGATGACTATAGCTTGACTGTGCTGTACAATATATAGTACAATGCAGCTGCATTTTGTGAAGCAGTTAAAGCTAAAATGCCACATCTGGAACACCTGTATATACAAAGGGGATAGATAGTAACTTCATGTTGGCACTAGATTTCATAATCAGATGTCTAATTTGCAGTGAAAACACAAGATGCTAATCTGTCTTTAACTAAGTCAATGGCAGAACTCCACTACGTCCCTGGAAGCAGGATCAGCTTGCATCTGTGAGTGGAAAACAAAAATCAAACCCAGTAAAAACAATCACTGCTATTTTCCACAAGCAACAAATACACCTTTTTTATAAAAGTGTCTGCAGACTTGTGTTTCTGTGGGGAAGCCAACATTGAAGAAAATATTTTAAATAGTGCTTCAGTAAAAGCCTAGAGGAATACACACACTTTCTCAAGGGTTTTTTACTCATCAAAAGGTCATTTTTTACCAGGAATAAAGTTCGGATTTAAAATACTGCTCATGTCTAACGCTTATTGAACTACATGGCCACATGTCCCCTTGTGTGCAGAAAATGTATAAGTATCTGCAATAAAGACCATTACTGCAGCTGACTGTGCCCAAAACAGTTTATTTTGTATATTCTACTACTTGCAAATGCTTTTTTAGTGCTGCTCATAGTGCTAAATTTTGCAGGATTGTTACTAAATGCTAATGTGACAATCCTACAACTTGAATGTGGAAAACTCAGTATATCTAGAAAGAGCAACAAACAGGCAATGAGAGAAGAGCAGGGCAAAGGCATGCCCTCACATTGCTGATTATGTAGGAGTGGGATTACAACTTCAGCTTTTATGACCAGATGCTCCTGTTTCAAAAGGGGAATTTTCACAGAGATTAAACAAGCACTCCGCTTCCCTGCATGCCAGCCTACTTTTAACAGTGGAACAGCCTGTTTTGTAAAAATGTTGGTTTTGTCACAGATGTTTTAACGGGAAAGTAGGAAGGATGTTATCTAACAACAACCCTTTAACCCGTGTTTTATTGCTGAAGAGCAAAACTAAGTCTAAGTAAGACTAAGCCCATCCTTTCCAGGCATGCCAGAAGGAGCAGAAGCACATCCCGGTTTATCTGAACCCAGCCCAAATCCCACAGGTATGGCACGAGGCCCCCTTACGTGTACTCCATGTCCTGGCAGCGCCGGTTGGCTTGCACGATCTCCTCCTCCTCCTGCCAGCCCCGCACCTCCAGCGCCGTCTCGCCGTAGCTGCCATTGCGTGAGTGGCTCGGGGCCGAGGCATCCCTGGCAAAGAGGGTCACTGCGGTGAGTCAGGCTGCTGAGACTGTGAGGGTGGCTTTTGCAAGTGAGATTGGCACTTGCAAAGAAAATCCCACACCCATGTTCAAAGACCAAGCTAGCGATGGTTGCCTGTCACGTGGATGGCTGTCTGGCACTGCGTCATCCTGCTGCAGGCTACTCTTGGCCTGAGTTTGGTCATTAATGCCATTAACTTAACAGAGAAGAAACAGAGAGCATGCTGAAATCATGGCTAACCCACACAGGGCTAATGCTAATCATGAAGGACAGGGTTAGACATCAGAGGGACTCACTCACTGGGTCCAAAGTCACCAAGACTATAACACAAACAAGCAACAAAACTCTGCACTTTGGAAGTTGAAAAACAGCACAGGAATTGCTGCCTAGACTGGACTGCAAAAGGAAAGGACTATCCGGAATCATGCACTTAGATGCATTTCCAAGCGAAAACTCATTTTAGGATTTTTCTGAGGATTTGGTTTCTAAGAAACTGAAGTGAGAAGTTAATTATCCCATCCTCCTAATTTCTGGAAAGTCTCACTGCATTTTGTGCTTTTGGGCACCATGCTTTGACACAGGCAAATTTGAGACAGATGCACTGTGAATGGCACGGAGTTTACACTAGGACATGTCAGAAATAGCTGAAGGAAGTAAGAAGATACAACAGGGAATATCTGTCTTCCAATATTTACAAGGCTGTTTGAACATCAATAGTGAGCTGTTGTTCATTGTGTATACCTGAGAAGGACAGGAATCAGTGGATGTAATTTGCAGTAAAGAAGTTTAGGTAGCTATCAGGAAAACCATTTTAGTTTGAAGATTAATGAAGAGGTGAAGGAGGGGATTTAGGCCACAAAATTTCCCTCATTACAGGTTTTTAAAACTAGGTTAAACAACCATGTTGTATCCCATGGGATGGATGTGGCCATACATCAACAGTCCCGGCTCGCTCTATCCATGTGTTGGGAGGAGCTCCCTTACCTGTGCTGTTTAATTTAGCACCCCGAGACTTTGCCACTGAGGCTATTGCGTGAACCAGGTGCCTAGATTTGATAAACTTTTGGACTTGGTCAGAAGGATAAATCCTGTCTGAAACAACTACTGTATCTCATTGGCATGACACCACAGAGAGATCCATTAACCGTGGTGGTGCAACTCAGCAGGGAAAGGCAAGCAACACCCAGTCTTAGGAAAACACTACTTTGGTACTATTTCCCCATGCTTTCCATGGTGAAGAGAGTTGCCTGCTTGTAGCAAGGTCATCTTACCTCTCTGTTGCAGCTGTGGCTGCAGCATTCATGGCAAAGTGCCGGATTGTGCTCTCCTCCAGGTACTTCTGCTCCCACTTGGTCATGTCAGCTTCCAGTGCCAGGATCCTCTCCTCCTTCTCTCGCACCAGCTCCATCAGGGCTGGGGCATTGTGCTCTGGGAGGCTGCTTGTCTGGTAGTTGCCCTGCCTCTGCCATGGGAAAGAGCAACAGCCATTCACACCCTGCCAAGCATGGGAGCTACTGACCCTTTTTGCCCAATTCCCTGGAGCATGCAAAGACATCCCCACGTCTTTTGACAGGGGAAGGTGGAAACCCCAGGCTAAATGCCTTAGCTTGCAGGAGAATAGGCAAGTTGACCACATGTGCAACCCCAGCACATACTTCCCCAGACCATGCTGGCAGAAGAAGGGATTTGGCTGCTCCCTAGATGTGGAGGGATTTCATGGAATACCCCAAGCCAAGGGAAAAAGTAGGGAAAAAAGCTTGGAAAAAAAAGGGTGGGAAAAAGAAGCAATAAAAGCTTTAAAAGATATTTATCTTGCTGGTATTTCATCCCATGGCTGAGCAGTGCTCAGTATGGACATGCAGTTATTACCTATATATATAAGCTGAAAGAAAAGCGCCATGTAATCCATTTAAAATAGCAGCTGGGAAAATAGCCCAGACATGCATTTACACCAGACTCTTCTGGCACATTAGTTCTCATGTGCCCTCAGGAGTTATTTTCTGTGGTGTAGCAGCTGACTTTCTGACCAAAGGGGCAGAAGATCTTCATGCACTTCAGAGTGGCCCCCACGGGATGCTGACAAGCAGCAATGGGTGCATAACTCTTTGCATCTATGCTACAAGGAAAGTGCTTAACCAGGCAGGATTTATCCCACCCAGTTACAGCCCTTAATTAAATCACCTAAGCAGCACAGGTAGCTGCCCTGAGCTCCTCTTACTGCTGACAGAGAGCAGAGGCAGATGGAGATCCAGTCCTTGGCTCAGTAGAGGGATTGAGAGCATGATGAGGGGAGAGGTGTGAAGCAGTGGGAGAACTCAGTAGAAATAAAGGAACTTTTAAATAAAAAATACAAGAAATCTGTTAAGCCCCATAGTGCACAGAATTGTGCTAAAGGGGAAATGGTGTCTCAGGACCACTGGCTTCTCATCCATGCTACACCATGAATGTCCACGGGTGAAGTGGTATCATCACGGCACAGCGAGGTCTGCAGCAACCATTTCCATTTTCCAAACTACATTTCCTCATCTTAGACACTTATCCCCTGCTTACAGGAAACTAGAGAAACCAGGGAAAGGATGCAGCCTTTGGCTCTGGTACAGTAACAATGTCTTTGGAAGCTGCTTTCTGGAAATGCAATATGGAGTGGCTCCTGCAAAAATATTGTCAATTTCTCTGGCAGAAAGGTTAATATTTTGGAAGCATGGTCCTGATCTACAAATGGTATCTTGGGTCATCAGGGGTGCTTGTCATCTTCTGAGTCAAAACCTCTGCTAGACCTGCACACTCAGCCTGAAATGCTAACTGAGAGGGATTGTTTTTTGGTCCCAACTCATGTGTCAGTGATAATGAAGATTTGCCATTTGGACTTAGCTATCAGCAAACCAGGGATAGATGAGATTCTGGCTCACTGTCTCCTTGTGCTCTGCATCTATTCTGCTGACCACAATAAAAATGAGGAAAAAAAATCTCCTTTTTTTCTCTGCAGTGAGAAAATGTCTCAGTAACTACAATTTTGATAACTCAGAGAAGACAGCTCTGAAGCAAAAAGCTTTTTGATTCCACGTGATTCACTGCAGCATGGTGGCTCATAAACAAAAAGTGTAACAATAGTAAAAAATACCCCAAAGTGTCCTCTCAAAGCTGATAGGTGAGACAAGAAATTAAGAGTATCTTTCCTCTTAAAACTTACTGGATGGAACGGGTGCAGGCACTTGAGAACTATGCCAACCCAAAATCCAAATGCTAATTGTCAAAAAAATTTTAAAATTAACCAATCTATAAGTTACAGAGGCATTTTCTGCCATGATGAGATGTAGGCTGAACTCCCAAGACAAGCACTTCAGCAACAGTTCCACCCCAGTTACTTTATACATCAACTTGTCCCTATATTCCAGCCTTTCTTATTTCTAGTTTTATCTTCCCTTGAATTTTAAATGTATGTTTCTCAAGTGTTCTTTCATTTACACCAGCATCAGCATTAGCAGGTCATACTCCAGGTAATTCCTTTGTTAAACTGGAGGACATCTGGATAAGGGGCAACTGAGAAGAGCCACTGGGACAACACTTGAACAACAAGCCCATGGTGGACAGGGTAAGAAATACTGAACGCACTGCTATGGCAGCAAGGAAGGGTTGAGATGAATGAGAAGGGTCTCCAGGGATCAGTCTTGAGAGCGATAACATCGGAAGGGTTCTAGGGGACCTGCCCTGCCCTGGGGCTGCTGGCAAAGAAGGGGATGGTCTCAGTACTGGCCACCTCGTGACTCCGCAAGCCACTGACACTGACCGTAGAGCTATTTCCCAATCGCATCCTGCTGGCAGGATCAGCCCCTCTGCTTTCTGGCAGCACAAGCTCCATGTAACAGCTGCTTTGGTTTCCACTAATGCCTTACAAATAAGGAAAGGTTATAGTAGCAGATGCCTGCGATGACAGATATGAGTGAGCCCTTCAAGAATTACAAGAGCATCATGCTTTGCTTATGTTGCTGGTTCTTCCCCAAGCTGTAGTTTGATACATTTAGCACATCTGCTCACCCTCCTCCAGAGCCAATGCCCATGTATTTGGCACTTGGTGTGGTCTGAAAATTCTCCCTGCAACCTCCTCAGGCATTTTTTTTTCCTTTTCACAGATGACTGAATTGGGACTTAGGAAAGGAGGAGTTTTAAAAAAGGAATGACTGTGCATAAAATAAAAGCATAACACTACCCTTCTAAGGACACAGGGCTGCCAAAAACCAAGGAGACACACAGAGAAATGCAAATATACACTTATAACCCATTCTGGGCTGATAAATATATAATTTATTGCGTGAAGATGATGCCATTCGTCTCCAGATCTGTCCTGAGTTGAGGTTTCTGTGAACCACACACATCAAGCTTTGCACAGAACTAATATGGCCCATGGTCCTGCTCCCACCAAATCCCACATCATCACACCTTGCTTTTTCAGGGAAAGATCAGCCAAAATCTGTGGGCTAAATCTCACGCCCATGTGTAGTGCATCTTTTCTCTCCTTCTGTGTGGAGCTGATTTTGCTGGAGAAACCTGGAAGGATGTTTTCCCCTGGCAGGTTTGGGGGAACATGCAGGACCAGAGCCCTGTCTGCCCTCAGGCAGGGGAGCCAGGACCTCCCAGCCCTGCAGCAGGCAGGGCTTGGCCGTGTCCAGCAGCCCCCCAGTGGAGCTGCCCCATCCTCTGCTGAAGATCAGGAATAAGAATCATAGAGTGGTTTGGGTTGGAAGGGACCCTCAAAGATCTTCTAAATCCAGTTCCCTCATCATGGGCAGGGAAAACTTCACAAGATTAGGTGTCTCAAAGCCCCATGCTACATGACCTTGAACACTTCCAATGATCTACAACCCCATCCAAAGGAATGGTTTGGGAGGAAAGCCCAACAACATGAACCCAAAAGCAAAGGTGACACCTGACAGGGCTGCAAGTGATCATCCTTTTTAAAATCAACACCAAAGGACCCATGCTGGGGTCCTGCACAGACCACCCCGTCCTCACCTGCTGCATCCTCAGCGAGTCCAGCTCCCGCTCCAGACGTGTGCGCAGCCGCCGCTCCATCTGCTCCCTTTTCTCGCAGGCTGCCTGCAGCTGTGTCAGCGCCTGCTGCAGCTTTTCCACCTTCTCCACATAGGCCTGCTTCCTGCGCAGCTGTGGGGTACAGGGGGTAAGCAGTGCTGGAGGGCACTGTACCCCCACCCTGGGCCACTGGGACCTCTGCACACTTTTACAGTCATGCACTGGGCTCAAGCGTGGCTTTGGCTGTTTGCTTTGGAGAGTTTCCCCAGAGGAAGGATGGTGCCTCTTTGATGGGCAGGGAATGAGCCCAGCAGGCATTGCTGGGGCAGGACTACCCCTTTAGGAGGCACTGCTGCCCAGATCTTCCACCCACTGGGGATCTGCTAACCATGAATCCCTCTGGTCATTTCTAAGCAAGGGCCATCACACTGGTGATACTCTTTGGGCAAACACAGAGGACCCAGCTAAGAGAAATCCAGGTGGGTTTTATTGACTGGTGATACTTGGCACATTGCCTCTGCCTGAACAGAAGGGCTTTTTTTCCAGTCCTGCATATTTGTTCAACTCAGGTGGAACAAATGCAGTGCCAGCAGTGCTCCACCTGCTCTACCCTGCTCACAGGTTTGTCCATGCTGATCTATAGATGTCCTGGCAGCTGAAACTTGTACATATATAATGCAATTACTGAAGGGGTAAACAAGACACAAGAATTTTCCAATACAGGGTTTTATAACCAGAGATTGCTCAAGAAGCATTACCCCAAAGGGGTATGAATGCCTCTTCTGCCACCCTAAACCCATCCATGTCACAGATGAAGTGAAATACAGGCTTGTTCACAGCAAAAGCAAAGCTTGGCATAAACAAACCTCCCCAGCCAGAGCCAAGAGCTGGCAGTGTGACCTTCCTAGCTCTGTTGCAATCCAGGCTAATGCTTACAGCTCCATGGGTTTTCCATGAAAATTAATGAGATTATAATCCCCACTAGTCTCTGGCAGCAGTACGAAGGTGGCATACCTCAGGAGCTCAGGACCTGGCAAGACAGGCACAGCAGTGGCTTCTTGCTGAATGTGGAATTTTGGCAGTAGGAAGGTATTTGTGTCACCTCCCAGCTGCACAAGCAGGCATCGGAGAGTGTTAGGGAGCTACCCCAGGGTCCATCCTTGGCAGCAGACTTCATCTGCTCTCCCATGTCCTGCCAGATGCTGCAGGATCCATCTGTATCACAGCAGCCACACTTTGGCTTTGGAGAAATCCTCTAAGCCCCAGGGTTCATACACTCACATGTGAGTCCACCTCTGCCCATGTGGGTGAGGTGAGGTGATGCTCATGTGCCCACCGCCCTCAAAAACAATTTTATAGGAGATAAGCAACAAGACAGTTGTCACATTCATAAATTTATAGGGAAATTCTTGAGCCAATTCTTGATTTTTCTATCCTGTGTGTAGATTCATAAGCAAAAGAATCACCCATGCATTAAAAAAATTAAGTACAAAATGTTGTAATTCAAATTAATGGGTTGTCAGTGAAGTGTGTATCCATAAGGGAGGTGGGACTATAGTCAGAGATATGTGATAATAAACTCTAACACCTCACAGACACACAGACTCCAATAAAAAAAAGCTGGATGGCACCTGGAGAGGTACGAGTCCATCTTCCTACTGCAACGTAGGATCAGCTGTACCTAAAACCTGGCACACGTCTGTATAATCTGCTTACAATCCCCCCTAGAAGTAGGACTCCACAACCTATCCCTGCAAACTACTTTATGGCACTTTTTCCTTTACTGCCAGAAAACTTGTACCCTAATGCCTAATCTGGATTTCTCTGATGCAATTTAAGCAAATTACTTCTTGCTCTGTTTCCAAACTATGATCTACTAGAACAAGAAGCATTTAGTTAAACAATTCACTTATTCACAAGATCAGCAAACTTGTCTGAACAGTGCCCTTGTCCTGAGGATTAGAAAAATGAAGATGAAGAAGAGCTAAGGCTAAAAAGGGATTATCCGAGCAAATAAATCTCTGTAGAGATGAGTGGGTCTTGGAAAAATATCTACACTAGAAATATAACTCCAGTTAGAGCAATTGAATTCTACAGATATGAGATTTGAGTGAAAGACTCCTACAGAGATGGAGAACCCACTATCACCCTAAGTAGGTTGTTTCAATTTAATTACTCTTACTCTTTATTTCCAGCCTGGTTTTCTCAGCTTCCTCCCCCATATGCTCCATCGTATTATTTCCCCTTAAGTTAAATAGCAATGTTTAACCTGTCTGACAGCAATCCCTTCTTCAGCCATCCCTAGATGGACGAAGGGAGAGCAGTGGATATTGTCTACCTTGAGTTCAGCAAGGCCTTCGACACAGTCTCTCACAAGATCCTCAGAGGTAAACTTGAGAAGTGCAGACTGGCTGAGTGGGCAGTGAGGTAGATTAAGAAACAGCTGAAAGGCAGATCCCAGAGTGTCACAATCAGTGGCACAGCATCTGTTTGGAGGCCTGTCACTAGTGGTGTACCACAAGGTTCAATATTAGACTAGTATTGTTTAATTTATTCATCAATGACTTGGATGAAGGGGCAGATGTCTCCTCAGCAAGTTGACTAATGGCACAAAGCTGGGAGGAGTGGCCAGTACCCCAGAGAGATTTGCAGCCCTTCAGAAGGACCTCAGCAGGTTGGCGAGCTGGGCAGAGAAGAACCAACAAATTTGACAAAGGCAAATGCAGGGTCCTGCACCTGGGGAGGAATAACCCCCTCCACCAGTACAGGCTGGGGGGCTGACCTGCTGGAAAGCAGCACTGCAGAGAAGGACATGGGGGTCCTGGTTGACAACAAGCAGTCCATGGACAAGAAGTGTGCCTTTGTGGCTAAGAAGGCCAACAGAATCCTAGGATCCATTAGGAATAGCACTGCCAGCAGGTCAAGGGAGGTGACCCTGCCCCTCTACTCAGCCCTATTGAGGCCACATCTGGGCTCCTCAGTAAAAGAGAGACATTAAGCTCCTGGATTGGGTCCAGTGGAGGGCTACAAAGATATTTAAGGGACTGGAGCATCTCTCTTACAAGGATTGACTGAGGGAGGTGGACATGTTCAGCCTCAAGAAGAGATGACTGAGATGGGACATCATCAACGTATATAAGCATCTGAAGGTAGGGTATCAGAGGATGGAGCCAGGCTCTTCTCAGTGGTGCCAAGCAACAGGACAAGAGGCAATGAGCAGAAACTGATGCACAGGAAGTTCCACACAAATATGAGGAAAAACTTCTTTACTGTGCATTTCACCATGCATTGGAACAGACTGCCCAGAGAGGTTGTGGAGTCTCCTCACTGGAGATATTCAAGACCCATCTGAATGAAATCCTGTGCCATGTGCTCTGGGATGACCCTGCTAGAGCAGGGATGTTGGACCAGATGACCCACTGTGGTCCCTTTTAGCCTTACCCATTCTGTGGTTCTTGTTCATGTGCATAGACTGGAGCTCAGACACCTCTTCACTTCAGTTGTTCACAGCAAAAAACAGTTTCTGGGCCTCAAATAAATTTACAGCTGTTTTCTGAACCCTCTCCGATTATCCAGTCTTCTATCCAAAGCATGGACCAGACACACAATTCCACCAGCAGTCTGCTAAATGACATGTTATGATAATACCACCTACGTATTTTTGAATTAAATCCTTCTACTAGCAGGCACTCAGGATAATGCAGATTTACATAGTACATTCTCTTATCTTAATTCAACTTAGTAGCTACTGCTTATTTCTCAAGGCTTGATTTAAAAAGCCATTAAACTTAATTACATTCTGCTGATAGAAAAAATCTGCGTGGATTTACAGAGCAGTGCAGGAGCTAGAGCTCTGTTAACAATAACAGTCATTTTAATTTGAATGATTTTGTGTTTCCTTCAATATACTCCCAATTATAGCACAAATCCCTGGTTTAAGATGAAGGTTTAACACAGGAACTATATCTGCTGGATGTGTCAAATTAAGATCCAGAAACTTTGAAGACTGTTGAAAAGGTGCTCTGATTTAGCCATGAAACAGGATAAAAACAATGGAAAGGGAGTACAGGAGCTTGGGCACATGCCAGCAGCCTCAGATTAACTGCACTTCACCTGAGCTGCCTGATACTGCATTGAACAATTAAAATACAGCAGCTGGGCTAAAACTAATTTAAACTACCCCTGGAATGAAAAAAGCAGTTAAAAAACACCCGGTCAACATGGGTATGTCCGGGTTGAGGGCTGTGACAGACAAACTCTGCCAAATACTATTGCATCACTTGCGTATGTGTTACCTCTGAGATCTATCATGCCCCAGGCAGGAGGTTAGCCACCTCTGTAACACCTACAGTGCCCCAGGCAGGAAGTTATCACCTCTATAACATCTGCCATGCCCTGGCAGGAGGTTAGGAGCTCTCTAGAGGGGAACCTTTAACCTTTCCTCAGCTCCACAAGTCCACAATCCAGGTACATTTCTGTTAGACAACTACACTAAAAGCTGGCTACTGCCAAGCTCTTAGAGCCCTAAGGCTGCAAACCTATTTACTACAACCCAGGAGGCATAAGGTAGCTTCTTGCACCACCTGCCTGGGAATCGGTATTTATGCTTCTGCCTTCACTAGTGTGTACTCAGCAAGCCAGTGTCACCTGCCAATACCACACTGACAGTCTGTGGAGCAGACAGGAGCTAAACGTATTTCTTTCCATCCCCTGCGTGATGTCAGGACTGTAGGAGCATGTGTTTCCACCTAAAACATTCCTTTATTCAGCCACTTTGCAATGAAATGCAAATAGAAAAGTTCGGGTTGCCTTTAAGCCAAACAGCATCAAGTGAATTATGTACAGATTAAAGGCATGCTGGCTCCTGCAGCTGCCCCAAAGCCCCAGACACACCAGGACAGTGAGCAGGCTTTAGTCTAACTAACAAAGCAGCAGTTAAACTTAATGTGATCCCCTTCTTGCTGCTGAGTGTATCCACCAAAGGAAATGGAGTTTTTAAAATGTTTCTAAATAGGAAGTCAGAATGGTCTAATGGTTAGGTACAAAACAGCAATGCCTTCCACACTTACATGTAGTATCATAAATCTTCCAGACTCTAATTAACCATTAGTCAGCCTAACAGGGGGTCTGTCTGCTGGATACCCTTATAGGCAACATTCAAATATCACTGAGGACAATTCACCCTCCATCTTTCTAAGACAATGAACAGCACTTAAGTTACTTGCAGGTATTTGAAAAAAGATTTCCCTGCTCCTCACAAGACCTCTTGGGAGTTTTGCACTTCTTAGGTCTCATCGTATGATAGGTTCTCTTCAGCACTCAAATAAAACCTGTAGCTCTCTGTACCTCTAAATCCTGGTCAGTCTACTTCCAGATTTTAAAAATGTGAAGTTACCAAGGCCTGCACTGCTGTGTTGCTGTGCACATCTCAAAAGCCTCCTGGTATTCATTAGTGAGAAATGGGATGCACCAACATCACATGTCTGTTTCACTGTCCCAGGCCACTGAGTAGCCAGTTTTTAATGTGATTTTTCTGTTAAGTTGTACCAGTACCTCAGTCACTAGCTAGTTGAGTATAGTCTTGCTCCTGGTTACATGTTGAAGGCTCTGCTCTGGGAACATTCATGGTTGTGGTCTCCTTTGCTTGCTTGCTTGTTTGTCTCAGTATATTGTATAACTAGACATTTACTCTATAAGAGGGCCCTACAAGGAAAATAGGAAGCCCTACCGCATTGTGGCTAGAAGAGAATCAGGACTTGGATGGAGAAAGGCCTAATTGTGAGCCACATCTACCCTCAGAGCACAGAAATGTTGTCCGTGCCTCACCTCCTCTTCCAGTTTGATGACCTTGGCTTGCGCATTGTTTAGGGCCTGGTCAAGGATTTCAATGTGCCTCCGCTGGTCCTCATTGGCAGAACGCACAGCTGCCAGCTCCATCTCCAACTTTTCCTTCTCCTTCAAGTGCTCATTGTCTGAAAGAAAGACAAGAACAAGGGCCACTCCATGAGGACAGCTCACAGGCCCAAGGCCACACACCAAATGTAAGCTGCCACTTCCTAGGAAAGCCAAAATTTCGTGAAGAAGCAGAGAGTAGGGCCATTACAACACAGTGCTGAGACATAGCAGGCGAGGAGCTTCTACTGCCAGGGCTCAGCCCCTCAGTGCCCAACCTCATGTGAGCACCAGCAGCAGAGACAAGCGGCAGTTTGGGCTGCATCTGCACTAACAGAGCTTGTGGACATGAGCACTGCCTCCCAGCTTTCTGTTCTGCCGGACTGCTGGCATGTTGCCCAGCAAAATTTGGGGAAACGGGCAAGAAACCTCAGACCCGTGGGTGTGGGCTGTGCTGTGCCAGGTCGTTTTTGTTTGCAAGGACAGAGATCATGACACACAGAAAATGTGAAGAAGCCAAATAACAAACATGAATCTGTGCTGGACAGCCTGAAAATAGAAAGAGGAGAAAGCAATAAGGAAGAGTAAAATAGAAGGCATCTGTATGGGCTTTCTCTGGGCATGCAGAGAAATGGAGGCTGTGGAAGACATTTCAGCTCCACAGGGGCCCAAGGTAACTTTCCAGACCTGCATGACCTAAGGATCCAGCAATCAGTGCTCCCCTCTGGTTAAGCACCTTAACACATCACAAGCAAGGCTAAAGCATGTAGATAACTTCTGTGATGAAAAATCATCCCTTTTTGGGGTAAGACTTAAAACCACTTTAAAAAAACCCCACACAATTGGCTAAAATCAGTCAGCTTCGCTCGTATCTTTTTCTTCAGCAACAAACTGCAGGCCCACCATGGACTTTGCTGGCAAGCTGCCTGGGGAAATGCTTGGCTCCATCTGCTCCTGCCCTATCAGTGCTGAGAAGCCATTTCGGGGAACATGAGTGTCACAGGCCAACCACTGGATCCCCGATATCAGAACACAAATAGTTAATGACTGGAACGAGCAGGGGATGGAGGTTTCATTCAGTGAAATCTGAGAGTTTAAAATCTGGCCTTCATTCTGAATGACAGCAAAAATAGAGCACTTGGAAAGCCTCCAGGAAGGAAAATTCCCTCCAAATATTAATTTGGCATCAATTAAATGTTGTTTTGATATTTGACTTCTAAAACACAGCACCACAGAATTTATTATTTTTTAACTGAAGGAAGAAGTTTCTCCAAAAATACTGAAATGTGGAAAATCAGCCTCAGACAACCAGCCCATCCCACCTAAATATGACCACTCGATCTGGAAGCCCCAAGCAGGGTCAGAAAACTTCACATGGCCAAAACCAGTCCATTTCAGACCTGAACTACTCCCAGCAGGACGACATTGTTCCTTCCAGACAGGCGGGATGAGAACAGATCTAATATTCACACCATCAGTAGGTGTCTGTAGCAAGGGGAGATGATATGAGCTGAGCCATGTGGAACAAGGCAAAAGTGGACGAGGTGAGCCCAAACTCACCCAGCTGTCTTCCCATTTATCCTTAAAGGAGGAATTCAGCACCTCATAACATGAAACCCTGGCAGCAACACTGGCATGCCGGTCACTGCAGAGCCCACAAGCAAAGACCAGCAAGTGCTGCACACACCGTGCCACTGACTGCCACCATGAGCTCTCTTGGTGTGACATGGCCTTCATCTTCCCTTGTTGGTAAGGAATTTTATACTGGACATGCAGATCTCTTCCTTCAATGCAAATACATTTATTTCATTCAGATTGACCAGAAGAATATTAATATCTATTCTATAGAAGTGTACCTATGGGCAAATTACCCAGGAGCTAATGCCATTAGAGGGTGAAGAACCTGGAAGATGAATGCTATTTCAGCCCTGTGGCACTCCATCATCTCCTACTGGGACCACATGTTCCCTGCTCCAGATCTGAAACCCATGTTTCATATTACACACAGGGATAACACATAGCAAAACAGGACTTGGGATCTTCACTTTCAACTGCCATTCAGGGAACTTCAAGCACTCAGCCTGCCCTGCTGCATTATGCTTTCTATCCCCCTCAAAGGAGGACAAATTACACTGTATACACAATAATAACCACTAGAAAGTTGGCAAGAAAAATTTCCTGAACAGCTCTCAACACTTCTCCATGTCAGCTTCACCCTGGAGGTACATTTTATAAATACTTTACTTGCATTAATTTTTAGTGAAGAAGGAACTTTGTTGACCATAACTTAAGTTCTCTTCAAGTGCATACAAGGCATTCTTAAAGTCTAAATACTGTTTTACTGCACTACCCTTGCATGCACCTTTTTTAACTAAAGGACTCCAGTTAGTAACTGTTTCTATGTTCTGGTGGGTCACTGTCACATCCCATTACAGAACAGTTCCCAAAAGGCTCCTCTGCTGTAGTTCACAGTTGTTATCTCACAGCTTTCCACCCACTGTTTCTGCCTGCTGTACCTCCACGCACTGCAGACATTACACCTATGCTCTGGCTGGGTAGAAGAAAGGAGATAAAGCAAGGACCCTGATTCCGTGTTTCTCAAACAGGCCTGAATTGTCAAGCTGAGTAGGTGCACCAAAAGCAGGCAAGTCTTGACCCTGCTTTGGAGCAGAAACATTAGACAAAAAAATACACTCAATCTGTGTCATCTCTTCCCTAAACTCAGGTGTGACCCCCAGCTTATTGCACATTATATCCAAATAACAACTCATGTGACCAATTTAATGACTATGTCAATACATTCCATGCTGCTTTACTCCTTGCTGTGATGTTGCAGAGTGGCAACATGGACATATTTTAAAGACAGTCCTTATTCATACAACATGACCACTGCTGGCAGCAGAAAATACATCAAATTATGGCAATCAGAGATTAATTTGGCTGCAGGAGACTTTGCTGCAAAACCAAGACTGGCTCCCATACCACCATCCCTTGTGGCACTTCTAATAATTTCTCTTAGGCAGGTTTGCATTTCCCAGTGGTGACTCTTCACTTAAGAGCTGCAAATTCCACAGATGCTTTCTGGTGATCATGCCTCTCCTCAGGTCACCAGGTCCAGACACTGAGGTTTCCCTCCAGAGGAGCAGCAAAGCCACTGTCCATCTGTCCCTTGGCCCAAGTCTTGCTCAGCCCTCTGCAGCTGTGGCTTGATGCTGACTATGCTGGGCCAAGGGAGGCCTGGAGCAGCAATGTAAATTATTTTCTGATTATTTCCTGTCTTAATATCAAATGGCTCTTAAGTCTGCCCAAAACCTCACTCTCAAAAACATCTGTTGTGGGCATATTCTTTGGCTGGATACATTCAATGGGAATATTTCTTTGCCTGGGATATTTGGGACAGAGATACAGCACACAAACTGAACATTCCCACAAAGCACGAGGCTCTATCAACACATTGCCAAAAATGTCCATGCACCCCAACTAATGGGTGAAAAGCCACATGGATAGGCACAGACCTCAATCTGTTTCAAACACCTGAAAAAAATGACCCTTGGAGAACCCCCCGCTCCCAGAGCCCAGAAATCCCAGAAAAACATGCAAAATTCTTAGCTTCCATCAAAACATATTTTTCTCATGATGTGCTGTATCACAAGCTTTCTCTCTGCCCTATACCCCCAAAACCATCCTCAGCCTGCCTTCCTCTCCCTTCCCAGAGCATATCTTAACTTCCTCCTGCCTGTTTCTTCTCTCGTCTGTATGAGCACATATGCCTTCATTGGTCGCTGCCTCATGTCTTTCTTTCAAATAAACTTTTCCCCTGACAGAACATGCCATAATTATCATGAAACTAATATGGTGCAAGTTCTCTCCTACCCTGATATAACAGTAGCATTTCTCTTAGGCACAAATGCCTAGCACTTAATGCTTTCAGGCATGTGGCCTGGCTTTGCTTACTATTATTACAAAGAATAAGACTTTTTTGTCACCTCCGCACACGACTGCTCTGCACTGTGGCACTGCTAAAGGAGAGCTCTGTGAGGAACTGAACACATTCTGCCTCGCCAGACTTCTTTTTCAGGGAATTTTTCCTACTACTGGAGTTCTACCACACAAAACTTTGTGTGCAGCATTACCAACCTCAAGAATTTTATCTTTCCTTCTTCAGCTTATCATGAGAGTGACTTAAAAATAATAACTTTTAGAAATCTGCTGATGTTGGAGTCCTCTTATATAACTTGGGTTGGGGATGTTAAGAGTCATGCTTTCAGGCTGTTTTCCACAAACATAGGGACTAGAAATATGCTTTTGCTTTCCTAATGAAAATTAAGATTTGCATTTATGAGTACGACTCAGTATGCTGCGACCCTTAAGGAAAAAAATAACAAATCACTTTCACAACAATTGTTTTTCTCTTTTTCTGAAAATGATTATATCAATCTCAGTAGACAAATGTACATATGGCAGCTAAAACTCAGTTTTCTGACTCTCAGTTTTCTGCCTGTGTATCCCACTAAAAGATACGAGAGCGTACAAACTGCGCTTGTAAAATCCCCCAGGTTGGCAGCGAGGTGCAATCCAACCGCGGTCATGGTCTGCCCCCGGGGAAGACTCACAACCATCTGCATATAAATGCAGTCAGCAATAGACGACTTCCAAGCAAAACCTTTTATGGACTCTCTGAAGGGTGTTTTAGGCAGACACCCTGATATCAAGGTCATTACTGTGCGTGTCCCAGCAGCCCAAAGAACATGACTGAAGAGGACCTGCTTTACACATTCCAATTTTTCTATTCTTGGAAGCACTTTGCATTGCATTACTAACATTTAGCTCTCTGGCCTAGCCAGGAGACACTCCAAGAATCCAGACCGTCTTATGTGATAGGATCTGGAAAGCTATATTTGTTTGGAAGCTGTGAATTGATTGCAGTAATATGCAGAGTGCACTGCACAAAGTTTCATTGCTATTTATTTATCAGCAGAAGTACAGAACATGTTTGTGTGCTGGAAAATAACTCAAATTGAGTCCATCCTGGGGACTTAACTCCCCCTTGTAGCCAACAGCATATAGCAACACTACCAGGTTCTGTCTCTATATGAAGAGAACAGATCCCAGTATCCAGTTTCCACTATGCAGCTTATCCTGTCTGAACTCTTCCCAAGGATGACAAGACTTACATAGCAATGCTATTTCCTTAACATATCATCCCCTTGGATTTGCAGCAGTATCTACACACCCTTATGCCATCTGCAAACGTGGCAAAGCTAACACATCATGGAAAAGATCACCAGATCTTGTGGTTTGTGCACACATGCACCAAATGATCAGCTGTGCTGGCATCACCGCTGCTGGTGGGAGCCAGGAGCAGGCTCTCCAGCATTTTGGAGCAGCTGGTGGATGTTGCAGGGCTGCTGGTGAAGCATCTTGGCTAGTATCAAACAGTGCACTGGTAACGGAGGTGGACAGTTCTCCAACTGCAGTTGCAGCTCATCTTTGAAGGAAGCTCTTGGTGCAATAAATAAAACAGAAGGATTACCACAGCATTGAGCTTCAACGGGATTTCAGCTTGCAGGGTACTGCACAGCTCTCAGGTGCTCAAGCACTTCTGGAAGTGTGCTAAAGATGTTCAGGGTACAAAAGAAGTCACACACTGCCACACAGCATCCAGCTGCTCGGGTTTTGGGTTGGATGATCTCACACAGATCAGTACATGGCAAGGAAATCTACAGCACTGTGCCCAGTCACTATGGAAGCCTAAAATCTGTTGGGAACAGATGCTATCATAGCAGTGGAAGTTGTAAAATCTGAGTCTCTTCAGTCCTTTGGGAAAAGTATGGTTCAGCTCTGATCATTCTCCTGCTAGTCAACCCATGGCACTGACAACTAGTCAGCAGAGGTTGCTCTGGGTTTTTCCCAGCCAAGAGAAGAATCTGGCTTCTCTAAGAAGCATGCGTCTCTAGAGATGATCCCTGCAAGCAACACTTCACAATTTCTGATAAATATTTATAAAAAATAAGCTAAGTTGTGTTACCGTTAACTCCCACTGCTTGGTGCTGGTGCTCAGAGACAAAAAACTCCACCCTAAAAAATCCAGTCTGCACCTTAAGTAAGAGTATGTGAAGAATTTGCTGAGTGAAAACCAAGCCACAAGCACAATAATAATCAATAGCTAAGTATTTACCTCCAGTCCACCATGTGTGTGCATATACACACACACACACACACACACGCAAAAACACACGCACACACACATAAATGTATATATGCACCTTCCAAACAGACAGGCACAGTACTCACTCTGCGTGGCATAAAGGCCCTCTGTTGCCTTATCCTCATGCCCATCGAAGTCTCTGCTGGCCAGCTGCCTATTGGCCGTCTCCAGTCGTTCTGCAAAAAACAGGAAATAGTTTAAGTATAAATATATGTATATAAAATTGTAGGCCAACCAAGAAAATAAGATGCATGCCAGCTGAGCAGTATAAATAGACTCTCTGAAGGAGGACATTAAAATGGAAGTTGACACATACATAAAAGATGAGGCCTTTGACCTCTTCCATGAAGCTGTGTTGTTCAGATTTACAGAAACTGGGGGAAAAGCCTCTGCCATTCACAACTGACATGCCCAAGCAGTTCATCTCTCACACTGTCCAAAATGCAAGAGGCATCTGCAATCTGAATTACCCAGCTTTGCAAGGGGATGGGTGCTTTCCTGCTGTGAAGAGCTACCCCTGGTGCCTCCTGGGGGAAGGCAGCCCCAGCCCAGTGACACCAATCCTTGGGGATGTCATAGGAAAGCAGTAGTTTTCTGCAGTCAGGGACAGTTTCCTGGGAAGATCCTGCTTTCAGATACTTCCCTCCTCCAAAAAGACTGTATGACCCACCTTGCACCATTGCAAAAAGTGTAAGTCAGTTTGCAGAAGGCATCTCACTGCACAAGCAGGTACCAAAGTACCCCCATAAGGAATCTGGATGGGCAATAGTTATCCCACATATGCTCCACTTCCTTTCTCAAAAGGGTACACCCTTAATTTTACGTCTTTAATACAAAAAAGAGATGGCCTTTGATACTCACTACTGGTCTGTGAAGGCACTGAACTTGGAAATTTGTGGGTAGCACAGCACTCCTCTACATTGCAATTTGCTCTTCAGCTCATTAGATCTGGGCAAGACACTGTGACTGGTGGCCTTCCTGTCAAATCCATAGTTGCGAGTGCAGAACAAAAAGGCATCATCAGGAGCTGACTCTCATACTTTGCCGGGTTTTTTTGCCCCAGGGGAGTAACAGCAGTTTTTTCTTATGCCAGTGGGCAGGGCCTTATTTCTCATGACATTTATCTAAATTGTGTGTGAAGCCAATCTTCTAAAGCCTGATGCTCAGGAGCTTGTAAGTGAAACACATGTCAACCAGAGGAGAAAAAAAACCCACACAAGCAACTGTAACATACCACGGAGATCCCTGTTGAAGTCATGAAGTCTCCTAATTTCTCCTTCAAGTTTGTTTCTCATCGCTTTGTCCAGAGACTCCCTCTTAGTGGTGGTCTTGACCAAGCCCTCATAAGCTTCTGAAATCCTCTGAATCTCTATTTCAAACTGAAAGGAGAGAGAGTTCCTGTTAAAGCCCCACAGGAATGTGTCCTGTCCCATCCCAGCATTTGTCTATCATGTTTCGATGAGACACGGGAGTAAGGGCGATGCTTATAACAAGTGTCATGCCAGGCACCAACTCTACAATCATCTATTGAGGATGGTGTAAAGCCCCACAATGCTGGAGGCTCCTGCAGTGGGGACCCCTGCAAATACCCTGTGGGGCAGCTCACCATGCCACAACACTCCACTGGCAGCTCCCAAAAGAGCTTGAGGTGGGCTGGACTTGATGGAACTGCTTGGTTGCCTTTGCCCTATGACCGAGATGACTGCTTTAACGCCATCCAAGAGAAGAAACAAGGAAATGGTGTATTTGTGTAGGTGTATTCGCTCATAGAAAGGGTTGTAGGAGGCAAGAGAGGAGGCCCAAAGAGGAGATACAAGGACTCTCTAAAACAGTACCTCAGCCTTGGCCATATTGACTACCATCAATGGTCCACTTTGGCCTCCAATCGGGAGGTGTGGAGACACACCATCCATAACACTGCTGATTCCTTTGAGAATGCACGCAGAATCAGTCTGGAGGAGAAAAGACAACGCAGAAAGAACCGTGCCTCACCAACACTGCCTATGGAGACTTTCTGCTGTGCCTTTTGCAACTGGACTTTGCCTATCTCGCATCGGCCTCTTTAGCCATCAGCGCGCTTGCAGCAAGCGTGGGTAGAGCCCTTCCCAAATCTTCGTTTGCGAAGCCTAGCCATGATGATGATGATGACTACAGGTTTACTACTGGTTTACTACAGGTTTAACTACCACTTTACTATGGGTTTACCACTACTTTACTGTGGGTTTACTACAGGTTTACTACCACTTTACTACGGGTTTACTACCACTTTACTACAGGTTTACTACCACTTTACTATGGGTTTACTACAGGTTTACTACTACTTTACTATGGGTTTACTACCACTTTACTACGGGTTTACTACCACTTTACTATGGGTTTACTACCACTTTACTATGGGTTTACTACCACTTTACTACAGGTTTACTACTACTTTACTACCACTTTACTACAGGTTTACTACGGGTTTACTACCACTTTACTATGGGTTTACTACTACTTTACTCCCAATTTACTATGGGTTTACTATTGTTTACTACGGGTTTACTACTACTTTACTATTGGTTTACTACCAGTTTACTATTGGTTTAATACAGGTTTACTACTGGTTTACTACTGCCGAAAATGTGATTGAGTTAAACTGCATACTTTGGGTGTGAAAACGCTTTCCTCTTGCTGGAAGTGGAAGCTTATTTGTCTATGCATAATACTTTTATTCTAGGTAGGATCACCCTCCCATCACTTTAATTCATTACAGAAAAGGAAAAGAAGTTAGAGAAAATTGGCTTGAGTTGTAGGGAATCTGCTCCTGCATGCCTAACACTCGTGTTTATGGAGAAAAGCTTGATAATGTGCACAGACTGGAACCACAAGATATATATAGCCAACCACATACCTTTCTAAATCTGGTGCTTTTTTGGCCTCTCGAACCATGGGTAGGACAGATTTGTGATCTTTGAAGCCAGGGTGCGAGCTCACCTCCACTTGCTGTGGAGTTAGGTGGCTTTCACTAAGCTTTACGTGTGATCTGATACCGCAGGCTGTCATCCCACTGTCTGCATAGGAACCTGCAGCCAGGCTTTAGCAGCCTGGACCTGCACTTCCCACGATGTTGGGGCCACTCTGTCTAGACACAGTACATGGGCAGGTGGCACCTGCAAACAATGCACCAAGGAAATTCTGGCAGAGCCATGATGGGGAAACTTGGTTACCTTCCCCAGTTTCTGCTTTCAGCTCAATTACGAGCACAAAAGCTGAAACAAATGGGGAGGTTCAGGCTGGAAATGAGGAAGCATTTCTTTACTGAGACAGCAGATAAACCTCAGAACAGGCTTTGTAGAGAGGCAGTCAACGCCCCAAGCCTGTCAGAGTTTACAAGGCATTTGAACGATGCCCTTAACAACATGCTTTAACTTGGTTTCCCCTAACTCAGTCAGGCAGTTGGACTAGATGACCACTGTAGGTTCCTTCCGACTGAAATAGTCTAGTCTAGTCTATGACTGTGACCTGCAATCAAAAATCCATCTCATGTGAATTTTCCAGAATCAAAGCACTTCGCTGAATCGTTAACTACATGATCCCAACCAGACACCATGCTCAGTGGAGTGCCCTGACACCTGACACCCTTTCCAAGGCGAGCCACTACGCACAGG
This sequence comes from Grallaria varia, assembly GCA_013396735.1. NCBI lineage: Eukaryota > Metazoa > Chordata > Aves > Passeriformes > Formicariidae > Grallaria > Grallaria varia. The sequence continues at coordinate 392,109 of VWZG01000359.1, read as the reverse complement.
AAAAGATGCCTGCTCCAGAGAGCTCCTATGACAGCAAACCAGATTTGCCAGCACAGCAGTGGGTTTCCACAGCCCAACATTCTGGCCAACACTGCTGGTTACCACAAAAGTTTCGCATGGCCCTCTCTGTGCTGTTATTTCCTAAAACACATCACCACACAAGTCTTCTGCAGCCCTGGAGGCAAAACTTTGCTGTAGGAAAAGAAAGAACCTCCATCAGCACTGAACAAAATTACAGGAGAGCAGAACAACAGCCATAAATTGTGTCGGCATTTCTCAACAGCTCTGGGATTTCCTTCTCCTTCTTCTATGAAGGATCAAAAACAGTTTAGCCTCTTCTCTGCCTGGTAGCTTCTGGAGCCGACCCACTCAAACAACCCACACACATGGCATGGGAAAGAGCCAGCCCAGCCTGGCAATTAAACTTCAACAAGATAACAGCACTCAGAAAAGATAAAGTATTGCTCTGGTTTTGGAAAAAAAAAAAAAAGGCTCAAAATTAAATGTGCACAACTCCTCTTCCAACTCTTTTTAGGTAAGAAAACCAGGCAGCTTGTCAAACAGCACAAGGATTAATCACCACCTTGAACCTCTCTGCAAAAAAGTCTGTTCACACATGACAGAATATGACAACTTTCAGGGATGATCTGCTTGTACAAATGCCCCAGGGAGTCCTACAACTCAAGCCAATTTTCTCTAACTTCTTTTCCTTTTCTGTAATGAATTAAAGTGATGGGAGGGTGATCCTACCTAGAATAAAAGTATTATGCATAGACAAATAAGCTTCCACTTCCAGCAAGAGGAAAGCGTTTTCACACCCAAAGTATGCAGTTTAACTCAATCACATTTTCGGAGGTGATATTCAGCTGAAACTGTGGGAACAGAAGAGGTCCTGCCTTGTCCTTGTGTTCAAACACAGAAAAAAGCAGCATGGGAGGGACACCATGGATTTGGTTTCCTGAAGAAAGAATGCACTTGATTATGTGTTTCACTTTAATACTCCGCTTACATTCCCCCAGAGTCAATGGGACTCAGGTCCACACACTGTTGACTGAAGTGAGACTTCAGCCCATGCTTGAATACCTTTCTGTTGGTGTCTGATGCAATCGACTTGCAGGGCATCCAAGATAAAGAGAGAGTCATTTCCAAGAGTGAAAAAGAAAATTGGAATATTTATAGGGCATTGCACTCAAATACCTTTTACTGAACAATGCAGCTTTTGAAAAATTAATAGCTGGAATATTTCTTTTTGCCCACAAAGGCCACAGGGAAGTCAGCATTAAAGTCTTTGCAGACGTCTTCACAAATAGTTAATGTTGCTGCAAAAGTTTTTCAACTAAGTTTAGGAAATTTTGTGAATAAACTCAGCTCATGTTGCAGAGAAGGCAGAAAAGACAGCAGCTACAAAACAAATGGTCTTTTCTCTAACCTGTTTGACCAGACTGTTAAAGATTTTTCCCCAGCCTGAGGCTGGGACATGGTCTCTCAGAGCTGCTTCTTCTTCTATGAAGGGTGTCTCCAAGAACGCCCTGATCTGCACAGCACAGAAAAAAACTGAGCTCCTATTCAGACTCCTAAATTCAGAGAGAAAAGACCTGCAGTCTAAGCTCATTTGTGAATAAGCAGTGAGAAGACCGAAATAAAATAGCAGCGTAGGATCCTAAATAAGTTATTCGGTCAGAACCCTTGGGACCCAAGGTCAGCAGGTCTGGGGAGCATCTCTGCTTTGCCTTCAGTCAGTCTCACTTTTAAGCAACATCAGCTTTATTCGATTTGACTCTTCATCTTGTCACCCTAGGCAGTGCTCAAGACATTGACCTTCTCCATGAGAAAACCTGCATGCATACAGAAAAAAGGGTGCAGGATCTCTATAAAAGGGGTTTAGAGCAAAATCTTTACCAAATGGCTCTTTCAGGTAAGGGGGCAGTGCTTTTAAAATCAGCATGTTCAAAGATGGATGTCTAACATCAGTTCTTAGAGACCCACGGAGCAGTCAGTGAAAGCCTCTAAAAGAACCAAGTTGATGTATTTCCAAATAACAGGCAACCCCACCAACGGCTGCTACGCTTCCGAAGAGCATGGAGAACCACACAAGCTTATTGTGGTGGACAGGACTGCTTGGGACAGATAAGGACATGCTCTTCAAATGGTTCTCTCCTGCAGCTCTAACACCTGTGCAGACACTGCAGGACCCAGCTGCAACAGGAGAGACTCTGCCTATGGGAGACTTCCAGGAAAACTCCAGTGAGACCAGCATGGAAGGATGGAAGGGGAAAACACTCAGGTGAGAGAGATCTGGTGGGCTGCCCTGTTTTGCCCTGAAGTCAGAGGAGCCCATAAGACACAGGATTACACTTTTGGGAGACGCACGATGGAGAGGCAATGGTTAGAGATGGCCACCGGTGCATCCCCATTGCAGTGACACAACTATGAAGGCAGCTTGGGGGACCCAAAGACATCAAGGTGGTTGTCTTGCCCAGGCCCCATCCCCACCTCTCCACGTACCTTCTGCAACTTGTCTGCCTTCTCATAGTACCCCTCCAGCTCCTGACGCAGCATGTGGTTCTCCTCAGAGAGCATCTCTACCATCTGCTGTGCCCGCTCCACAATGGCGAAGGCATCAGGCGTCAGCTGCTGCCCCGGCAGCGTCGGTGTCTGGGCGGCAGCAGGGGCTGGCAGCGGGGGCAAGGAGCCTGGGAGCAGAGGGCCGGCGGTGGCCTGCGAGGACATGGGGCTGTGCTGCTGGGCTGGTGGAGGCGGAAAGGGTGGCTGGCATTGTCGGCTGCATGAAAGCACACACGGGGGAGGCGTTAGAGCTGCGCGCTCTCAAAACGCGCACAGGAGCTTTCACCTAATGACTGCACAGTTTATTAATTGTGTTATAACTGCACGGTAATGATTATGGTCCTCAGTCACTCCTAAATACAACAATCACAGCAGGGACTGGGTAAATTGTCTCCTCGCCTGCCCTTGGCGGTGACATACACATCTGGCATGAACGAATAAAGGAAGCACTGACTCGAAAATGGCATTTTTGCCTAGGTGCACAGCTAATCCCCTTGCCTCCCCTTGCCACAAACGCCACTGCTGAGAAGCGTAAGCCAGCAGCCTTGAAGGAAACACAAGGGATGCATTACTCACCCTTCGAACACCGATCCCTGCCTGGAGCAAGACCAGCTGATCCGCCGAGTTGGGAGGCAAAAGGAAGTGATGTGAGCAAAGCAGCATCCCTGAGTGGCTTTAGCGAGTGGCTTTAGCAAGTGGCAAAGGGAAGGGCTGCTCAGAAGCTGCTGGAGGCACAGCCACAGTCAATCATGGTGAGCCACGAAAGCCATCTTCCAGCAGGAGACCTCATTGTGTCACTCCCTGACTAAGAGCATTCATCACCCACCAGGCTCGTATCAGGGAAGAATAAGAAGTGAGATGGTGGTGGATCTGCTTGTGAGCGAGGATTGCTGATGAAGGGGAGCTCTGCAGAGGGATCTGGATAGATGGGCTGATTCCAATGGGATGAAGTTCAATAAGGCCAAGTGCCGGGTCCTGCACTTTGGCCACAACAACCCCATGCAGCTACAGGCTGGGGACAGAGTGGCTGGAGAGCAGCCAGGCAGAAAGGGACCTGGGGGTACTAACTGACAGGAAGCTCAGCATGAGCCAACAGTGTGCCCAGGTGGTCAAGAAGGCCAATGGTATCCTGTCCTGTATCAAAAATAGCGTGGCCAGCAGGACCAGGGAAGTGATCCTTCCCCTGTACTCTGCGTTGGTGAGGCCACACCTTGAGTATTGTGTTCAGTTCTGGGCCCCTCAGTTCAGGAAAGATATTGAGGTGCTGGAGTGGGTTCAGAGAAGAGCAACAAGGCTGGTGAAGGGACTAGAACACAAGTCCTATGGGGAGAGGCTGAGAGAGCTGGGGTTGTTCAGTCTGGAGAAGAGGAGGCTTAGAGGTGACCTCATCACTCTCTATAACTACCTGAAGGGAGGTTATAGCCAGGTGGGGGTTGGTCTCTTCTCCCAGGCAGTCAGCAATAGGACAAGGGGGCACGGGCTTAAGCTCTGCCAGGGGAAATTTCAGTTGGACATTAGAAAAACATTGTTTACAGAGAGAGTAATCAGGCATTGGAATGGCCTGCCCAGAGAGGTGGTAGATTCACCATCCCTGGAGGTTTTTAAACTGAGATTGGACGTGGCACTGAGTGCCATAATCTAGCAAACTGACTGGAGTTGGACCAAGGGTTGGACTTGATGATCTCTGAGGTCTTTTCCAACCCAATCAATTCTATGATTCTATGATTCTTTAATCTGACTGAGTCACAATTTGCAATGGCTGGAGGATAACCCAGGAGGATATCTTAGCAGTGAAGGTAACCTCACATCTGGTGGCCAGGTGGAACAGGAGTCCCTCCCTTCTGTCCTGCATTTCAGCCACGTGAGCTTGAAAAGGGAGATGACCCCTTTTCCAAAATAAGAAAGTTTAGGCAGGGCACAGCTCAACGCTTGTCTGCACCAGACCAATCTCCATCCCTCCAGCCATTGCACAGGCAGCCTCGTAGCCTCCGTCAGGGCAAGCAGCCTCACTGTGAACGTGCTGAGCCACTCCTCAGCCCAGATGCAAAAGCTGTGAAATTTCTACACTGCACTTGTTTAAGAGACTCAACCCAGGCCATGTGGGACATCAGTGTCAGAGCCCAGTTTGGCTGGAAAATGAGCTGGCTGCTGGACCCCACCTGAAGTCCGCAATCAAGCACCTTCTGAAAGTTGTATTTGAGCTTAACCACAAGCTACTAGGCTTGCTGAAGATACCGTTAACTTTATTTCTGTACCCTACACAAGGCACAAGACATATTAAACAGATGCATTTACCCCACTTGGCTTCAAAGATCCAGACAATTTTGTGCTGTATTAATACATAGTAATTATGGTCCCATTACTTTCAGCACCTACACAGCTTCTCAAAACAGGGTTTTCAGAAGCTTGCAGTGTTGACCTAGTTTTATTGACAATAACCCACCACTACCTTCAACTGCAGCAGAACAAGCTGAAAAGTGAAGGCAATTTTAAAGTCCTGCCCTAAAAGTGAACAGTGCTGCTCTACAAACTCACCCCCATCAAGCTACACAATGGCAAAGAAAGCCAGCAATTCAGTCTATCTTCTGTCCAAACTACAGTAAAAGCAAACATGGCTCTGCAGGTATCCAGACACACACGCTCCCAACCGAGCTTCGCCCAGTGCATCACCTGTGGCACTGAAAAGTATTGAAATGGAGTAAAAATCGAACACACTGCTAATATGCCCAGAAGCACAGACCAGTGTCCTTGGGAAGAAGATCCCAGCCAAGCTTCGCACAGCCAGTACTAAGGAAGCCTGTGCTGAGCTCATTCTGGCCTTGAGGTGTTTTTCACCAGCACAGCAATAGACATCCCCTAAGGCTGTGTCTCTCCTGGTAAATTAAACATCCATGGAGGCAGCTCAGGAGCAGGGGTCATTCCCCCTGGGCTGTTCCCAGGGCCAGAAGGGTTTGCTCTCAGCCCCAGGCATGTCAGTTCTCTGGCTGAGGTGCAGGCTAATAACTAAAGAGCTAAACGTCTACTAAAAGTGGATAAAACTTTCCAAAAGACAGGAAGTCAGGGAGGTGCCGTATGACACTTCATAACAAAACACACAGCAATTCACAGAACTGCAAAATGGTTTGGGTTGGAAGGGATCTTTAAAAATTGTCTGGTCCAATGCCTTGCTATGGGCTGGGACACCTTCCATTAGGCCAGGCTGTTCTACGCCCCAACCAACACGCCACTGGACACTTCCCATGATGGGGCATCCACAGCTTCTCTGGGCAACCTGTTCCAGTACCTCTTTACCCTCAGCATAAAAACTTTCTTCCTTACATCTAATCGAAATCTACCCTCTTTCAGTTTAAAACCATTGTCTTCGTCCTGTCACTACAGGCCTTGGTAGAAAGTCCCTCTCCAGCTTTCTTATAAGTGCCCTTTAAGTAGCGGAAGGCTGCAGTAGGATCTCCCCAGAGCCTTCTCTCCTCTAGACTGAACAACCCCAACTCTCAGTCTGTTTTTGTGAGAGACATGCTCCAGCCCTCTGATCATCTTTGTGACCTCCTCTGGACCCCCTCCAACTGGTCCATGTCTTGCATTGGGGACTCCAGAGCTGAACACAGTACTCAAGATGTGCTCCCATGAGAGCAGAGGGGGAGAGTCACCTTCCTCCACTTGCCAGTCATGCCAGGGTACAGATGGCGTTCTGGGCTGCAAGTGCACATTGCTGGTTCTTGTCGGATTTTCATCCCCAAGTCCTCTGCAGGGCTGCTCTTAATCCCATCATTCCTGGGCCTACTGAGGCTGGGAGTTGCTCCCATCTTGCACTTGGCCTTGTTGAACTTCATGAGGTTTGCACAGCCCCACCTCTGAAGCCTCTCCAGGTCCCTCTGGATGCCATCTCTTCCCTCTAGCAATTCAAACGGCTGCAGAAAGCCTTCCCCTTCAAGGCTGTGGTCCTAAGGCAGTCTCAGAGCTCCCAAACACCAGCACTGGATTAACATACTGCTCCCTGCACACCTGCCTTTGGAGTTTACTGCTTCTCCAGCCTCATCACCTCTGCCTGCTGCTGAGACCTCGCGGCAGGATACCCTGGGGCTCACACAGACCTAGAAGGCCCGTTTTGCCTTCCTTAGACCAAAATCATGTCTCCTGGCACTGCATGGTGATCTGAGGTCATGAGAGCCAGTACGCCAAGGGAGCCTTGTGCCAAGCTTCTCTGCAAATCACCAGGACAGCCCACCATGGGCATAGCTCTCACACAATCCCCCCGGTATCCCTTTCCTTCTGGTGCTCCAGTGTGCGAAACCTGGCAAGGGACCGCACACCTGTTGTGGGACTTGATTTTTTTTATTTTTTTTCTCAAAAATCTGAATAAATAACATCACAAGTGAGGGATGTCACTCGCAATCTAAAAGATGCTCCACAAGTGAATGTGAACCGTGCCAAGTGCACGGCACCTCCTCAACACTGCTGACAGCCAGTCTGCATTCACGTGTTTTATCACAGCAATTAATTTAGCTAAGTGTGAGTTTGTCTGTACCCAAAAAAA
>VWZG01000359.1:363616-384998 GCA_013396735.1 Grallaria varia | reverse complement strand
AAAAAAAAAAAAAGGCACGATTGATTTTATGGAAGGAAAAGCTTAGCTGTCTGGACAGTTACACCCTTACAAACACACAGATTTTCTGCAGGTAAAGATTTTCTCACTTCTTTATGGGAATAGCATAGAGCAACAGAATTAAATCAAACTCTGAATCTAAACCAGTGGAGATACTGACTTTTCTTTTTCATTGTGAAGCAGAGCAGTCTTTGTTCATTGACACAGCCCTTAGACCCTTGCAGGAACTCTTGAACTACACTTTTGGGAAATCTCAACATTTCACCAACTTGACATTTTCTCATCACTTTAGTCTGCCTAGTTTTACACTACAGTGGAAGGAAAGATCCCAGGGATCTCCATTTTCTTGAACTGCAAATGACTTCATGAGCTACTAAGATTTACACACTATAGCAGCACCCAGCCACCAAAGCCTCAGCAGTCACAGCCACAGCCACAGGAGAGATTCTCCAAAGTGTTTTCCACTTAACAAGTACAATCAACTTTATGCCTTTTGCAGCACGGCTGTTCAACATAATTAACATGTTTCTTACTTTCCTTTTACTTGTTTAACCTGTCTCAATTTAATTCTGACTTAGCCAACTGCAAAATCTCTGAGTATATATGCAATAAAATCAACACAAGAACTCCCATTAACAAATCAACATTTGTAAAAAGAGAAGTGTTATAACATCAGCTTAGTTCCCATCCAACCTCTCATGTAAAGCTCCAAAGAAACACAGCAATCAGGATTATCCTGAGCTCCTTCGGGCTTAGTAAAGAATGGCATTCTCAAAATGCTTTTACTGTATTTCAAATGTTGATCATTAGAGCAGGTTAAAATATTCCAGCCAAACACATTCTTGTCAAAAATCATCCTTCTTAAAAGCATGGAACTGTGGAACATTAGGAATTTTGGATATCTCTGCAACACACTTCAGCTACATTTCTATTAAATACATACTTTTTGTTGATGGTACTGTAGTAGGGCCCCTATAAACTTCTGCAATGCAATGTAAAGAAGAAAAAAAAATTTAAAAAAATAAGGTAACCAGATTTTTGAAAAGGGAGTGGCAGCAGGCAGTGAGGCTTTCAAGTGCTACTGTGCTGAGGTCATCAGGTGCTCTCTCTCCTTTCAGAGACCTATAGCTTGTGATACATATATTATAGCTTGCTACCTACAGCTTGCCATCAAGTGTCTTCAGCAAAATACTTCCCCATGGACCCCACCTTCCTAAGAAATCCCTCAGATTTTGAGACCACCCAAGCCCACAAATTTTGGCATGGTCTTAATACACCTCTTATACTGGAACACCTGGGAGCAAGAATGACCAAACACAGAGGAATCTGGGGGGAATTTGTAGCTGTATGTAGGAATAAGAAACTCCAAAAGGAAAATAAATTATAAAGTCCACTTGTGGTTGATGACCAGGAAATAGTAAACACAGAAGTGCTGTTGTTTGATAAAGCAAGGCAGTATTAAGAAAAAAATCAAAGTGCCTGCAAATGGTCTGGAAATTCCACCCCTACCAGAGGTACAACAAAAGTCTCCTCTCTATAGGGAAGGTCAGGGGTCAGTGGAGAAAAGGCTTAGCTTCCAACACAACATGACATTTACATTCATAATTAAAATGCCATCCTCTAACCTATTTAGCCATCTTTCTCTGAATGCTCTGCCTTTCTTTGCCTCTAGGGCAGGCTGGCCTATTTCATCTCTCAAGGACTCTCCCAAGGAACTTTATCTCCAAACTTCATGCATCTACTGGGGACGAGTCAGCGAAAAGAAAGAGGCATTTCTGGGGTGGTTTTTTGAAGCTGCCGTAGGCTTTTACCTTACAATGAGAGTAAAAAAGTGTGTGAAAGGTGCTTATTCCTGCCCATTGACTGGGAGCGTTCAGTCTGTATACTAACCTTGGACCCAGGTGTCTATCTGACTTCACTACAATTTCTGCAGTCAAGCAGACTTCAAATGCTATTTTTTATCACCATGAATAACATGGAGGAAAAACCCTATCACCATGCAGGAAAAAGACAGGATCCTGGGAAAGCCAGTAAGCCCAGTCTGATGGTCATGATGCAAGGAAACACAATTACAGATCCACCATTAAATGCTGATACAGCCAGAAACAGCAGAATATTTGCCATAACCCAGACACAGCCTTCACGGTATTCTCTGGCTTATGGAATCAGCAATAGTTGCAGCACCTTGTAAACACAGAGATTTATGTCAAAAATCATTTTGCAGACTTTGATTCATATCTCCTGAATTCACTATTTTCTTAGTGACATTTGTTAGTGCTGGAAAGACCCAGTCCAGCTTCTTTGGGGTGATTTCCTAAAGATTTTCAGGACAAAACTATCATCTGAAAAGACATGCTGTATTAAACATATCCTCTGTAGTTAAGAGAGGGACAGGATATAGTATTTCCTCATGGAGATTCACACCCAGAACAGATCCTCTTTCTAAACCCACCTGATTTTCAGCAAAAGAAAAGGTGCCTTTCTCAAGCTCTGCACCCCTAGAGAAAACCACTGGGATAATAACAGAGAAGGGTAAGGAGAAACAACATGGGCATCACCCAAGTTCTGGGAACAGCTTCATTTCTCTTTTATTTATTTTAATGTAAGGCATATTAGACCAGAAGGAGAAGACAAAGTAAAGCTCCTCTGTGGGGCTGCCAGCATTCACGTCAGCTGGAAGTGCAGCTTCCAACTCGTGCTCATGCTTGGACTGTCCTCACAGAGAAACACCAGCACAAGTCAACTGGGGTGTGACATCCCTCGGCTCAGCCACACTGCCAGCTCACCCGCCTGCCTGGGGTGCCTCTGAGAAGAAAGGAAGCTCCTTGTAGTTCTGTCAGCAGCCACAGACATGCGGTTGAATCAATAAATATCAACAGGTTGTCTGAAAACAGCGGTAGTATGTGTGTAGGGGGTAAATACACAAATAACCGAAGAAGCCGCAGACTGTTCCGGCAGTTAAATATAGGCTTCTACATCCTGGCAGGGTGGAATTTTATGAGGCACCTAAAGAAATGGGATGTATTTAAAAACAGCACAGATTTATTCTTTTCACTGATTCTACATGCTGTCTTCTAAAACACATGGATTAAATCAGAATTAAAAGCTGCCTGCATGACTGTTTTCTGCATGTAGCCACAAATGAAGCCCCCTCAGTAAGCAGTGCTGTTTCCCATTCAAGGCTTCATTTGCATTATACATGCTTTTTATTAATTAGTGCAGAGAAAGAAATCATTTGGGATAAAACACACCAGGATCTGACAAGAGCCACTGGGATCAATGAAGAGGATTCACTGCACCGAGTGATCTGGAACACTGCTTAAAAAGGACGTGGAGAAACAATATGCACTTGAGCAGCCCCAAGTTCATCCACCCAGGATCAAATATGGCAAGCTACAGTAAATGAGTGGGAAATACCATCCTGGGCTGTGACAACCCTCATATACCTAAGCAGATAACAAGCTGTATGGGGAGATCCCAGGGTGCCAACAGCAAGTGTTAATGAGCTACATAAACAGTCACATCGCAGAGGTGTTATTATATCTGATTAGCCTGTGGTCCAATTGGTACTGAAACAGTGCTCAGGTCAGCTTTCCACAGTGAAAAAAGGGTTTTAGACAACAGTGAAGTAAGTACAGGGCTTCAGGCTCTATCTGTTAAATGTATTAAAGGACTAATAACACAGAGCTCCTTGCTGTATCTGAAAAAGATATTGCAAAATCCCTAGTAACTAGAAAATACAGGCTGAAACTAAGATGCAAATCTATGCCAGAGATGGCAATTAGCTAGTGGAACAGATCTGTAAAGGCTGTGATGGATTCTCCAGACAGAGTGTGTTACAACCACCATGACTGAATGTTTCACAAACTGGAATTAATTCATGGCATTGTGCAAAAGACTAACTTAGATTAGCTCCAAGCCCTTTTACCTAACAAGCTGTTACTTTCTGAACACGCAACTAAGGAAAGTTAGCAAAGACATCACTCAAGAAGAGCTGCACATCTAGGAATGGAAACATTTTCTAAAGATTATTACACTTGGCCAACTTATAGCATTCAAAAGTTGTGAGTCAAGGCTCCAAGCATAAAGCAACTAGTTTAATAAATTGGTATTTTTAAAAGAAAAAAAAATTGGTTCATTTTTATTTGCCTTCTGGTTATTTTGTCTTTTGAGCTTCAAGGTTCAAGCTCTGCTCAGCAATTGTGATGTCCATAAAACAGAAGTGACTAAATCTAATTTATATAAATGCTGAGATTACCACAGCATCATATGACACTGGGAGTTCTTCATTATCTTGAAATTAACAATAAATGTCAAGATTTCACCTTGATGATTGTAAAGGCAATGTTTCATTTAAAACCAGATATGTCGAAAAAAAAAAAAGCCAAACTAAAAAAGGAAGTTAAGCAGCAGCTACAGTTACCCCATCTCTTTTGACAGCTCCCTGCCAGCATTTGTCAGTTTCCAGTCAAGTTTCCCTTGTCAAAGGACGGGGGGGAAATGGGGGACCAGTGACCCTGTAAGTCTTTCCCATCCTTGGAGTCTCCGAATGCTTCTTTTGGATCAATGCAGCTCTGTGTTTATCTCCTCTCTTTTCTGGAACACAGAAGCCTTTTGCATGGTCCCTGTCCAGCACATGCAAGGATGGATGGGCTGGGGAACTGATATGACCAGGACAGAGGGATGGAGATGCTGGGATATACAAGATTCCTGTTTGACCATGGGCAAAGATGTTTCCATTAGCTTCTTTCCCAGGCCCTTCTGATGAGACAAAAGCTGGAATCTCGCACCTTGCTTGCTCCTCTAACAGAAAAAACCAAACCCTACCCCTTCAATTAACCTTATCAAACCAGGTAGTCCCTTACCTTGACTTTTCCTCTCAACGTCTTCCATCCCAGCCAGGTGGTTGGCAGTGAGCCTCCCCAGAGCACAGGTAAGAGGGGAAGCAGTGAGGATGGAAAGAGCCACAGGAATGTTTGTGTTAGGGAGCAACCCTGCAGTATAACACAGCACTCAGCCCTTCTCCAATCAGGTGCTCAGAGCCTGCTGCCCAGACAAGTTCTCTAGTAGAGACTGACGTCCCTGGATGGGTAAGCTGTCTTTATCCTCTCCAAAGAGGAATATTTGGAGCAGAGACCACTTTGTGAAACTGCAGACCTGGGGAAGCCCATCCTGTGACACAGTCCGAGATGTGCACAGAAATGCACTGGAACACAGCTGCTGCAGATGAAGAAATGACAAGTGATGAATGAGCAAACAGGGACTACAATCGCGTCCTAAAAGATTTTGTCAGTCAAATCTTCCTGGTTAACAGGACCATAAGGGGATCCAGCAGACCATCAGGCCAATTAGAAGCTGGGATAAGCACAGAAGAAACCAAACCAGTTCATACTAATTAAAAACAAGTCCAGGTAATGTCAGCAAGGAATATTTCAGTGCACCCAAGCAAAAGGAAAAGCTGACATCCCTGTGTCAAAAAATATAGAAAGAAGTCTAAGATGAGGATGAAGACCACCACTTTGCTGAGACCCAGAAACTTGCTGTCTGACATCTGCACAGCCAAATTTTTCCCCAGTCATCGATACTGTGCTAAGCAAGGGCACAAGATATAGTCTCAAAATGAGCAACTGTCTTGCTTGTGCCTCGAAGGCAGCCAGCAGGTACACATCCCCCAAAATCCAGGCACCATGTGAAAGGAGCCAAGACAGACCTGAAAACACCCACTTGCACATCAGGACCTGAACTGCCTTGAAGAAAGCATGTGAGAGACCATACAACTCAGAGCAAACCTAGCTTTGGTGAAACAACCCCCAGCCATGCCAACCTAACCTGCGTCTGTAAAAGCATGCTGGAGTAGCCAGCAGGGACAAATGCAGACTGAGAGATATTAAGGTCCTTGCTGAGTTGCAAGAAAGACACCACTAAAGACTGTATTAATAAGTCTGCAAAACTCAGTGGCTCTGCTCTGCCCTGTCGCCAGTCCTCTTCTGCACAGCATATCCCCCTGCATCTGACAGCAGTGATATTTCTCCACTGTCATGTAAAGGAAACAGCATACAGAGGCAACAGGCATACCCCCTGCAGTGTGATTTGGGTGTTAAACTGTGCTGCCTTACTAGAAATGAGCAGTGATGACCATCACAAGACAGTGGGTTTCTCCCCACAGCTGCTGGGCTGACCCAGCAGTGCCTTGGCTAAGGCTGAGGATTGGCACAGGAATCAGGACTGAAATCTGCACTGAAATGCTGGTTTCTCAGCATTAACCCTGTTGATCAGGCATCTGGGAAAGGCTCTGGAAGTGGCCCCAAAGGGTTTCCCACTTGATACGACCACCATTCCAAGTTAGCTGAAGCAGTGAAAGTAGCACCTGGGTCTGCTCGATTACATGGACTCAGCAGAACAGACTCTGTGGATATTGAACCAGCATTTTCCAAGAGTGATAAAAATATCCAAACCAGACCATTTTCTGTGGGGATGAATGTGCTTGGTGCTGGAGATGTTTGCTAGCACTGCAGGAAATGGCTGTAGGAAAGCATGGCCACTGTTGCCCTCAAATCTTTACAGTTCTTTCTTTGCATAAACAGATATTTTTGCTGAGGCCTTAAAAGTATTGCCTTGCTTTGAAAAATTGCACAAACTCTGCACAGCAGGCTGGGAAGCAAAACACACGTGCAGCTGGAGGAAGACCCGTAATGCTCAGCACAGGCACTCCCCTGGTCACAGTCACCGTGCAACAGTCACCATAGCCATCTTCTGAGCTTCTCCCTGTCTTGACACAAAACCTTTCACTTCTGCAAACATGGAAAGGCAGAGGATTCCCTCCTGCATTTCATGCCTTACACGCTTTGGAAAGGAAGAGCCAAGTCAGCTGCACCACCTTTTCTCTGTGCCTCTGCTGTGGCAGGCAAATTTAGTGTGTGCAACTTAAGGCAATGCCAACAAAACCTTTAGGGATTCTGGTGTCAGAAAAACCCATTGAGGCAACTTGCAACATGAAAACCACTCATATTCACACCAAACAACTCCAGCCTTCCAAATCCAGCAAATCAACTGTCTGGGAGGTCAAAGACAATGTGATGAGACAGAGAAACACTTGCATTCAGGTGCAGCAGGGAAAAGGAGCTCTTAATGCAGAGGCTCGCCTCTGAAGGCAGGGCCTGCACCGCTCGTGGGGATCAGCGGACCGCCAGCAAACACTCTGGATTATTTTTAATGCGCTTGGAATAAACCCGTGCTCACAGGGAGGCCTGGCATGAGGGGCCCAGTACTGTGAAAGCCCCACATGAGCCCTGTGGGAAGATTTAAGTAGGGCATAAGTGGCGTATAAGCTGGGAGATGCAGGTGGCTCCACCAGGTAGCCCTGCCAGCCCAGCCATGGGATGTTATGTCCCCACCGCAGGGTGCGATGTCCCCACCATGGCTGTGTCTACACAGGGTCCAAGCGCCAGAGACAACAGCTCCTCCAGCAAGGGCAAGGACCCCTTCAGACCCTCGACAGGCATTACCTGCTGACCCCGTACTCGGGGGGCGGCTGGTAGCGGACGAGGGCCAGCTCTGCGCGGGCGGGCTGGGGGGCGGCGTAGGCAGCCTTGAGGACGTCCTGTGCCGGCTGCTCGCCATAGAAGAGCCCGTGCTCCTGCGCCTTGCTGCCCGGCACTGCTGCCTTGCCCTTGTAGGGGTACTCGGGTGGTGGGCCCCGTGGGTCTGCGGCCTTGCTGGCTGGTGGGGCTGCCTTGAAGCCCTTCCCGCCTCCTGGGGCCGGAGGATGCTGCTTGGCCCCGTTCCTCTCCAGGGAGAGCTGCATGATCCTCTCGCTCAGCGAGCGGACATGGCCCTGCTTCAGCTCCTTCAGTGCCTCATCCTTATGAGCCTGCCCGCTGTTGGCCCGGTTCACTGTCGGCCTCCCCTCCGTTCTGGACTTCTGGCTGGAGGAGCCATAAAAACCTGGTGCTGCGGTGGTGGTCGGCAGCGGGGGCTGGCCACGGAAAAACTGAGACTGGGCCTTGGCCTCCTCATAGGTGGGGAGCTCCTCAGTGCCGTGTGGAGGCTGCGGGGCCCGGGGCTGCTTCTCCATCACAGCACCGTCCCCCTGGTGCTCCTGCCCCTGTGGTTCCTGCCGCCCTGACGGCTGGACCATTGGCAGGTCTTCGGGAGCAAGGTTTTCTGCGGAAGAGAGAGTGCTGGCAGTGCTGTTGGAGGGGCCGGCGCTGCCCGTCGCCTGGTGCTGTATGGCCAGCAGGTTCATGTTCTCACTGGGGCTGCCATACCTCAGCCGCTCCTGGATCAGGCGCTGCAGGACGGTGCCGGCTGCCACCTCCTCCGCCCCTCGCATCTCCGCCTCTGGCACCCGGCGGAAGCTGGGTGGGCGCAGGGTGCAGAGGGTCTCCTCGGCTGGGCAGAGAGAGAGAGGTTGCCATTAGCTCTGCAGCCCAAGAAGTCCAACACCCCCCTTCTTGCTTCCTCCCTACATCCCCCAGCTGTGACCCTGTGCCCAGGATGCACCCCATGGGCAGTGCCCTGCCAGGGTCTACCAGGCAGCAGAGGGGACATGGCTGGAAGCCACCAAAGGAGGAAGGGCACTGCTCCCTGCTCATTCCCTCAACCCTAATTCTGTTTGCAGTGATCCCTAAAAACACATTCCAGTCCCCTCCCTGACCTCTCCCCACCATAATACTCCATTGCCTCCCATACCCACAGCTCTGAATTCCCTTCTAAGTCAACAAGGGAACAGGCCATATCCTAGGGAAATTTGGTATCTCTTAAAGTGCATAGGACAGGACAGGATAGGATAGGACAGTTGGAAGTGACCTACAGTGATCATCTCGTCCCACTGCCTAGTAATTCAATGCTGACCAAAATTTAAGCATTTTATTAACAGCATTTTCCAAATGTCTCTTTAAACTCTGACAGGCTTGGGGCATTGACTGCCTCTCTAGGAAGACTGATCCAGTGTTTGACCTCCTCCTGGAGATGCCTTGCATGGCTTACAGAGGCAGCCTGTATGTCAACACTAAAAGAGATGCTGTATTTTTTAAGGCCAAAGTCATAAGTGTACTGCATGCCATGACAAAATAAACTGTAAAATGTGCCACAGAAAAACTGTGAAATGGCATTGAAAATAAAAGGGTCCTAACAGCCTACATAAAGAATAATTTGTGCTTTGGCATCTTCCTCTAAAACTGCCATTTCCCTGCTGGCTGATAATGCTGTTTCTACAGGAGTCAATACTACCTGTTGTAATTTTGCTGGGTCACCACAAGGAAGACATTATGGCCACAGATGTAACACCAGCATTTTCAAAAGAGCACAGACGGATTAGCTACACAGCCCTAACACTGAATGACTGAAGTCACTCACAGCCAATGGTGCCGTCTTTGCATTATATATGCAGTGAAACTTGCCTGAAGCCAAGCATCTAGAACCATTTGGATAACACTCAGGCACAAGGTATGATTCTCGGGGTGTCTTGCGTAGGGCCAAGAGTTGGACTCAATGATCCTGATGAGTCCTTTCCAACATACTCAGTTCTATGATTCTGTGATACAGTCATGGCTGAGAGGTTCGAAATCCCTCCCTCCAGGAGCCCTCCTTCCACTCCCATCCCAAAAGTGATGTAAGGTATCTGTCTGAACAGTGTCTGAGCCCAGAGGGATGTTTCTGAAAGACTCCAGTGTGGACAAAAGTGAGAATAATCCCATAGCTCCAGACAGAGTCCTCCAATGGCCCTAGGCAAGAAGGAGGTGCTGTTTCCCATTCAGTTTTTTGAGATCATTCTTGGCAACTTTCTCTCTCCCACTGTTTCCAATCCTCAGAGGAGTTCATCAGAAGGACTTACATTTGTTTTTTGGCATTTGAAAGTAGTTATAAAACAAACTTTCTCTTGAGGTCAGGTATTTCCCTGAGGTTTCATCAGTTACTACACATGCTATGGGATAACTTATATGCAACCCAGATGCCAGAGGGAAGGAAAAGCCTTTGACACTTAACAATGAGAATAGGTAATTTCCACTAACGATTCTGTGGCAAAGCCTTAAAGATGATTGTGGGGCTCAAGAGGGAAAGAAGATTCCCAGACTGTTTCATTCGACACCTGCTCTATGAGATACACCTCTCCTGCTTTCCCTGAAACAACATTATCCGCCTGCCAGCCTGACTCGTTGGGGTTGGAGCCCAGCCACCAGGGTCTGTCAGTTCCTTGGAATGGTGTTTGAGTCAGGAATATGCACAGACACACACATCTCCATCTACCTGTCTGCTCGACAGCCAAGAATCCATTTGCTTTGTATGTCCCTGTGGTTACAGCAAACTGTTACTGCTTATTCGAGTTATCACAGCACACAGCAGCCTCACCACACTGGACACTTGTGCAGACAAGCAATAATGCCTTCCTAACATACCAGAAAGCTTAGTCTAGGTTGTTAGACAATACCTGAGACAAGCCTGAGGAAAGCAGATAAAGCCAATGTCATATGGTCAAAGCAGCTTTTTATAATATATTAGGATTTCCACTCCTGTGTTAGTCATGTTGGTCATCCTGGGAAATGTACTTTAATTGCCTATAACTGAGGTCCAAAAGGATTGACCACAGAGAGGTTTCCACAGGGTGCCTGCAGTCCTGCTCCATCAGCAGTGGTCCAGTTGTGCAGTGAAGACCAGACACGTCCTGAAGGACCAGCGGAAATGCTGCATCCGCCAGAAGCAGAGGTGACAAATGATGATGGGTCATAACATCAAGTCAAAGGTAACTCCCTTTTGACTCTACTAAAGATGAGAAGTGAAGTAAATGCAGTGGGTTTGTATAGAAGTGTAGCCACAAACTCACCAGCTTTTTCTTTGGCACTGATCACTTCAGTCGTTAGTGGAGAAACGTCATGCCTGCCAGCAAACAACTGGTGATCTTGGTAAAGAAAGCCGGTGTCTTCCAGTACCTGGACTGGGCTGGTAGGTTTGTAACAAACAGATGTGGAGCCTGTAAGAAAGACGAATGGGATGTCAGTAAAGAAACCACCAGGATGATAAAATATCAAGCCACGACTCAGACAGAAGTCCAAAACAATTTTTTTGAGCATGACTAGGTGTGGAGAAACCCTTGTGAGGACACTGAGCAAATCACCTCTTCTCCTCACCTCCCAAATAAAAAAATTAGCTCTGAGGAATATGAGGCAGGTCATCAGTGCTGTTTCCTACACCAACCCAGTCTGGTCTTCAAGGCACAAAGCAGGGCTTATAAGAGCTAACAGTGGCAAGTCACGAGCTCACAAATCAAGGCATGTACCCAGGACATGAAGTCAGGAGAGCCAGCGTAAAACTGAAACAGGGAGTGGGTAAATAGAAGGAAAGGTGAGGACACAGCCACACATTCAATAGGGCTAAAGCCTAGGAAAGGCTTTACCACAAAATCTGCTCATGTGTAGTAATTCAGCAATACAGAAAATTGCTGAGAATAAAATACAACCAGTGCTATCAAGGGAGAGAGTTTATAAATCACTTTGTCCAGATGTTCTTAATATGGTAAGCAGTGGATACAGCTGAAGGGCCATGGGAATTTGGCAGAACAACTGCACAGGAGCTGCATGCCCCAGCATCCCACAGACACTGATGGCTGGACCATGCTGGTTTTGGTTGCAATAGAGTTAATTTTTGTCTCAGTAGCTAGTTCGGGCCTGTGTTTTGGATTTGTGCTGGAAACAGTGCTGATAACACAGGGATGTTTTAGTTACTGATGAGCAGCACTTGCACAGTGTCAAGGCCTTTTCTGCTCCTCACCCATCCCACCAGTGAGGAGGCCAGGGTGCACAAGGAGTTGGGAGGGGACACAGTCAGGACAGTAGACCCCAGCTGACCACAGGGACATTCCAGACTCTGTGGCATCACGTTCAGCTATAAAAGCTGGGGGAAGGAGAAGGAAGCAGGGCACTTTCAGAGTGATGGTGTTTGTCTTCCCAAGTCACTGTTATGTACGATGGAGCCCTCCTGTCCTGGGGATGGCTGAAGACATGCCTGCCCAAAGGAAGCCACAAATGAATTCGTGGTTTTGCTTTGCTTGCACACATGGCTTTTGCTTTACCTATTAAACTGCCTTTATCTCAACCCACAAGTTTTATCACTTTTACACTTCCAATTCTATCCCACATCCCACCAGGGTGGAGTGAGCAAGTGGCTGCATGGGGCTTGGCTGCTGGCTGAGGTTAAATCACTACAGTTCCCCAGCCCTTTCACAATCAGTGAGCAAGAACAAGCTCATCTGGCAAGGAACAAGGCTCATCCTAAATCAGTTCTCAGAAGTGGCTCTCCAGTGTGCTTGTTTTAACAAGCTGATACAAAATCCATCACAGCAGTGCTAAACCAGGAATGACATGGGCTTGACCCAAGAATCCAAGCCATGAATGACACTGGCATAACCCTACAATTCAAGCAAGACACAGACAGATCGGACAGGGTACAAAGGAGGGCCACAAAGTGGGCTGGAGAACCTGCCTTATAAGGAAAGGCTGAAGGAGTTAGGTCCTTTCTTCCCGGAGAAGAGAAGCCTGGAGAGGAGCCCTCATCACAGTGTTCTGCTATTTAAAGGGGGGCTGCAGAGATGACAGAGATTCTCTCTTCATAAAGAACCACATGGAGAAGACAAGGGGCCACAGTACAAGTTGCACTATGAGATGTTTTATCTTGACATAAGAATGAAATTTTTTACAGTGAAAACAATCACTCACTGAGCAACCTCCCCAGGGATGTGGCAGACTCTCCATCACTGGAGGTTTTCCAGATGAGATCAGACATTGTCTTAGATAATCTCATCTACGTTGCCCCCTTCCCTCAAAAGGTTAGACCAGATGATCTGATGAGTTCCCTTCCAATCTGGTTGTTCTATGATTCTGTGATTTTTTTACTTTCTACTTGTTTGTTCCGAGCATTCCCTCATTTTTGTAAGGAGAAGGTTCTTTGAGGTTCAAACCTTGGAGATGAGCATCTCCAGGCCCCAAGTACCCTGGCACAGCTGGGACACAGCAGAATTACTCTCCACTTATCCACTGGTTCTCATAGGTTTAGACTAAGGGAAAGACCATTGATATCTGGCACAGTCACTGCCAATGGACTTGCCTGAGGAGAAGGTAGAGTGCTCAAAGCGGCACCAGCAAAGCATCCACCTGTCCCAGTGGGCCATTCGTTTATCCCTGTGGGGCAGGAAGCCCATAAACACGGGGACCTGCAGCACCCTGCTCTTTAGCAAAAACAATCGGCCATGAATGACCTGGATTTATTGATCCTGACTGCATGGTTTGCCCTTGGCTAGCTGCATGCTCACTGGTATATATGACATAGGGAAGTTGCTTAGCTCCCCTCCTTACGTACAGGTCATCGCTAACCCCATGCATCTGCATGGAGAAAAGCAGCAGTGGGGTAACGGGGCAGGTAGGATCCAGCCTGTCTTTTCTACAGGCATGAAGATACTATTTTCTTCTGTGCCCAGAGGAGAAGAAACAGGCATTTCTGCAAAATGTTAATGAATTCATCACTTTACCATTCATATTATGCATGAATGTGTATGGCAGTTAGCTATATTTAGAGAGCAAGAGGGAAAGACTGCTTGCTTGAGTAGATCTAAGCCGAGTATTTTTGTGAAAACAAGCATGGTAGACTGGTCTGCAAATTGTGCTGATGTTGACGCAGACCCAAGAAAAATCTCAAGAACCCTAATTTCCAAAATTATTGGTCTATGCTGGTAGAGAAGAGAATTAAAGACACCCTTCATTGCTTCTCCACGCACACAGTCCTGCCTTGGAATTTGAAATCCTCTACGAAACAAGTGAGTTTTGAGCCCCAACTTGTTTCATGAATAAAAAGTAGACTGGGGTGAAACAAAGAAAATCTGCACCCCCAAGGAAGATGAGGAGCTTCAAGTATTACAGGCAACCTGAACAGCCAGCAGCTACTGGCCTGGCCTCACCACTCACCAAACAGAATTCACAAGAAATAAAGCGTTAGTAAAACCATATACTCGCCTTCTGCATTTTGAGTCTGGAGGCACCCTTGAGTCATGGCTTCAAATTTTCTGAGATAGAACAACAAAGACGTGTTGTTTTCTATAATAAGAGCAGAAATTCTCACCTAAATTTGTCTTTGGTTGTTGTGGCAAAGTGATATTTTACTAAAAGAAGGACTGGTGAATTCCAGCATTTGCCAAACTGATCAGTTTCTAATCTCTTACATCAGAGTCAATAAGGTACCATTTGTAAGTTTAGGGAAGCTTCATGAGCCATACGGAGCATGATACAAACCTTCTTTCCACCGCCACCTTGCTGTCACTGAAGCCTCCCAAATCCCAGCTCCCCTCTCTGAAGGGAAAGGCTTTGCTACACACAATTCTGATGGGATACAAGGTGCCCATCTGATGCTCAGGCACTTGTTCCTTCCCCAAACCTCCTCATTCCTCTACAATGCTCACCAAAAGAGCAATTTTCATCCCTAAAACTGATTCCTGGTGCCAGATCAGTGGTGCACAGCAGGTGGTTTAGGGCAAGCTAAGATGAAGACCATCACCCCTTCAAGGACGCATCCCTGGGGAATGCCTTCCCACCCATATCTAGCCCAAACATCCTAAGCCACAAAACACAGCTGCTGCTCCATGTTTTGTGACTGACATTGCCAAGAAGAACCAACCTCAGCACATCTGTAGGTGCCTGCAGGCAGCTGCCAGCTGCACTGTGTTCTCTCCTTTCCCTCTCCCAAAGCCAGCCCAGCCTCCCCAGCCCCAGCATGCCAGGATGCAGACCAGTCCGTAGACATCACATGCCATATATCCCGTGTCTCTAATAGACAGCTCTGTAACACACATTCACATCTCTGCCCCAGTTCAGTCCTTGACAAAATGGGTGGCTGCTCCAGGCCTTCACTTCTGCATCTCTACCGACTCTCCTACATCTAAGCGACTGCCTGACACCAATTCACTTGTTTTCTTTTCCATTTTCTTTTAGATAAGTATGCATTATGCCCTTTAGAAGCAGATATATTATCCCAGAGGTTACTGCACAGCAGCACAATTCATTTGAACATTCAGAACTATTTAAATGAATCAGTCACTAAGATTAACACCAGACAGCAAGCCAGGGCACAGAGACAGAGGAGCAACACTAAAATGTTTCCTGTTTCTGATGTGGTTTCAGTCTGGTTTTGAAAAGGATCTAAAGCAAAACCTCACAGGAAGCTCATTGCTGCGACATTAGAGAAAGCCATGTTTTCAGAGCAGTAACAGCATCCTCAAGAAACAAATTTACAAAAACAGTCAGAGGAGACGGTTTTCTTACAGCCAAACTGTACAACTACTCTCATCTTCAGTAAAACAGCAAAGGGTATCCGTTGTGCAAAGACAGTTTGCAGCTATTTAGAGGCAACACCTCAAAGCAAAGCCCAGGAAATGAGTTTCTGCATCACACCCCACTCCCACCCAGGTACCGCATTGTGGCTGCCTGCGGCACAGCCCGGGCTAACGGCATATATGACTCCTCTGTTGCCACCCAAAAGCCATCCAGCCAAACAAAACCACAGAGCTGTCCTCCAAAAAATCCTCTTTCAGCGTGTACCCTACAGACTGAGCAGTTCAAAAGAGTCTGAGGTATTTCAAATACCATCCAAAGCAATCATCTGAAATTAAAAAGTAAGTAAGGCAGCTTTGCACTTTCCTATAAACTCTGCCACAGTTTGTAAGGGAAGTCCAAAAATGACAGAACAAAAATTACATCGTTTCCAAGCCCACATCTGTCCCTCTGTCTCACAGCCAAGCCAAAAAGGAGTATAACTACCTTATTCCACATTTAAAATATTTTCCCTGCCCCGTCGCTGCATAAAAGTCTCAGGTCAACAAAGGCATAGAATTATTTAAGGAAAATAAAAAGATGGGCAAAGCACTCCAGCATCCCAGGGGCTGCATAAAGGCTGTGCCACAGGGACGCTGTTGAGGCTGGACATTCCTCCATGCGCATCCTGGCCCATGAACCTTACTCCTAAGCATAGGCCCAGACTTGAGAGCAGGGATTGTCATACCCAGCCACACAGCCATGCCCCTCTCCCAAGGCTGAGAGGAAGATTTAAGTTTCCTTTGTCACAGAAAAAAATAACACGTGTCCTGCTTCTTGGTTTAGGTACAAAAACTGGACTTCCAACAATGTCACAAAGCATGCACTTGGAACTACCAGCAGTTCTCCTTCAGCAGGGCTGGGACTCCTTCACAGCCCACACTCTGACGAAGCACAGAGACTGAAGCAGTCACTGGTGATCGTTTCGCATCAGCAGCTCCCCAGTCAATGCGTAAGTTTTCTAGGTCACTTCTGGGGCTGCTGATGGTCCCTTCTGGGGTGGCTGACTCATCCTCACACCCCATAATTCTGCCTGGGAACCTCGCATCCACTGCCAGGGCTCCCAAGCCCTGCAAGACTAAAAAGCACCACTAATATTATTTTCACAGGAGCAGAGCAACATCTTGCAGGACAGAAATCCAATGCACATAATGCACACCAGATGTGAGCGAGCAGCACCTCTCACTTTCCACATGAAAGCCAGGAGAAGCCACACCCCTGTGCCTGGCAAGATTCACCAGACCAAGCACACCCTCCGCAGTTCACCACCCTGGGGAATGAAATCTTCATCCCAGTATCAGCTCCAGGATCCATGTTGTGCTATTCCCTTGCTCAAGAAGAGCTCCTGGAGTCTCCCATCCTAGGTACTGTCATTTCACTCTCCAGAAAGTGTATCATCCAAGAAAGCACTAGAAAAACTAATGAGAACAGGCAATGGAGGCAGCCAAGCCCCATCGTTCCCAAGGAATCGTGCTAACACATCCAAATTTAACTGCCTACAAGGATGAACACCTTCCACGAAGCTTCAGCCTCACATGCTTATTTTCATATGTGCTTCCCCTCAGCAAAAACCAAAGCAGATGAGAAAAAAGACTATGAGAGAAGCAAAGCAAATGTGCCTTGAAAGCAGCGCCCAAACCTGGCATGAGATCAGATGGATACAGGAAAGAGCAGAGCCAAATCTGCCTGCCTGGGAGATCCCCTTGGATGCCCGCACTTCACCTCCCCGATGCAAATCAGGTGCGCGGGCGTGTGGGGGCAAACAGTGCCCATCACCGCTCTTTCATCTTGGGTGGTTATAGGTTTTATAATGTCAGAACAACCTGCTGCTTTTTTCCCCCATCCCAGGCTCACCCCAGAGGAGAGGCAGGATGCAGGCAGAGTATTCTCATCACATGTCCAGGCACTGAGCAGTTATCTGGGCATTAACCTGATGGAGGAAGGGATGCATATTCCTTAGGCAGCTGTGCTACGCTTTGCACAAATATGTGCATTTTTAAGGTCTCTATGTATTATAAGCCGTAAATTTGCCTTTCCAGCTATAACATTGAGTCTACAATATGCAGCCAGCCTAAATTTATTCAAAGAATTGAATCAATAATTGAAACTTCTGCTTTGATCAAAGTGCCAGTGGCACAATGACGACTCATGTCAGCATTGCTGCTCTGAGAGAAAAGCGTTAAGTACTATTCAGAGCTGAAAGTAAGGGAAGAAACTCTCAGTAAAAGAGTGAAATACAAAGGCTGACATGGAGCTCATGAGCGAGACAACACTTCTGCTACAGCTGTGCCGCTTGTCAGCACAACGACTGTCTGCAGACAACTTCACTACACCATAAATTCTGATTTCCAAGCAATAAAAAACCCTCCAAGATAAAAATTTATCACGTAAATTCTTAGGGAAGGAATTTTTTCTTCCACTGGGGAAAAAAAAAAATCATCAATCAGCTACAACATACAGACAAGACACTTGCAGAGCAGGAGTTTAAGCTATGATTAACTTTGCTGTACTTACTGCCTTGAAAAATGATCACGTTACAGAAAAGCACTGGCATGATCCGTGTCACTTGGATATTTAAGCTCTTCCATTAATTAACCAGAAGTGAAATAGGACCTAGGACTGCAGATCATTCAGTTTAGTTCCTTGATACTTCAAGCAGCCATATTATAAAACTCCCCATTTGAACTGAGTAAACAGCACCTTAGAGGAGGAATTTTTTTCAGCCCATTTGGAGGAGGTTTCAGGATCTCTCTTCCTCAGATACACATAAATATTCTTCTTGCTTCCCACTCACAGTCACTGACATTGATCTTTATCCATCTATTTTTTTTTTTGCCAGTGGTGTCCTTTAGGTTAAATAGCTTTCTCCCTGAGTCATTCCCACAAACTTGCAGTGTACAAAGGAGCCTGGGATAAGGACAGAACAAAAATAGTACAAAGACTGTACAGTACTCTCTAACTGAAAAGGCAGGCATTGAACTCTACTATATGGATCTTCAGATTCCTAGAGCTTTTCCATTTTTTTTAACACAAGCAACAAACCATCAGCTAAGGATCCACAGTTCTTCATTTGACCTGTGTGAAGAACCGTTTGTGAAAACCCTACACTGAGCAGGGGCTCTACACTATTCTCACGCGTCACAACTTAAAGCAAAAAGAAATTAGACCTTCTTTTCACCAAATATATATTACAATTATGAGCCTTCCATTACTGAATCATTATACATCATTTATATTCAAGCACTTTTAAAACACAGAAATTTAATAAAGGTATTATACGTAGAAGTGCTAACAAGATAATTGCCTTTAGTTTTTGCTCTCAGATGGCTCATCTTAGATTTAGAACAGGGAAAATCAGAGTAATGGCCGACAGAATGGAGCCATCATCTCAAAAACAGTCCCAAAACAGTGCACTGTCACAGGCAGGGGGATACATCCCAGGGAACGGGACATGTCACTGGCAGGGACTCTCTGTCCATCCCAAGTGGCCATCATGGGGAGGAATGCCCCCTGAGAAGTACCTCCCTGCTACTGCAGCGAGCAGGAATGCAGATCAGCTCCCAGGGGAGATCCAGATGCCTCCTGCTCTCTAGGAAGTTTGGGAGCACATCATACCCCAGACTAGCAGGGACTTTATTGAAATATCTGCTCACAACACACACAATGAAGAGGGAGAACAGAGGAGTAACAGTTTTTTAATTACTTCAGTTGGTTTAGGTCTTAAATAGAGACTGAATTTCAGTAAAAGCATTTTAATTAATTAAATCATTCACCAAATTAAATTAACAACATCATTATTTTCTAGCCTGAGACTTGATCACTGGAGTTACCATTGTCTAAAGTACATTTATATTTGTGCTAGCCAATATGCTCAGAGCAGATAATCCCAAGTATCTCTCAACTATTTAATCCCACACTATGTTTTCCTGAGATGTGGCATCTCCCTGTAGAACACCCTGCTCCTCAGCAGGCCTACATTGACAAATGCTGGCCATCATTGCCTGGCTGGCATAAGAATGAAACACTACAACTTCAAGATGTCTGGAAAGGCACAGCCACACACCATGGTGGGACACATCCGAGCTAGACAAGGCCACTGAGAGCCAGCAAATGCTGCAGGACCTCCTGGGTCATGGGATACACCTTAGTGTGGGGCAAAACCCTACTCTTACATGTGCTGATCCAAATTTCGAGCAATTTCATCAGCCTCTACAGATTTACTCCAGATTTACACCCACAGCAGAACCTCATCTACTGAAAAAGTCACTAGAAGGACGAAAAAAAGAACAAATATGCTTCCTAAATGCAACATTTTAATAGAAAAGTTGCCCTAAGATTTTTTTAATTTTTTTTTTAATAGAGAGGTGGTGATGTTCTTGTTACTGTTACTTTTGTTTCCTATCTACTTCCATCTATTTCTACTTCTACCCTGAGAGGAAAGCAGGCTGTTCCATTTAAAAATTCAAGACACAAATGGGAACCAGATTACATCTGTTCCAAAGCTGCCAAAAAGCAATTGCTGTATGAAACCAAAAATCCTCCTGGGGCTTTTCTCAAATCCACAAAATATTCCTGAACACTAAAGTTTCTACTGGGACTATTACATTAGCAGATAGTCTGTGTGTGAAAACCCAAGCATGCAGCCGTCCTCCTAATGGTTTCCAGGAGAAGGAGGCTGTGCAAGGCACACACTCCCACCTTAGCACCAAATAACATTTACACCAGATCTGGCCTTTAAAGTGAGTTACAAGCCCACCAGTGAAAAAGGAAGGCACTGTGGATTCAGTCTTTTGTTTCCTGAAGTGCTTTCCTGTTACTGCCGCAGTGGTCAGCAGTAACATCTCCACATAATCCTGAAACTCCATGTGCATACAGAGCACAGCTGTGCCTGAACCCCTGGCACTGCTGCTGGGATCCCTACAAACCCCCTTCAGTGTCTCCGCTGGAGAAATGCAAAGCTTTAGCTCTGTGCCAGCGTTTCCTCACACAGGAGCTCTTTCAAGGAGCACCAGAGTTGTACGTGTGTATCCATCCCTCCCTCCGGGATGCTGACGTACAGAGGGTTTGGTCCAGACCACTGTGGGAGCAGCCAGGACTCAGGAACTGCCTCTATGCTTGTCCACAATGTCACAGGTGGAAATCAAAAGTAAATGAGAGCAAGCACCAATTCTGGACTTTGGAGAGACAACACATGCCCCTTTGGGTTGAAGCTGCTCTCTAGCAGCTGAATGCTTTCCAAGAGAAGAGGGAAAACAAACTTTCCCTTGCCAAATGCTGGCAGAGAGCAGAGGGGAGCAGTGGACATCAGGGTTGAGGAGCACGGACATGCAGGTGATTGGTGGGGTGGTCCTACACTGCCTGAGGAAACTGGGGGCCCAGCCCCAGCAACGCTGTGGAGCACATATCTCCCTATTTAACAACCTCAAACCAGCCTCCACAAATGCACCCCTTCACACCACTACTCCAGTCAGGGCTGGAAAGGAGGAAGGTGGTCCGGGCACAGCCGCTCCATGTGCATGACGGCAGGCACCCAGCACAGCCTCAAAGAGGGGTTTACTACGGGGTCTTGCCCACGCAACATTACTGCCCTCACCACACTGACATTTCTCAATAAGGTATATATAGGACCCTTCAAAGAGCTTTTCTGGCCATTAGCAATGACTACAAATATAAGCAAAAATATATATTAGGTATAAATATATATAAAAATAGAAATAAATATATATGCATACATGTGGTCTATTTTTTATTTATACATACGCAGCCATATATGTCTAGATATATGTAAATATATAAAAATATGTAAACATATATTGATATATATTTTTATATCTCTCTGTATATATATTTAAGACACATATAACTATATATCTCCATGCACAATTGTGAGCAGGAATGGGTCTACCAGCTAGCTGCGCTCAGGAAAAATCATGGGACTCATGGTCACAGCCACCCTTCTCTCAGGAAGCTTTTAGGCTTAATTTTATAAATACAAAGACAAAACCCGAGCTCAG